>CM068320.1:16621686-16641686 GCA_034766995.1 Acanthacorydalis orientalis | reverse complement strand
TTTCCCTTAACTTATATTACGAAAGACTAATTTGGCACAAAATTAGAATGTAAATTTATTGCAAACATTCATGATTTAAAAAGTTAACCTAAAAGAGATTAGAATATATATTTTTTTACTTTCAGTTATAACTAACCACAAATTTCTAGGAAAGAATTAGTTTTAAAAAGTGTTATTTTAAAAGCCTGCAGATATTTAAATAAATTCATGTTATTATAACCGCAAATATGCATGTTTTGTTGTGATACACATTTCCAATTATTAGAAGGTAATTATAAAATAGTTTCATGTATAAAAATAAAATTACATATATTGTATGTGTGTATGTATATATATATATATATATATATATATATATATATATATATATATATATATACACACACACGTGCGTGGGTTTGTTTGAATGTATAGTACAGTAACTTTGTGTACATAGTGTTTTTCTGTTTACTATTCAGCAAAATATGTTATTTAACTAAAAGTCTGAAAACTAAATTAATATTCACTTTATTTTTAATTACTATTATATTTATTATTATTGTTTATTCATATATTTTAAAAATTTATTTTACTGAAAAATACATTTCATTTCTTTTAATTATATCTATCGATTCATCTAATAATATATAAAATGATTTTCATAAATCTGAGCTAAATTATTTCAAGAATGCTACAAAAATACAATTACAAAAGTGCATATTACGTATTCCAACTTGAAATATTTTCATATGCCATTTTTTTTTAAATATTGCCTAAATACTAACGTTCAAATTGTTTTTAAATAAAGTTATATTCAAATATTGCTTACAATCCAATCATAGTGCGAAGTTACTAATATTCCAATAAAAGTTATCTTTTAAATCTTATGCAATTATACAAAAACTATTATTTTTGTTTTAATGTAAATATAAAATAATACTTTAATATCCAACGGGTTAATATTCACTAAAGTTCATTTTCCATACAATTTGTGAGAATATAAACATTTAAAAAGTGCTGTGGGAATTTTTTGAAATTAAATCAATGTTTTGTCAATTGTTTATTAAGTAATCGATTTTGTAAAAAAAATGGTTAATTAAAGCTAAATAACTATTAAAATATTTATATGTTAGTTATGATTGTGACAATTAAAATGTATCAGACAATACAAATTACGCTTAGAATTTTTCTAACATTAATTTCAAAAATTTATGAGAAATGTTTTTTTCATTAATATATGACATTTATCATTAATAAGATAAAATAATTATAACAGATTAAAGATAATTCAATATATATTATATACATAAAATAATATGTACAATAGAAATGAATTATCTCACTAGGTTATTAGTAATCAAAACCTGATATTCTGAAATGAAAACTTTTAATACAAAAAAAGACAATATATTAATTATCGTGGAGAGAAATGTTCTATATGTCATTATATTTACAGTTTCGAAAACACAACAAAACACTTCAATTATAAATTAAGAAAATCCACTTGATTAAAATGGAATTCCAGTCCTCGACATTCAGTCTCTAAAAGATCGTCTAGACCAATCTGTTATTATGTTTTTCTTATGATCATACATTTATTCATTCATTTACATAACGAGAATCATATGTAGATTATACGTATAATAAATATGTGTGTATATATATATATATATATATATATATATATATATATATGTATATATATATGTATATATATATGTATATATATATGTATATATATATACATATATATATACATATATATATACATATATATATATGTATATATATATGTATATATATATGTATATATATATACATATATATATATATATATATATATATATATATATATATATATATATATATATATATATATATATATAGTATATCTTACAACAAATTAAGTTTGACGTAAGTCTTATATTACATATCTAACAAAATGAAAGGTTTAAATGGAAATTTAACTGAATCTTACTATGTCAAATATAAAATATGACAAAGTAATTTAAATGGATATATTTTTATTCATGACATTTATATTTTAATTCATCTCTAATACAAAATATAGTAGGGTGTCTATTTTGATACTGAATATAGAAAAAAAAAACACATTATTAAAATATGAATTTAGGGATGAAAAAGTTAAACTTTTCACTCAATTACTACATTAAATAAATAAATACTGATATATTATAGATTACTTTTTGCATTTCAATAATATTACTGTCGTTTTAAAAGCCAATAATTACTTAATTGTTTGTTTTGAAGAAAAAAATTTAAAATCAGTGAATTTATGAGTAATATTTAATAAAGTATTTCTACAGGAATATTCTTCATTTACATTTTATTCAGAAGAATAAAAAGAATTATTTGAATTCATTCAAGTATTAAAAAAATATTTTCTTTTTGTTCATACTTTAATAGATTTTGACAGGTTTATTATTTAAAACAGTCAATTGTGTAGAGATACGAAAAGTAATAAATAAAGAATTTAAATTATAGCAGAAAATACAAAAGTTGAAGAAACTTCGATAGAAAGAACTTCAATAAAGTATTTATAATAAAAGTGTTTAAAAATCATTCATAACTTAGTTTTCGTGAAGGGAAATATATTATAAAAAAATGTGAAACTGTAATCTTAGAAATTTAATTAGTGAACAGGATTTATATTTTAAAGTGTTACAAACTTAAAAAAAAGTGACAGAGTAAATTTAAACGTCAGTTAATAGAACTGATTTTTATAGAATTTTGATATGACGTTTACGGTTTACTATTCACCATATTAATACCTAGCCGTTTCTTTCCATTCCAGCTCGTCACCTTCGCGTACCAACTCCTCCATCTCCGAAAATAGTGGATGTGATTCATGTGTGCCATCGTCAACATCTTCTCCTAAAATGAACTGAACTCGTTGCGCTGGAGGTGTCACTGTAAAGATGAAAAAGATGTATTTGACAGGTGATACTGTATAAAGGTAAGAATATATTTGAAGATTTATTATTTGAAATGAAAATCTTTTTCGTTAAAAAACATTTCTAGGTCGTATTTTTTTATTAGCAAATGTTTAAATGTTTTGTTTTTTTGAAAAAATTCGTCACTTTTAAATGATATATTTAAATGACAAATATTATATATAGAAATATTTTAAATTAAAATACACGAATATTATTGAACAAATACATTTTTCTGCTAAGATGTTTCTTCTTTTGATTCAATCTTCTTACCGAGAAACTTTTATAATAATTCATAACTAGAAAATTAAATCAGCATCTCTAATACAGATTCCCAACCCTACGGAAATATCCTCTTTTTTACAAAGATTATTTTGTATCACTTCCTTTCTTAACTAAAAGCTAATTGTGTGCTAAACATTTACGTTATTTATATTTACGTATTGATGTCGATTTAATTTGTTTACATTTTGAAAGTAATCAAGTTTCTCGCTGTAATAACAATGAAAAATATAAGTAAATATGAAATGTTGAATTGTGTAATTACAACTACTACAAATTGCTATTAAAACTAGTAAAGAATTTTATTCAAGATTTGAGAATACTTATTAGGAATTCATTTTTTAAATAAATTAATTTAATGAAATCTTGTGCTTTATGTAATAGGGCTATTAAATTATACTTGTCCCTAAACTGGGCTGTTAAAACAATACAATGGTTTTCTCTCAATAACAATAGTACTGTTATATATTAGCCGAGTTTCATAAAAGTAGATCTTCTATATTTATTTAAAAGTTCCTCTCATTCTCGTTTATTTGAGATTTTCTTTTCAAGTACTCTCGTCCTATATAGAATTATAATTTTTAAAAGGTTAAGCTTAATAACAACACTAACAACAAGGAATTTAGACTTCAAGCATAGAAAATACGTTCAATTAATTGAAGACAACTAATTTTAGCATCGTAGTAATATGATAATAAATAGTATTATAATAGATTCAATGCTAAATATATATATTTATCTGTTTCAATTTATTTCTCATTGATCGGCTGACACTCAATACCACAAAAATCAAACATTCGTTCCTTAAATAAATTCAATGATATATGAATGGTATAAATAACACAAATTCGTAATGGTTTCCGTTTAAGTGTAACAACCGTGAAAAACGTACGAGTAACAGGATATTAATTCATTGAAATAATTTGAAGTAATTAAATCTTTAAGATATTCATTTATGCATCCTTGAAAGTCTGGAGTTCAAGCGAGATTCTTTTCAATTATATGATAAAATATTTGTAACTATTAGCATAAATGTACTTGTAATGTTTTAATTGAAATTGTATGGATGCATGAATCTTTAAAAACAATATGCATGCTATTATAAAAAAAATTAAGTGACGCATAAGACATTTTTTAAAACTAAGAGATAAAAATGATTATTCTACTTTAATAAACAACTGCCGTTTTTATTAATACATATTTTAATTAAAATTTTCGTGTTTTAGTTTAATTATTTCACAAGCAACAATTCATTTATTTTTTTGTTTACATAAAATATATTTTAAGTAAAATTAAAAATACAAAATAGGTTTTAGAATAATTAATATACAAAAAAAATCTTTGTACTTACATAAATTAATAATTGAAAATTTAATTAGTCTAGAAAATAATTATTTTTAAATTAATTAGAAATTCATTTAAGTTATACATATATATATATATATATATATATATATATATATATATATATATATATATATAGGTATAGGTATATATATATATATATACACGTTTGTATGTATACTTAAATGTTTATTAATTAATGTGAAATAAATAATAATCTATGTATTATATTTTAGAATTCATGATTTTTAGATAAATACAACTCAAAGAATAAAAAAGAAAAGTGTTTTATATGAAAATAAAAAATTATTGTTTCTATAAATAAATTTGCAAGCTAATTTACGATATTTTCTAATATTTATATTTTTTAATGAACATTTGTAACAAAATAACGACACAATTTTAATTTCCAATTAAGAATTAAACATAATTAAAAATAAAAATACTTTTATTCTGGCTACAAATCAAGCTAATATCAACAACGTTCCAAAAAAGGACTCTATACAGAAGTAATTTTATTGAATTGCACATGCACTATTTCTGATTTCAAATAACAATTTCTTGAAAGCTTCATCCGAAAATCCAGATTCGAAGCCTAGAACATTCACTTCACATTCTAGACTTCCAGGGGTATCTGTTTCTTGATTAGAACAAGGTATTAGGAAATATATTTTTTTTACATTTAATAGGAAGGTCGACAATCAATATTTTAAGAGACAAATTGTTTTTCTGATTTCATTTACGTGAGTGGAACGATTCGATAAGTAATTTAAGAAGTGTATCGTAAACTTATGTCATTTTAATGTTTTAGCTTTCAATTGTGTTTGAAAGCTTATAATACAATTTATTTAATTATATATATATATATATATATATATATTTATATATATATATATATATATAATTTTAAAGTATTACTAGAAAGAATTTATTGAATGGACCCTATAAATTATATTGGCAATCATTTTTTATTTTTCTGATTTACGTGGTTATAATGTAATCCGCTAAACCTCTACGAATATGTTCTCTCTTATATTTTATTATATATTTTTATTTATAGATTTATATATATATATATATATATATATATATATATATATATATATATATATAGATTACTTACAAAGTATATATTTGGTCGTTGCTTTATTGGATTATGTTGTGGTAGTGATTCTTCAAGCGACATCATGAAAGTTGTTGTAGAGGTCAAAAAGATCAAACTTATTTTGGTAATGTTATTTTTATAAGGAAGCTCTTTATGTGTGTGAATATATATATATATATATATATATATATATATATATATATATATATATATATATGTGTGTGTGTGTGTGTGTACGTCACAAATAAGAGAATATATAGATTTATGCAAATATAACGGTTTCATTCTTACTGTTCTGAAGTGTGTAAAGAAAAAGAGATATTTCTTTGTAAAATTCAGGTGTAAAAATGTATCTAACGAAGCAAATAAAACAAACGATTCACCTTTGATGTAAATTTTCACATGCTATTGAATCAGATTCTGTATAAATACACAATCTGTTAGTCTTAGAATTTAGATTACTGGCAATGTTTTCATGCCAGTGGTAATGCGATAAATGCATATGTAGGTGTGTGTGTGTGTATGGATATATATATATATATATATATATATATATATATATATATATATATATATATATATATATATATATATATATATATAAATGTACAATGAAAAAAATGTTATTAGATAGAGAAAATTTTCACATAATTCAATCTGTATAATATTAAGTTGGTAAGAAAATAATTACGTTTTATGACCTTCAAATTCATATACATTTTTCTCAGCTAGCTCTTTTAAGTAGCCCAAAATTGTTGGATGACTAACGCCTAAATTTTGTGCAAGCTCTCCAGTTGTTGTGCATCGTTCTCATTCAACTAACGCCTTCAGTTGGTCGTTATGAACTCCAGAAGGAAGCCCGCGACCTTCTTTATCTTGAAGGCTCTCGTCTTCAGCACGAAATTTTCGCAACCACCATTGCACCGCGCGTTCCTTAACAGTACCCACACCAAGAGCATCGTTTCGCTTGAAAGCAGTTTCTGCTGCTTTCCATTCGTTTCGAACTCGTACAAAAAATGCTCTTATTTCCTTCTTTTTCATCTTTAATTCAATACCCCAATTTGAAGGAAAATTAATAATTAAACCAATGTCGATGTTACCAAAATATAGATCGAAAATACACTTTAAAATGATACAAACATGACCACGATGAAATGACACTTTCATTGAAAAAAATTAAGGTTAGAATTCAGAAAACAAAAAACGCAATTACTTTCCTACCAGCCTTATAATAGTGTTTTTTCAATCATTTGATTATATTTCTCTAGATAAAATTATTAAACATGTATAATAAATTTTTACATGTACTTAAAAAATTATAAATATTTTCTTAGATCAGAATATCATTAAAACATCTTGGAAACACATATGTAGTGTGAACAAAAGTGAAGATAAATCCACGTCACATGTACATTATATTTCAGTTAATGTTTATTATCTTAAATTTATCCAAATAAATCAATACATTTGATGAATGTCTTCCTTTTTATTTCCATGTGTATATATATATATATATATATATATATATATATATATATATATGTTTTTAATAGAAAACTATCATAATTACATAATAGATACGAAATTCTTGCAAACACTAATAATTTTTGTTTTGTCTCAATTTCAAAAAATACAATCTAATTTGAACTGATGATAAATGCATTCTTCCAATATACAGAATACAAGACTATTATGTAATGCTACATAATTAAGTGTTAACTATAAAATATTGAAATTTCTTTAAAACATGTACTTTTTGTACTGACGCGATGACATTATTATTAATGTTTTCTGTAAACAAATCTACAACTATGTTATTTGAAAGTATTTTTATTAATAAATATGAATATAATAATAATGTGGTATAATAAAATGTTTAACCTCGTCAGAAATAAGTAATTAAAAATGTAAAGAAAAATAAAAAGAATGTTTTTATTACAAAAATGGTATAAATAAAAATCGTATGCCATTTTTAAACACATTTTAGTATTCAATAGCTTGTATGAAAAAAAAACAAAATGTAAAGAACAAAAATTTATCAAAAAAGTGAAGTTGAAATTGAAAAATATACAATTTTCAATAGACAAATTTATAAATTAACTTATTGATTGCGATAAATGTTTGTATAGAAAACATACTTTTAATCTTTCTATAAATAAATATGGGTCCTCCTCCATGACTTTTATTCGTTCTTTGATTCGCTGATATCAGTCACGTGGTCTCTGTTCTGATTGGTTGACGTCAGTACATGTTCAATGTCCCGTTTCACAGTGTACAACGAAATTAGGAAATAAGATTTTTGTGTAAAACTGATAAGAAATTTAATCAAAATATTGTAGTAACTGAAACCTTAGAATAAAAAATGTTACATTTTTTACACAAGTCTTAACATTGCACCTAGTGGTTAATTTTTATAATTTTTTTTTCAGTAAAAAGGTTACGACTTACATTTTACGTGGATTATTTGTGTTACTTTCCGTTAATTGACCCCTTAGTAAATTATAAACAACAAAAAAGAAAAAAAAATTATTAAGCATAATTAAAAATTATAAAATTCTAAAGCACATCGAAAAACCTCCACAAACTTAAATCAAATTAATCAACAAGTACATTAATCGAAAATCTTCTATATTTATCACAAACTTAAAAGTATGTTTAATAAAACGAATAATATGAAAATATACTAAAAACCTTTATAATTAAAGATTATAAACTTTCATTGTTAATATATAAAATAAGGAATAGTTTTAAAGTAAGTTTATATTTAGAATAATACACACATTCAATGATAGTAGATAGAAAGAAAATGGAAACTTTTTTATGTTACTACATTTTGACAGATGTTGATGATTATAAAACCTTTTTGCGACAAAGAGCTTTCATGTTATATTTTGTTGGTTTATTTTCTAATACATCAAACTGAAAAGATAGTATAGTTTTGACATATTCCATATTAATACGTGTATATATATATATATATATATATATATATATATAAAGATGTAAAAATTAATTCGGTGCTTTTTTATAAAAAATGAATGTTTGCGAAAAAATGGAATACATTTCAATCCTGAAAATATCGCCATTATTTGGAAAACTGCTCCATCTGTTGGGTAACTGATGAATCGCATGTCGAAAAAAATATGGCGGCTTTTAGCTAATGAAGTCGTAATGGATTTTCGGACCTCTGCCACTGTTTAAGCATTTTTTGCATGTTTTATGCGTCACAACTTCTTCTCCCAAAACCAAACAAATCATTGCCAGGGTTTCGGCAGCATTATTTTCAACTAAAATCAAAAAGTGTGCAAATGTTGCAAGTATGCCTAATATGCTGCCTTTCGGACGTCATCGTGTTTACTACTATTTTGTGAGGTTCTAACAACTGCTTGATCACGATTTACAGTATACTTAAATGTTAAATTTGGGACTTGAAAATCCTAAAACGAAGCGAAAATATTTTAACTGAAAACAGTTATGAATGATTTAATGTAAATGCACGGAATTAATTTTTACACCAGACTTTTTCATAGCATAAAAACTATTCGAATATATTCTATGGCTAATAAAGAACATAGTCATCTGATTTGCATCACTTTATTGTCACCGTATGCAGTAGAATTGCAAACAATGAATAGAGTAAAATTGTGAAAACCAATCAATATTAACACATAAAGTTCACAGGCAAATTCTAGAGAAAAATATTTAAAACTACCGACTAAATTTGTATATTGTTTATGCAATGTGACTATAAACAATTTAAGTATTTTGTAAAACTAACATCACTATATGAAACATTTTATGAAGAAGATATTTAAGTATTATTATATACCTAAGTTTATAAGTAGATATTTAATATATATAATATATCAAAATCTCTCTCTCTCTCTATATATATATATACACACACACACACACACACTTTTATTCATAACAACATAGTTTTTAACGCTCATATTGAAGTGCGGTAGGTTTATTTCTTTATACAGATGTTTTATATCACTGTATATATACTGAATATAAATAAGACACACTTGGCCGCATATTACTTCGTCCTTTTTCTGACAACATACAGCATGCCATGAAAAACTGTAATATATAACATGATCAAAAGCTTCACTGAATTAAGCTTCTAAATTAAAAAGAAAATAAACAACAATCTTTGTCGCTTGAATGAATGTCTCTTTATAAACACCTTCAATTTTTTTTTTGCAGTATTTCATTTATAATTTGCAAACAGTTTCATATTCTTGGCGGGTTGTTCATACATATTTATATATTTGTATATTATTCACATAATGATTAAGACGCAGAAATAATTTTTAAACACAAAAATAAACCATCCTATAACATTTTTTTAATTAAATCAATGGTCAGTTTACAATCTATTACATTCTTTTGTTTCTACATTGAGAAGTGTGTGTAAGTGTGTGTATATATAAACATTCTTTATATTGAAACTATTATAGCCTCTGCTATAAATTGATAAATAAACAGTAGTAGACTAAATAATATTAATAGCCATTCGTTATTAAGACTCGTGTCTAAATACATGTACTATTTGTTATATACTCACAACATTAATATTCGAATATATGACGCAAGTGTTAGAAATATTTTTAAACCATATGTCAGGTCAGTTTTCATTCATTTGCTAAATCAAACATTATTTTCTTAAAAGTTAATTTTATTATAGATGATGTTATTTATAAATAAAGAAAATACTCTTCTACTTTATAACATACGAGTATGAATTGACTATCTGTATGCGTACAAATATGTTTAATTTGATATAATCAAAAGTTATTTGCTATCAAATGTAACAAAGTAGAGGCAATTGCGTCAAATAACTAACATATAAATTTTATTAGACGAAAATTCTACAAGATTGCGACAAGTATGTAACGTATCTGTTCAATTTGCTGAATGAATGAACAAACTGAAATTGTTTAAAAACAAATTAATGTGAATTATTTAGAAATAGATTTTGGGTTTAAATCATACCTTGAATAGCGAGAGTTTGATTAATAAGTTTCAACTTTATTGAAAGAATACTTTACAATTTATTTCAACGGTATTTAATATTTTTTTCGTTTTCTTTACACGATATGTATATATATATATATATATATATATATATATATATACACACACACATATATATACACATTTTGTTTCACGCTCGATCTTTTTTTAACTTATCCTATTAATTACATTCATCTGAATACAACTTTTAATTAATAATGACTATAAATCAAATATATGAATGAAAAAATATTCAACTAGAATATTTTTTATCTAAGGTTTAATTATGCCTTCATTTTATTTTTATTAATGATAGAGAACGATTTCTGAAAACCCTAATCATCTTACGAGAAACGTAAAGAACTGGCCTTCAATTTACTAGCAGTTTGACTTTATAATTTCTTTGATGTTTAGATTGAAGTAATTGTGCATGTTTGACTTGTAACTATATATAATAGACTGATTGAAAGTGAATGACATGATCTTTGAATTGTGTCTCATTTTTAATATATATATATATATATATATATATATATATATATATATATATATATATATATATTAAAAATGAGATGAAATATACACATATAAAATATGTGTATTTATGTGTATATATGTGCATATTTATACACATATTCACATACACTTACTCTAATAATTATAAATTCACTCGAATACTCCGACACAAATAGAAGTATGATTCAAATATTTGAAATATTTTCTTCATTAAACTTATTAGACATCTGACTGATTAGCCTGGTTAAATATTTTTGAAATCATCTCAGTTTTTGTACTTATTTCTAAGTTAATATTCAATGATAGCAAATTTTTAACACATGTAATTTTACAAAAATATATATTAACAATGTATCATTTATAGGTAATCATATATATATATATATATATATATATATATATATATATATATATATATATATATATATATATTATATGTGTGTGTGTGTATTAGTGTGTGTCATTCTTTACAATTTGATTCGAAAAGATTTATTAACAAATTATTAATAATATTAATTTCTGAATAATAAAATATTTGAAACACTTTTTTAGAATCTTAAGTTTTTCAAAGAATAAGAAAGATAAAGATTATTTTAAAAAATATTGAATAGAACATAAGTAATAAATTTTCTTTGATTTTCATCATTTTAATTTTTTATTCAAAGAATAACAAACAATTCATGAATTGAGCTTCTAGTACGAAATTGTATTTTTTCATATTCTACAGAATTCAAGCCAGCTAGTGGATAAAAACATATAAAAAACTCAATTGGGTTATAATCTATTAACCATTGAAACTTTTGTTTTGCATATTTGTGTTAAAAGTAATTTAATTATATAATTTTCGTTTTGTGTTCATTCCGAAACAGTATATAAAATCATATACAGATAACCAAACAATTCTAGCAGTGTGTCTAAATGCCATTTCACAAATAAATTTTTTTCTCATTCTACTAGGCATGAAACTTTTTCATATCAACAATGCTCGGTGAGGGATTATTGATTATTTTTGATTGTTGCTCGTGGATAATTCGATAATTATACCATCATAGAGCGCAAAAATACGTAAAAATTTATTTATTGTAAAATTAATGTACAATTTATTAATATTATATAAAATTTAAATGAGTAAAAAAGGGTTTTCCGTTCTTAAACATTTTCATTTTAGATTCTACCATTCAGACCATAGCTTTTACAACTAGATTTCAAATGATAAATTATATATATATATATATATATATATATATATATATATATATATATATATATATATATATATATATATATATATATACAGGGCCAGATTTACATTAGGTGCCACACTTGGGCAATCAATCAAATGCCATCCTTCCCAAAATTTGTCGAAATGAATTAAGAGAAATCCGTAACTGTTGGTAATTTTGAGAATATTTCAAGAAAAAAAATTATGATCACTAAAAAATTTGTAAAATTTTGCATTCATTTAATTTATTTAAAAAATGTAAATTATGGTGTTCTGTTACATACATTTCAAAATCGAAATTCGAACTATCAACACTTTTATGTTAAATTTTTCATTTCCCATCTGTATTACCTGTAAATCGTAATTATGTTTAATTATGATTGAAAATAAAATTTCCAACTTTTCAAAATTTGTTCCCCTAGGTAGTGGCCCATGCTACCCCTGTCTAAATCCTATGCTCTCTCTCTCTCTCTCTATATATATATATATACACACATATATATATATATATATATATATATATATATATATATATATATTTACACACACACATATATATATATATATATATATATATGTATGTATGTGTAATCAACCTTAGTGCTAGAACTATTTGATTTCAAACTCGTATTACTGTTTTCTGTATTATAGTCACACATATATAATATCGTTACTGTTACTACTACATAATTTAATTAGGAAAATTAAAATATTGTGCATAGTTAATTTTGAAGAATTAATTGAATTGTTTAAATTTAAATATATGAAATTAAATTTAAAATATCCAGTTTCTCATTGACATTCAAATACTTTCCTGTACATATAAATCATAATTCTAGCATGAATATGAAACTTTTTATTACGTGGGTAGATGATATAGAAATAAATAACAAATACTACTATACTTTATAAAAACAATAAAATAAAACTATACGTGGGAACGGAAAATATCATCCAGATATATTGATATACATTCGAATATACAATAATGAAATCTATAGTCATGTTGATAAGAGTTAGCTTTTTGTTTAACTAATTTATCATTTTCACATTTTATGATTCATACTTTTTTATTTATACTGGAAAAGTTTTTTCTTTACAACACATTGTACATAATTTTATTATTTTTTTATATTGAAACCGTGAGTAAAATTAAAAGTAAATTAGTTTAGAACGTATTTTAGATTTTGCACGGTTTCCCAAAAACGAACACAATTACAAATGTATATATATATATATATATATATATATATATATATATATATATATATATGTGTGTGTGTGTGTGTGTGTACGTGTGTATATATATATATATATGTAATTATTACTTTGAAACTAATTATTAAGTTTGTTATAATTACATTCTCCGAAATTGATTCGATACAGTAACAAAAAAAATATTTATTACTGTAAAATTACTTGTTAAAAACGAAGAACAATCTACGTCATATAAAATATCTTTAAGCAATTTCTCTGAATTGGTATATGTTCTTAGGATGCAATTAAAAGCATATGTTCAGATTTGTTAATACACTTTGATTGTGATATTTTTTTATTAAGTAACGAATACCATGTTAATAAAACAGATCTTTTCTTGAAAAGAATGTCTAATTTAAAATAATATACATTATTTTTTTATATACAGTAATTAAATATGATTTATTATCAAATTATTAACGTATTACAAGTTTTATGTGTACACCTCAATTTGAAAAATAAATTAGTTCAGTTTTAAAAATGGCTTTTTTGTCAATGCATAAAGAACCAATGGCACGCAATACAATTTATGATGGTACGAACATAAATATGTCTTTACATACGGTTAAAAGTAATGAGTTATAAATTCGATAGAATACAGTTTTCATCCAATACACAACAAGAAAGATTTTAACGATTGTGAAGTTCAATTTATTTCATTTTTATTTTTATTATCAATAATATTTTGTTCAAAGATGTTTTATCAATCTGATAATATTTCTTACTCGAGTATAAGTCTAAAGTAATTGAATATTAATCTATATAATAAGAACCTAGATTTCTCGTCACTTTGTCCACAGGACAAAGTCTATTGTGACGAGAATGTTTGCTTTGTCAGCACATAGGTTTCAGGTTTAATACATTAAATTTCGTTCTTAAATATTTTTTATGTTTAAATATATTATATTACAAAAACCAATAAATAGTTTTTCTTTCTATGTTTCTTTTTATTTCCCCGTCAATTTTGAGAGGCTATATACTAGTTTATAATAATTCTCACGATGGTGTTATAATTACACTACCATACAATTATTTTTTCATCTGGAAAATACTATATTTTTTTTTTAATTTGCGATATATGAATTCAAAAAGACTTGCCCTGCTTGTTCTATACGAATAATAAAAATTGAATTTAAAATATATTCTTATTACTTAATTTTCAAGATCTTTACAATTTTATAGTCAAAGAAATGTATATATATATATATATATATATATATATATATATGCATGCGTGTGTGTGTGTATGTATGTGTTTGTGTGTAAAATTAATCTAAAATTTTATTTACTTTTAATAATTAAGAGCTAAAATTTTAAAACACTTTTAAGTAACATAAACTCAATAATATCTTTATTCAATTATTTCGAAAATAAACAATACATTTGACAATGACAACAACTTCCGGTTCTCCAGATGCTTCATATATCGTAAAACTTAGGAAATGAAAATAGTTGACATTTTGACCCAAACAGGATGTATCTGCAAGTTGGGAAACGACCGGTCTGTGTTTTACGATACATATATGTACACAAATAGCTGCACACATGTGCAAATATGAACTATTGGCGTTCGTTTTTTATTCTTCGTGAAACAAAATACACGTGTTTACTGAAACAGAACGATGGATAGATATATAATATTTTAACAAAAATATTCCGAGATATACTTTACGATATATAATTATATATCTGTTTCAATTTACTATTTATACAAATAAAATAATAACACCTTATAAACGTAAATCATATAATGGCAAATGCATATAAGTTGAACTATATTAGTCGGTTCTAGTGAAATGATCATGTTATGAATAGTTCATATTCAGTTATATGTAAATTATAGGCACATACCCAATGTATGCGCATTATAAATTCCATAACATAACGGAACTTGCCGTATTATTTTTTTTTGCATATATATTTAAATTTAAATGTAACTTTCATTTAAAAGTATAAAGAAGATAACTGATGGTATTGTATATCATACTTTAGAATTTAAACTTAATTACTCATTAAATATATATCATTCATTGAAATGTTTCATAGACATTTTGAAAAATAGCTAAAATTCTATCGTTTATGACACAATTCTATTGTTGTGAAATTTAAATTATTTATAATTATGAAGAGCGCTGTATACTTTTGAGTACAGGGATACATAATACCTAAAAAAAATATACATTATATACATATATATATATATATATATATATATGTTCGATATATGTATATATATATATATATATATGTTATATATATATATATATATATATATATATATATATATATATATACCGTATAGGTTGGCGTATAAGGCGACCTTTAAAATCCAAAAAATTCTTCAAAAAATAAGGGGTCATCTTATACGCCCAGTACAAAAACAGAAACTTTAAAATAACACGAAGAAGTTATTGTGCTTATTAATTTTTTACTGTGAAATTATTTTTTTATTTTAAAAAATGGAACTGGTATATAACATACATTCATTACACAATCTACTTTAAATATTTTTTTAAAAAATAAAATACATAGCCTTAGCTTTCTATATACAAGCCGTGCACGATGTTTTAATATACCATAATAATTTTCATTCATTTTTCAATGATCAAAAGCAACAGAAAATATTATTTTAAAATTGTTTTTATTGATTGGTAGAAAAATAATTGCAGTTTATGACCTTCAAAAATTTATATACAAAACCGCAATTATTTTCCTACCAACCTAAAATAAATAATAAAAATACAACTATACTGTAGTCCTACTCGTCAATGCAAATATGTTCAATCTCTACTCTTTGAAGACTTTGATTGTGTCTTCATTTTTACAGTTAAAAGTTGCCGAGGCCGTGTTAAAAGCTATATTTTTAAAGATATTTCTTTCATAAAAATTTACCAATTAACCTGTCCCGAATGTAGTTTTATTCTATTCAGAAAGTTTTAATCAACACCATTATTTAGTTTCATATCTTTTTTTATAATGATTGTCCATAATTTATATATAAAATTATCTAATATTAGTACATACTGTACCACTATAGATTATTAATATAAAAGTTTAAGAAAAATGGCAATGAAACCCAATATTGTCTCGATATTCGCACAGAGTAGCTTTGAGAGCTACATGCGCCACGCGAACCGCAGTTTACCCACCCTTGTTATACACAGTATGTCAGAACAGTGATATTTTATTTTTGAAATTTTAAATCGAAAATATAATTCCACTAATTTCAATTTTGGATACACAATTGTATTATAATATGTGAAAGAGATGTTCAATTTAGAAGCATCTTAAACGAGCGATGTACGATAAACGTATAAATTTTATCTTAAAATGTCGACCTCGTACGTAAATTGCCATATACGTCGTGAACATACAGTACGTATATTATCATAATAAAATCAGAATATGGAAATATTAGATTCTATTTTTAGAAAATGAAGAATTTGCAGCTATTAGTTTAGTTATACGATCCAGTAATGTAATAACATATACAGATTTTTACACGATTACATGATATACATTCAAATAAAGAAATTAATTATGTGCAGTTCTTCTTATAAATCGAGCCGGAAACTCGGCGGAACTTATTTGTAATTGAGCGAGCGTTTTAAGATACGTAAAGACACACACACACAGATATATATATATATATATATATATATATATATATATATATATATATATATATAATAAAGAATTTAAGCAATACTAAAAATTAAGTACTGATTTATATAATTTAGTCACTGCAAAAATATTATTAATTACACCCATTACCTTATATTGATACCATCACTGGATCGTACACATTTAGTACGAATAAGGAATTATAAATGCTATATAAATTTTGATTAGGAAATAATTTAGAAATATAATGACATTTTCACATAAAAACATAATTTTTTACAAACTTTTCTTCGAGCATTTAAAAGAAACATACTACATAAACATTCTTTAGATTATACAAAAAACCAACAAAACATGTTAGTGATGAATATTCAAAAAAATAAGAATTGTAATTAAAAATTATTAAAAGAAATCTCTTCATTCAATCTCTATTTTGATTTGACAATAAGAATATATATTTGAATATATATTTTATTATTATTATGAGAATATATTTGACAATAAGAATGGTTTACATGTGTATATGCTGGTATGTATGTATGTATGTGTATGTGCATATATATATATATATATATATATATATATATATATATATATATGTCATGTATATATGTGTAGATGTATGTATATATGTATGTAGAATAGGTAATCCAAACAAATATCGAATGGTTACCATTCAAATTGATTATAAACCCTGCAACTACCTCCACTTTAGAGCCTTTAAACACAATGTCAGCATTATAATAATATTCTCTGTCCCAACCTTGACCGGTGTCTTCTTTAAGCTCTTCTAGTAAGTGAAGGTAACAGTCAACAACGTATCGGGCTTCGCGCACGTGAACATAACAGCAACGTTATAGAAAAATAGATGAATATTATTAAATAAGTTTAATAAAATATGTGGACTCATTTATTATTTTAAAGTTATATATATATATATATATATATATATATATATATATATATATATCTTTATACTAAAATATTGTATTTAATATTAATAATAATAAAACTTTTTAATGTAAAATTTATTATATTATTTCTATTTTGTTATTACTAAAAAAATAACTACCTAAAATAGTATCATTATAAATAATCTTGAGTATCTGGAAAATCATTGTTTGATCAAAGAATCTATTATCTAACATTTTAATTGGGGCACAAAGTTCAAGTATGTTAAAGTGTGTATCTTTATATATGAATATATATATATATATATATATATATATATATATATATATATATATATATATATATATATGTGTGTGTGTGTGTGTATAAAAACCAAATACATTTCTATGAAAACAGCATATTTTTTTATTCAGTTTCAAATGTTTACAGACAAAAAGTTTTATCGAAAAAATAAAGTCATATTTCTTGAAATTTCAGGAAAATTGTAGTGAATTAGTTCCAGGAAACTCGCAACAAAATACAACATAAAATTGAAAGAAAATTTATTTTGTTCGCAAGGAATGAAATTTTCCTGGAAACTGAAATAAGTTTATATAAACTTTTTATCATTGAAATTACAATTCATTTTTAATACAAGTTTATTATTAAACATAGTTGTCAAATTAATTATTAATTAAGTTAATGAGAGAGAATAATTCGTAAATTTAAAACATAGAAATTATGATAAAGGAAGGGTATATTTTCGTACTAAAATAAATTATAATTAGAAATGAATATATAGTTTGCTAATTTAGGTATCTGGTTTTCAATACATCAGCATATTTCTTAAAAACTCTAAATTAGATAAACTCATCAATGTAACTTACTAGATTCATTCAAACGACAAGTAATTGCAACTATAAGTTGATTTCAATAATAAATTATTTATTAATGTAAATACTACATATTCATACATCAGTATAATTGTCTGATAACGTTACAAAATTAGTACAGAATAATTTAAATGCCACTCTTTTGAAGTACAACCATTAACACAGTACAAAGAATTGATATATATATATATATATATATATATATATATATGTAAAAAAAATTCATTTATTTATATAATACAAAGTTATACGCAATCTCATATATTTTTAATCCCTTAAGCATATTCTATTACTAACTTAAGAATATGAATTATAGAAATTAGATTTTTTGTCAATAAATTGTCATTTTGTAAACAATTTCTCTATAGAAATTTATAATATATTTTAGTTATTTCAAATTCACCCCTCGTTCTTAATATATGATGATTTAACTTAGGCGTCTACACAAAAATAATAAAAGAATGCAAAAATTAAAAAAAGCACGTTATCCCGCATTTAGTAATTTATTTATAATTATATTTTAATAATTATATTTTATATTGAATTGAATTAAAATGATAAATAGAAAATAACACAAGTTTTTAGTCCCACTGCCCTCTTTTAATGCTTCCATGTGGAAACCTAACTTTAATCACCATATATTTTTCTTATTTTTCTCATTATATCTGTATAATATAATATTTAAGTCCGATGTGTTATATAGCCTTAATGTCAATTATAGCATGTGCTATAATGTAAATTATATTTAGAGAATCTTAAAAAATATTAAAAATTATTAATGGATAAAAATTCGAGCAAATAAAAATCATTTTAAATTTTATCAATAAAAACAAATCGAATTGTTCTGTAAATATTATTTATAGAAAATTAAAACCTCTTATTGAATTTCGAGAAAAACAAACCCCTTAGAG
>CM068320.1:16591686-16616686 GCA_034766995.1 Acanthacorydalis orientalis | reverse complement strand
ATATATATATATACACACATACATACATACATACATACATACATATATATATATAGGTAACTCAATTTAGGGTTCAAATGGAAACAAATAAGGGGGCGCAGGGGTTAAGAAAAGTTATTTTTTATTTAGTATTTTACTTCAATTCAATACCAAAATACAATTGAACTAAAACACTACAATAATTGAGAGATAACATGATAACATTTTTTTTAATTTTTGCGTTTTTTTAATATCTTCGTATGGAAGCCTAGGTTGAATCATACACACACAAATACACACACACACACATATATATATATATATATATATAAAGAATAGAGAAAGTTCTGTTCGGAATCAGCATAAATCAGTTTTTAGTAAAAATTCTATGCTTTCTGTAAATAATTACGCAAAAATATTAAAACAGCAATCTGTCAGTAAATTTTCCTAAAAAATACATAAAAATATATACAATATAAACTTTGTATTTATGTTATGTACTAAAACGATCTATTTCCCATATTACATTTTAATGGCATATTTATTAACTTCTTAGTATATATGTATATGTATATATATATATATATATATATATATATATATATATATATATATTATTGATTTTGTTGATTCATTATCCATTGAAAACATGTAAAAATGAATACATTTAACACCTACATTTTAAAAATAGTTTTAATATCTACTTTTGAATGTGTATTCAACTTGAATCGTTTAGAAAATAAACTGACATTAATTTTATTCAATTATCAAAATATCGTCTCCTTATTAAAAAGAATATAATCATATAATTAACTACAATCAAAAAGGAAAATGTATTTTTTTCTTATAGCTTCTACAATTGAATAAATATATAAAATGCTCGATCACGTCAAGTTCCTTATATATATATATATATATATATATATATATATATATATATATATATATATATATATAATAATTATTATTATTCATTTGTACCTTCATTATTAATTTCTTTTAACTTTGATTGGTATACTGAAGGTTCGAGTATGAGATCATATATAATAACAAGATTTGTATTGTTAACTTTTCGAAAATTCATAATGTTATTACTTGAGAACTGATACAAAGCATCTAAGTGAAAACTTGGAAAATCGGTAAATTACATTCATGACATTTAAATGTCGAGTAATAATAGAAGAGAAATCCAAAAATAAACGAATTTAAAAAATATCTTTTGTTCCGAAATTTGTTTATGTGCCTGTGTGTATGCATAATCATCCATCCATCCATATATGTCCGTTTATACATATATATATATATATATATATATATATATATATATATATATAGAGAGAGAGAGAGAGAGAGAGAGAGAAAATATTAAATTGTTAATAAGTGGTTTAAAATTAAGAGTGTAGAATTACAATGTATTCTTATGAAGTATTTCATCATAAGAAATATTTTTATTTTTCAAATTACAATGAAAGATTATTTTTTCACTCAGCAGAATATTTTATTAAACATCAATCTAAAAATATGCTTGTTTTAGTTTATTTTTTAATAAAGTAACATTCGTTTAAATAATTCATGTACATGTATAAATATATACATATATATATATATATATATATATATATATATATATATATATATAAATATAATCATTTAAAATAAATTAGTAAATAAGGCACAATTTTATATTATGAATTCTTAAAAACAGAAAAAGAAAAATCACTGCAATATTCGTGTTTTAATCAAAATAATTTTCAAGCTTGGAAATTTTTCTCGTGATAATTTTTATTCAGTTAGCGAACATGGAATTCTATTTCTTTTCATAAACTTTAGACTAAGGCCATAAAAGAGCAAATTTATAATTGAATTATACGTTAAGTCTCTTAAGACTAACTCTAACGTTTGACTGTTTCGTATTTGTTCGCATGGCTGTTTCGTTTCGTGCAGAAATATATAAAGATGAAATGTTATTATTAGTTTAAGTTATTTAGATATCAATTTCCGTACGTTAATAAAACAAACTTCAACGATCTTCACTCATATTTTGCATGTTAATTATCATCTAGATCAAAATAACGAATATTTTATATTATTTTGTGTATACAAAAACATAAAACTTAAATTTTGATAACTTATTAATTCGGATGTCTATTAATAATGCTTAGTACATAGCTGTCAAATTATTTTAACTTGTTTACATTAAATCACTCAATAAAGAAAGTAAACTGTTCTCATTTGTGACATTCAAATGTTAAGATAAATAATAATTGGCAACATTTTTACTTTCTTATTGACAACTTCATTCCGGTATTTCATATTTACAATAATGTTTAAATCTTTGAAATAGACTATATTTCAGTATGTATATATATATATATATATATATATATATATATATATATATATATATATATATATATATATCATATTTATTCATGATGCATAGTTTATTCATATGCAAATATATTTGTCAATCAAAAAATTATTAGGAATGCTAATGAATATCACGTTTCATTTACATTAAAATGTATCTGAAAAAATATTTACCATACATATAACCACGAATGTTTAATTATAAAACGTATTTTATCGACATTATTTCACAATTTTTTTATTTCATTCAAAAAATGTTTAATTATTTAAATTCTTTTTAGGTAGATATTTTAATAATCGTTATTATATGAAATACTTCCTTTATATATTAATATATTTGTTATTTAACATTATATAATTTATTTCCACATGGAAACAACAACCAATAAGATGAATGTATACAAACTCTTAACATACAAACACAGTTAAAAAGAATATGAAATAAATTAATTCATAGAAAGATTCCTTTTTTTAGTCATGTAAAATTAAATCTAACTTTAATCTTCAAATTTTTTTGCCTTTTTTACATCTAAACACATCTTAAAATACAACCCGAAATATAACACGAAATATTGAATATTAAATTTGGAATCACAAATAGAATGGTAAATGGAAGGTTGATAAGTAAATCGACATAAGTTATTAAACGAAATATTACATTATTAAAGATTTTCGAAAACCAATTACTAGGTTGAGCGTATTTTCTTATTAAAAATTTAGCAATTAACGAATGCATTCATTAATTTCTTTTACTATAAAATAATTTACACTTGAAAATATTGCCAGAAAAACCGAAATTTATAGATAACTGACTTGATTGTTTTTTGAATCAGTCGTTGGTTTATTAAATTTATTACAAGTTTCATTACACAATTAATAAATTAAAATAGTTGGATTTTTACCGTTTTAGAGAATACTTATGTTTCTGTTTGTGGAAATTAATAAATTAAAGTCTGTTTATCTTCAGATCAAATTCGAAGTTACGTATCTAATAGTGATATTTTGAATCTAATTTAATTTTTGAATAAATAAAGAAGCAACTTAAAGACACATAATGAAAGTGAGTATTTTTACATCATAATAATTATAGTAGATTTTATTTGTATAATTACATTCTTATTAGCATGGTATAATGTAAAAATATAATGTCTATACTAATAATAAATAGCAGAACACATATAATACAAAGATAGTATTATAGTTATATGTAGATCTTTGATTAGAGTTCAAGATTTTTAACAAAAATTTCATATATATGTATATATATATATATAATTTGATTCTACAATCAGATATAATTAAAACTAATTTATACATACAATCTTCTTAAAGGACTTAAAAACATTATTATAAAAACAGAGACGAAGAATACCTTTATTTATATTTTATGAAGTGTGAGATTATTATCAAGATATTTTCCAAGAATGATTTCAATTAAAGGATGCTGTCAAGTATTAGAATACCATTATTAGCATTTGTTACAATCAAGGTGAATTTCAAGGTAAAACTACAGACTTTGTTACATCAAAACTTAATTAAAATATTGTTCTCGTAATTAAATTTGTTGCATACTTGCACAATACCGATACAACGACGATTAAAAAAAAAACAACACTTTCTTGAAGGATGTAATGACTCGACTACATTTTAATTCGAAGGATTTTCTCATACATGTTCATGTTTATTTTTATATCATAATGCTACTGTGAACATAATTAGATAAAAATTCGATTTTTATGTTCAACATATGTTAATTGTAAGAAATATATAAATGTATTTACATAAGAAATTAGTCATGTATATATTGTATTATGTATATACGTACGCCAATAAATACATGCATGTATGTATGATTATATATGTGTGTATATATATGTATAAGAAAATAATGAAAAAATTCTCTATAATATTTAATGAACTAACTCTTCATTCTAAAAAAATAAAAAATACTAAGTTAATGATTTTTTAACATCTTTACAGTTTTAAATAGTTATTTTTAATGTTAATTATTTAATTAGCTTTTTAAAAGTTGTTTAGAAACCTAAATTTTCAATACATTTAAATATATAAAAGATTATTTATTTTAGTTTTGTCAGTGACTTAATTTATTTTCCTTCCAAATTCATTATAAGTAATTTTTAATCCAGTCTCAGTTATAAAGTTACTTCTTTTTCTAGTTATCAAAAATAAAATAAAATGTATTTCTTTTTATTTCAATAAAAAATCTGTGATGTTTGTTCATCTCTGACAAATTGAGACTTAAATGGTAATTTTTAATTAATAGGTTGTTAATAAGACAACATTAATAAGTAGAAATTAGTTTTTTTTCGTTATATTTATGCATCACTATTCATGGTTTATAAATCAGATATTTTTATTAATCTTTATAGCTAATCAATAAGTTTCTACAGAAAGGTTTATACTTGGAGCCACTAATTTTAATATGGTTTGGAATAATGTTGAAAATCTATTATATAAAGAGCTGAGAATTGAATTATAAATTATTTTCTCATACTTTAAACATTTTATTCGATGTAGGAATAATTGGATCTAATTTTATATTTTATCAAAAAAGATAACAATATTTCAGACAATAATGGCAATTAATATTTAATAATTATTATTTTCAGTATTTAAGAAGTATACTTTAATTAAGAAACAAAAAGTTAATATTCACATGCTCGTAAAAGATTCTGATTGGTTAATTAACGTTATTATAAAATGAATATAAACATTTTAACTTTTCGCTAAAAATGCTAATAAATCCGTAATAAATCAATTATTATTGATATTAAATTTAAAATGGCAACACATTTTATCCACAGAATATAAAATAGAGAAAATCATATTGTTTACTATATTTTTGTTATAAAAACAATCTCAATTTTAGATTATTTTTTTTTATTACAGCGTGTAAAAAATATTATAAATGAATATGTTAAAATTAAATTCAGTTATACCTTATTTTAATTCTAACAATAACTAAAAGAATATCTTTATTACTGTTAAGTACAATTTCAGATAATATTCAAATAACTTATAATAAAAATGAAAGTAAATTAAAATAAAAACTGTTTAATATTTTTTTTCAATAAAAGTTGATATATTTGTAAGGCAGCCATTTTCACAAATAAATTTGTGTCAAGGTATAGAAAAATCTCTAAATTTTTCTGTACTTTGTCGATCAGAGCACGATGGCGTTGTCGTCGAAATGAAAATAAGCAACAATCAAAAATAAGCAATAATTATTTATTAAATATTTCTGATCAGAAAATTTTTTTGTAAGGTTTATGGGATGAGAAAAGAGTTCATTTGTGAAAGTGAATTAAGCACTGTATCAGGACTGTTTAGTGAAGAATGTGATTAATTTTAAATCTTAATATATTTAAATAAAATCTTAATTAAAAATATAGCATATTTTTATCTATTTGATTCGTCTGCAAAAAAGAAGTTATATTTGATTATATTTTAAGTTATAAAAATTATTGAAATATATATATATATATATATATATATATATATATACACGTACATACACAATATCACATAAATTATATTGTTTATTTAGGTGTTACATTTATATCGAAAGAATTATTGCAGTAATCTATTTTATTTACTAAAGGAAATAAAAAAAACGTACATACACCTGTACACAACAGTGCGTTTTATATAAAAAATGTATTCCATTTGCTGGTGTTTTATTTATCTTATAATTACACATTGTACTACCATAATCCACAATATAGCATTGCATGGTCGACGTGCTGATCGTTAAAACCGTGCAGTCCACTATATTAAACGTATTTAATGTTAAAGAAATAAATTAAAATGTTTATTTAAAAAATACATAAAACTCATCTTGTATGTAAATAACTAATAATATAAAATCATACTACATACAAAAAAGTAAATTTCAGACCTTACATTTATAGTTAATTTTACTAAATAAATTCACTACTACTACTCACTTGATTTTCACTTTTTAACCTTTGAAATTTTACACTTTTATTAAAATAAATAAAAGACAAATTCTATTGACTTTATATGTTTTTCAAACAGTCTTTAATAAGTTGACAAGAAATTGTAATACAATATGTTAGTGTGTTTAAATATGCATTGCATACGTATTATATTGTACCGTAGGTTTGTAGTATACACGGAATGTTTCTGATTTTGACATATTTGATAATTGCAAATGGCATCAAATTGACTTAAACACAGGTTTTAATGTCATTTCAACAAAAAAAGTATTGATTCGTACGAATTCTTTAGTATGTGAAAGTGTTGGTAATAAAATAATATTAACGTACATTGACAATATAAATTTAAAAAATATGCATATATATATTTTCAATCAGTAACATGTATAAAAAAAGTTTCTGAATAGGAAATCCACAAGAAAATGTGTATTCAAGGAAACCGTTTTGGTTAGGTACACATTAATCGTGTAAAACTATTTTGAGCAAAAGTGTTTGCTGTACCCTGCAAACATGTGCTTAAAAATACACACTGAAACTGTATGTACATTTATCGATCGATGACGACAACTTGTATCAAATATGCTGGGAAAATACACTAAAATAGTTTAAATAAAAACGTTTTTACTTAAGAAATCAGATGGATTGAAGTAAAATGTTTTTTTTTTCTAAAAAAACTAATCATTGTAAAATTATCAGTATGTTAATATTATAGGTACAATTATTATAAAGAGGAATTAATTAATACACAAAACATACTTTTTCTTCCTGAAAATACCATACATACTATTTTTATATTTGGATTACTTTAATGTATTCTAAAAGATGTGTTATTATATTCAAAGTATAGCTATAAAACCAACTTTGGGATGTAATATGTTTATTGCGTTCCTTTAAATCCCTATTCTTGAATTTAATATTGTCATCTTTAAATAGATTTTTCATAAGTATAGTTTTGCAATTGATATTTAATTCTTCTTTATTAAAATCAAAAATTCAATCATTAATCTCTATCGATCAAAAATCTACTTGAAGCGAACATCAAACGATGAAATTTATCATAATACCAGTTAATAAAACATCAGTCCAAACGAACACAATAATAAAAATAATTGTAATGAATCTATAAGTCGAGAAATTACAATATATAGTCGAATATAGTCGAGAAATTACAATATAAATTATTAAAGAAAACTAAACAAAATACCAAGAAATCAAGTTTAAGAGGGTTTAAATAAAACATTTTTTTTTGTTACTGTGTTCCTCAGAATTTGTTCTTTATAAATATTATGTGCGAATTTTGAGACTAGGTATGAGTTTATTTCTTTTACGACAGGTTTAAATATTCAGGTAGATTTTGATGTCAAGTTCAAAATCTATCAGAAGATGAAAAATTTTAAATGTTTTTAGAAAAAACAAACACATACGTGACCTCAGGATTTACTTAGAACAATTAGAAGGTCTTTTTAATCAAAGTTTTTGCCGTAGTAATTTATATTTAACTTTAAAATGTTAAGTTCTTGAAATTTACACTTTATATATTATTATATTTGGTCGGTAGGAAAATAATTTAAAGGCCACAAACCGCAATTATTTTTCTTACAACTTAATATATGTATATGTTTATATATATATATATACGAGTGTACATATATATAAGAGTCGTATATATATGCGTGTGTGTCTGTGTATGTCAATTATAGATCTGTATCAACTGACTTAGATCAATAATACAATAAATATGTTAAATATAATATACTGTGGTAATTTTTCACATTTTTTCATATTCTTCATTAAGCGAATGAAAATGTAGTTTATTAATTAAAAATGAGCTTTTATTTTGAAAAAAACAACATTACAACAATACATTTTCCTATCTGTAACGAAGACAATTTAGATGTTATTAAATATTAAATTGAATATTTTGTTATGTATTTTATTTCAAATACTTATCATTATTGACTAATCTATATACATTTATAAAATCACGTTATCAATGAAAAATATTATTTTTTTATCAGTTCCATAAACCTATAAACATTTTTAAGAACAAAGTTCTAAAATGTTATTTAAAGTGTTTAACGAAGTTTTTTGAAAACCTGTTAATTTTTGTATGTAAAAATATATATACCATTATAAAAGTGTTACATATTTGAATATAGAACCATTAAATATTTCTTCTGTACAGTGCGTACTTTTATCACCGTCAGGGTTGATTATGAGAAGAGATTATTCTGATATATTCTGAAGTTTATTTGGTTTTGTCACGAGAAATCGTGTTGTGAATTAATCTGTTAAACAACACACGGTTGTTCTAAGAACACATTTGAAGACTAGAATGATATTTGATATATACATGATATTTTAAAAAGACATGTATTAGTATATAAAAAATATTTTTTTCTTATATTTTATTAATAACCATTAATACATATTTATATCTGTGAAAGAAAGCAAATGATAGATTTTGATTTTGAAATTTATTGTATCAAATAATATATATATATATATATATATATATGAATAAAAAAATATTTACACGCATTAATACTTTTTCAAATCAAAAATGATATTTTTCTGATACCCTTCTTCCTTGTTAATAACACTAATATTATCTACCACGGCTAATTTCGGCTCTTGAACCATTGTCAGATAATTTATACAGAACAGTTCGAGACTCGAAACTAATTGTATTAAACATCTCGTATAATTCACAAGGACAAAAAGTATGTACAATTTAAATAAATTATTATGCATAGAATAAATGTAAAGCAAAAATTTTTTCATTCAGTGTGTGTATGTATATATATATATATATATATATATATATATATATATATATATATATATATTTAATAAGTATATATTAGGTTGTTTTGTATAAAATATAATCTTTATCTTTAACAAAAATAAAAAAATAAAAGAAGTATGAATGTACGTTTAATAAAAACAAGAAATAAAATTGAACATGTTTTTTTTTCTATAAACGTACTTTTGTCATTTTATATATTTTTTTATAAACGTAAAAAATAATAAAAACCCAAATATATATTTAGTACATGAATTCTATTTTTAACAATAGCAAGAAAAATGTAGTGAAGTGAGGAAAATGTCAAAGGTGATAAACTGATTAGGGATACTTTGTAAATAAAGTTCAAGTCATGACTACAACAAATATTTTCAAAAGCGACATATTCATTCAGAGAAAAAAAATAACGAATCACACAAAAGTCCATAAATACGTTATTTTTGAAAATATTTTTGTGATAGAATGTTTGTCGTTTGAGTGAAAAAAAATATATTTTTCGTGACGAATTTCAGTACGTTTTAATTTCTATTTAATAATTATATTATATTTTAATAATATAAAATAACTAAATATGATTTTAAAATTGGATTTCCGTACATAGAACTTAATATTTTATAAAAAAAATAATGCTTCTTTTTAGATATCCATTAAGATATTCTACATTTTAAATATTTTACAAATTACAGCTTTAAACAATACAATTAGTAACTTAAATATTATATTTAAAAAACTGTAATTTTATAAAAATTAATAAAATATTAAGCAATCTTATTTTTTAATACGTTTATCATTTCATTAAATATTTTAATATATATATATATATATATATATATATATATATATATTATTTGCATGTTTTTATGTACAATCAAGACCACAAAAGATCAAAATTCCTACGATAAAATGATTTTTTTACTTGTTTCGGATAATAACTAAGATGACAAATAACGACACACTTCAAAAATGAAAATGAATCTTCATACATTCTATAAATCAAATAGAAGAGTATCACTGTAAAGTATTTTTAAACATGAAAAATATATCTGTAGGTAACAAAATCAATATTCATCAACGAAATGTAACTAACTGTTTACATTCAAATTTTCATGTAATATTTTTTTTATTTTATTAGTATTGTGTATCTCGAAATGCATAAATATTTGTGACAGATTTACTAATTGACTTTTCATGTAAAATGTGTTATTCATGTAAATTTTTTTAAAGCTGAACTTGCAGCATAATGCAACATTATTTTATAGTGATTTTAAAATTCAAACGTAGGTACATAATATTTTTTTAAATATTAAATTACTACTGGTTCGCATACACACACACACACAGACATATATATATATATATATATATAAGTAATAAATATACTCTATATATCAAGTATCCAGTTAGTAAAGTATTTAATTCTAACCCCATGAGCATATTCTCATAGTACATTATCTTACATAACCCCACATAAGAGTTTCTGATGTCACTAGTAACAGTAGTTTCTAGTGAAACTTTAAATCCGCCCGGAGTAATTGCAGAATTGATGAAATAGGTTCACTTTGTAATAAAAATAAGTACTGTTTTTATGGCACTTATGTGAATTACACACACATATTTACAAATAAATATATATTATTCTAAATGTTATAATCATTCTACAATAATTTTATATAGGATAAAATTATTCTATTTTAAATGTTTATAACATTTAGAATAGTAATCATAATAATGTTTAATATTATAGTTTTCATATTAAACATAATTATGCAGCTGCAATAGTTACATTATATATTGTTATTGTATTAGAAAAAAATAAAAATAAAAAATACTGAGATTTACATGTTATATTCAAAAAAATTGACTTTCAAATGAAATATACAGTGTCCATTAATTTTGATATTATCTAATTCAAAATAAATAACAAATATAGAAATAAGCGATGAGTAAAGAAGGCGATAAATATGTTTTACTACAGTTAACTTTCCATCCATATATTTTAAAAATTAGTGTATAAATACAAGACATATAATAATAATACAAAAATTAATGGAGAATTTTGTACTAACTTTATTTAGTTTTATAAACAGTAATAATCTATACCGTAATATCAGACATTAATATCTGAAAACATATTTCATTTAATCAAGTATAAATATATATATATATATATATATATATATATATATATATATATATAATATATATTCTTATATACGAGTGTTTAATATATTCAAGAGTGATTAACTATCATATAGTTAGCAACTTGTTATTGTTAACATCATATACATCGTAATTTCAATATTTATTATATAATATAATAAAAATAAATTAATATTAAATGCAGCTGAAATAAACCACAAGTCATCTAGTAATAAAACAATATCAGATTATGAGAGTGCAATAATAAAATCTGATAATTTTATTGAAAGTTTGAAAATATAAATATGAAAAAGAAAATAATTGAAAAATACTATAATTAAACGAATGTTAACACGTTTCATTTGTCGCTTTATCAATCATGCACTTCACAAAATAAAAAAATGCTTATTAGTCTTCTGTTAACATCTAGAAGTTGATCAAATACTGTTTAAAAAAAAATTACTCTATAACGATAAATATATTAACAATTTGTGTTTTAAATCTCTATATTTTCACCTCACAAACCACACAACATTTTTTTACTAAAAACTATTCAACAAATTATTATTGATCATTTTTGATTGTTTCTTATATCTATTTCGCATTAGAAATCATATCAAATGAAAAATTCTCTCAGCGCTGAATAATATTAGTAACGGTTTAAGAACTATACCAGAAAAATCAATACTTTAATAAAAAGTTATTCACTCATGTCTATTTAAAGAACCATGAATATAGGTTTAATTTGATGAAACACTACGGTGAATATCATTTTATTAATAATTTCAGGTCAGGTATTAATTTTCACTACAAACGCAATATTTAATAACAATTAATTGACTTCACCTTAGCAAAAATTTATTAGTTACCTAAGAAATAAGGAAGGTGTGTGCGGAACGAATAAGTCTGTCATAGAAAATATCGCTAAAACATTTCAAGTAAAACGAAACAAGATTGAGAATAGACAATTTTGAGTCAGAGTATGATATCATCCATAATGATGTACCTAAAAATATATGTTCGATTTTCTTAAAAGGCATCGAATTTATATAAATACACACACACACACACACATATATATATATATATATATATATATATATATATATATATATATATATATATATATATATATAAAATACATATTGAAAATTGATTATTAAATTATTATCAATTATAAAATTATTTTCGAAATATGTATTTTTCAACTAATAAAAATAATTTTATGCATATTTCTATAACTTAAGAAGAAATTATATTTGCCTTAAGACAGATTCAGACACACGTATATCATATACGAGGTCAGACAATTAAGTAATGCGACCGATTTTTTTTCTCGGCCTGTGGTAACACTGCGAACCTGTAACTCCGCCACCGTAATAGCAGATCCCTACTCTCTCCATTGAGATCTTGACCACCCTCATACGATCATTTCTTCGCCAGCTGTTTAGTGTTTTGTAACAACGCGCGAGTAGTGCATGTCACGAAAATGGAACAGAGAAATTTAGAGCAACGGTGCGCGATAAAATTTTGTGCAAAACTCGGCGAACCGCGACAGAAACTTATGAAAAAGTGCTTAAAGTGTATGGTAGTGATGCCCTGAGTCGTCAAAAACGACAAAGCTAACAGTGGCTGTCCCCTAGAGCACCAAGGCCAAAGAAGGCGAGAATGAGCAAGTCCAAAGTGAAAACCATGTTGATTTGCTTCTTCGACAGCAAAGGGGTAGTTCACAAAGAGTTCGTACCACTTCGACAAACCGTAAATCAAGTATTCTACCGCAATGTGCTCGAAAAATTACGAAAAAGGGTGCTCAGAGTGCGTCCAGAGATCGCGAAGACTTGGGTTCTGCATCACGACAATGCTCCCTGTCACAGTGCGTTCAGTGTCTCACAGTTTTTGGCGTCTAAAGGCATCGCAACGTTACCACAACCGCCCTATTCACCGGACATGTCACCCTGCGACTTTTTCCTATTCCCCCATATGAAAAAATTCGTCAAAGGTCGACATTTTGACTCCGTTGAAGATATCCAAGAATCTGTGACGAGGATACTCGGAGAGGTCCCACAAGAAGTGTTCCAGAATTGTTACGAAAACTGGAAAACTCGCTGGAATAAGTGTATAGATGCGGGAGGGGACTACTTTGAAGGGCATCGCAGCGATGTACCTTAATTTTTAAATATACTCGATTTTTGAATTTTGTCGCATTACTTAATTGTCTGACCTCGTATATATATATATATATATATATATATATATATCTGTATGTATATATATATACATATGTATGTATGTATGTATGTATATATATATATATATATATATATATTTCTTGATAAAAATATTACCAAGAATTTAATATAAATTGTACCTTATTTCTTATTGAAACACTTTACAAAAAATGTAAACTTATAGTATATGACATCAAATTTTAATATACAAAAAAATATTCTAAACATTATTATTAATATAAAGTAAAAGAGCATAATTATTAAAAAAGTATAATAAAATAATGACTGAAAATGTATAATATCTTAACAAGCAACAAAGTTAATTACAGTATAGATTTATACATCATCGTTTCCTTAATAAAACATCTTAAATACATTTCATATTTCTAGACTTTCATTGATTTCTTGTAGACACAGACATATTACGACATTCATTTCATTGTGTAAATAAAATTCCGTTCCTCATTCAAGATATTATTTATAACTTCAATAGAAATCGACACTTCCTATGAAATTACAAAATTTCTTGTATAAAGTGTACATTGTCATCATTAATATTTTCATAAATTTATTTATATATATATATATATATATATATATATATCTGTGTGTGTGTATATGTGTTACAATTAAAATTCTTTCAAAAAATACATATTTCCAATTCGAAACTACTAATTCATTAAAAAATAAATGTTCATTTTAACATATTTGAATACTTTAGAAAATGTAAAGAAAGAAAAAGCAACAATGTTTTAAAATATTTTTTTAACAAGTACAGTTCTGACTTTAACAAAACCGTAATTCAAATTACGAAGTGCATGAATATAAATCGATGTAAAAAAAACTGAAATCGGAAGAACACAACGAGGAATTCCTGAATACTTATTCAAGTATGCAAATAAAACAAAAATGTAATGTGGACATCCTTTCGCGATGGTTTATATTTCTGTTATGTTTTATTTTACTTAATTTTACGTTAAATACGTCAAAAAATGCTTTTAAAAGAAATATAGGGAGTGAAATATGTTTTTCCTTTATTTTGTGTATCGTAGAGTCTGTATACAAATTTATCAAAAATTGTATGTAAAATATGTGTGTATGTATTTATATATACATATATATATATATATATATATATATATATATATATATATATATATCAATATACACATACAAACATATGTATACATAATTTTATGATAATTTTCTTCATATGTTTATTTATAAAGTTCTGCTAATAAAAGAAAGTAAATGTTATATTAATATCGCAGTTAAGCAATCACTTTGTTTAATTGTATATTTATGATCTTTACTACTACTTACATCTGTATATATTTCATATCTCTAACAACTGTTATCTCAGTTTAATTAATTATAAACGGGGAATAAATTTATACCCCTAAGATACGGTATCTTAATTTAAGAAATGTAATTTCGTGCAATATATTATATTAGATTATTTCACACCATTGTTTCATGAAACAGTGTCGAGGAAAGATACTTTTAATAAGAATAAACATTTTCTTACATTTTACTGCGTAAGAAATTCAATAATTAATACGAATGAGAAACATCCATAATAATAACTGTAACTGACACTGAAAAAACTTCATAACATCTGTAACAAATTTCTTGGTATTGAAATACTTTCCAGATATTATATTTCAATATATAAAAGATTTTTGTCGTAACAGGTAATAACAAATTTTATATATATATATATATATATATATATATATATATATATATATATATATATATATATATATTGAAAATACATTAAAAAGGTTTTGAAAAAATACATTATTTCTTTTTATTATTAATATAAGATATATAAATAATAATTTAATAATAAAAAATTAAGCAACAGTTTACTTTAATTGTATTTTTTGTTCATAATAATATTTAAATTCCAATAATTCTAATAATAATAAAAATTTATCTAATAACAACTTTATTCTTTGTCTTAATTTAAGACTTGGTTTAATAAGAAATAAGTTTTCCAATAACTAAATATTATTCTTGATTTTTTTTAAAAACATGGGTACATATACAACTGAAATAAGTATAAAAAGCAATTGATATAATTTTAGATATTTCATTTAGTTCACTAATATAAATTTATTTTTTCTAAATTTATTTGGATGTACTGTGAATGTTTATCAAACAATAAAAGTTAATTGAACTAATAAAAAATGAAAATATATCTTTATTCAACCTTTATCATTTACAATTTTTTAAATAAATATTAATAATACATGTTTTTAATACATTACATTTGTCAATTTATGTTGATATACATATATATATATATATATCTCCATTTGTGTATATACATATACATATATATATATATATATATATATATATATACACGTATGTGCAACGGAAAATCATGAAAGAAGCCTTTATCCAGCGGTGGATTGACAGAGACTGATAATACGTATGTATGTGTAAATGTTTACAAAATATAAAACTTTAAGAACAAGTTCTTGAAAAAAATTATTTAATTAATAAACCATACATGAACACACATACATACTTATTTATTTATTTATATATATATATATGTAGAGAGAGAGAGAGATTATCTGTAAAACCGCAATTTACACACTCGTTGAGAAAAAGCGATACATAATCAAATTAATGATTATATCAATGGAGAGTAAAGAAATAATCAACTAAAACAAAACAAAGAAAAATAAACTGAGCAAATTAAATTATACAGATAAAGGACGAAATGGGACGAAATAAATTAGTGTTATCATTAATTACGGCATCATCAGAGTTAAGTCGTTTACAACGGTTGGTTTCTATTTATTCGGAGCATCTATTTTCGATTTCTCTTACGCTATTTAATGTTTTATTTTTATTTAAGTACACTCGAATTTGAAGCAAAAATCACTTACCAGTTTCAGTTACCAATAATGTTGAATTTATAAAAGTACACTTTCGATTATATTTTTTTTTATTCTCTTCATCAAAATTTCGCAGATTATTCTTGTATTATTTAATTAAAATAATACAATAAACCTGTCACACATGTACAACGAATATGTGATTTAAAGAATTTATATAAAATATAAAAATGACTTAATTAAATAAAAATGATATAAATTAGATATAAATGAATGTTCGAAGCAAAAAAAATGAATTGTGGAGTCTATTAACATGTAAGAATTAATGAAATGCAATGTATAAATTTTCTTTTTATAAATAAAATAATAAATGCAGTAAAAAGTATACACTTCCCGGATGGTTTCATTGTGTACTTTTAATTTAATTCAATATAAAAATAATTGTTAAGAATAAATCAAACGTATATAAAAATATGTACAAATTTGTTATTCTATTCTCTTTTCTTTCTGTAAAGCTACTTCCTATAATCATTTACTTAACAATATATATATATATATATATATATATATATATATATATATATATATATATATATATACACATGAAGTCGGATCAGGTCGGGTTAAGTTAGATCAAGTATGGTCAAGTCAGATTAAATAATCCAGTTTAACATGACCTGACCTAATCCTATTCAATCGAACATAATCTTATTATTACGTTTTTATTCGTTTATAGTAATTGAAATAACGCTATAAGATAATTTACAATCACTTCTTTTTTCTATAATAAATAATTAAATAATATTTACATCAGAACATAGTCTACCTGTTTGAGCTGATAAATTCATAAAAATTCAGTATTTAAATTTTAGCAAACCATATTATAGCAATTTAGAACCCAATATACCAAATCGAAATAAGTATTCCAACGAAAACCTCAGTAGAATATGTACTATAGCAAATTCTCCGATCTTCCGACAGTTAATGTAATGCCAAGGATCTTCATGAAAAAAAAATAATTTCATTTTATAACTAAGATATTGCACTCAAAAATAATATATTTTACAAATATAGACCAACTGAAGCAGTATAAATTTTATATTAAACTCTTAAACTTTTATTAATTTATTATATAATAGACATTGTTATGATTTTAAATAAAATAACCTTTGGTGATATTAAAAATATAATTATTGAATCTATTTTCAACTCGAGTTCTGAAAACTGCCATTACATGCTAATTCACTTGAAATTTGCACTATATCAAACTTCAACGGAACTGTGTGTTGGCGGTTTTCAAAACTTTAATTACATTGATATAACGTCTTTTAACTGAAACGCATCAAGCGACCGCAAAAATAAGTTGAGCTTTCTAGTCGAAAATAATTGAGTTAGGTTAGAACAAATTCGGTTAAGTATCATATGGATGTATCTGGTCTGATCACGTGTTAGTTCCGTCTTATGTATTGTTTTGCTACAAATATGACATACGAGAAAATATATCTAATATGATATTAAGTACATTTTACTGATTACATCCACATGCTAACAATTAATTAAATATTTAATTTACACAGATGTATATGTACCTAATCAAAAAAAAAATGAAAAAAAGTTGTTGAAAAGTGATTTTTTTAAAAAAGGATTAAATATGTTTATTCTAAACATATGTATTTAATTTAAAATTTAAGAACATGTTGGATTTAAGTCGAACAAAAAAAAATTAATTCTATTTTAAATTTAATGTATTATTTTGTTACAATTTTGTACGATTAACATCCAAATTTTTTTATTTATTGTAACATGGTTTTCTTCTTTTAATTGCAAGAAATGAGACCACGCCCCATACACTATTTTGCATTTACAAACATCTTTTTTAATATATTTAGTTCTAATCAACAAGACATTTAATTAAAGAAATATGTTTTTGATGAAAATTGTAGGTAAAAATATATATTATTTTTATTTAACACTCTCTTTTTCTCTATGGAACATAAAAATTTTTAAAAAGAACAAATATTATTTGTACTAAAACTTATTTCAATTTAATTTTTTTAAACAAACATATATGGAATAGAAAATTTTCGTTTACAAAATTACTTGGTACTAAATGAAATATATTATTATTTCATAAAGAAAAATGTATAATTTCTTAAATATGATTATAAAAAATATGGTAATGAAATATAATAAATTAATAAATTTCAAAATAAACTAATAATGTATCTAAAATAGATATTTGTCACCAAGAGATATTGTGTTCATTAACATGACATATGAAATGACAGATAAAAAAATATCTCGAAGGAGATATTATCAGCTATTATAGAAATATAGCTATATATAGAAATATAATGAATGTATTCTCCTTTTCATTTATCGTCTTTTATGTTCACGCAGAATTTTATGAATGTTACTTTCGCAGTGTATTAATTTATTGTGTTCACATACAAACATTACACGTTAATAACGTTGATTTATGATTATTGATATAAATTCTTGACATTTCATGAACAAATATTTGAAATAATTATTTATTTTCATATCATCTCAAGTATTTTAAGAAAATTACATAATAGTAACAAATAAACCCAACACTGACACACACACATTATGTATGTGTGTGTGTATATATATATACATATATATATATATATATATATATATATATATATATATATATATGTATGTATATATGAATTTTATTTCGCTTATTAATATTTTAATATATATATATATATATATATATATATATATATATATATATATATATATATACTTTAACAAAAACACATAATTAAATTATCAAAAAAAATTATTTATCTTAAAAAATCAATAATCAAGAAACACAAAAAACCTTTTATAAAACATGATTAATTTTTTTTGTTTATTTATATATATATATATATATATATATATATATATATATGTGTGTGTGTGTGTGTGTGTAATTGTATACTATTATATACAAATTAAATAAATCAAGTTAGAATGTATTTTACAGAACTGAACCTTTTTTTTAATGAAATTTATCTTTTAATGAACTGAAACTATAAAAACATTTCCTAGATACGAAAACCTCGTTAATGTATTAGATCAGTGTTTCCCAAAGTGGGTGATACTACCCGTTGGGGGGTGCTGAAGTGATCCTGAGGGGTAGTAGTAGCCTCAGAAGCAATTAAGGGACGCTGAGTAAAATAAGGGGACGGTGGAAGCATAAAGGAGAAAAAAATTTTGAAAAACCGTTCATAAATGTTTCATTTGGTGTATAACATACAGTTAAATTCTTAATGATTATTTTATTTTCTAAATAAAATGCAATTTCAAGAGATGAAGTTAGAATTTCTTTTAACAGTAACAAAGTATAGAAGATTAAAGTATGTAACTGATTATTTTTTCTGTATTTGTAATATAAAGGAAACTTAAATGAAATCATACAGTGTTGATTTATAACCTATCATATGTATTTCTATACATATTGGTGGTATTTTCATAAAAAAATTTGTAGTTTAGTGTGTCTATATATATATATATATACACGTTAAAAAAAATCTATGTAAATTTAAAATTATTCTCTGTACGGAGAACTAGGATGTAGTTGAAGCAATAAAAAATTAATGAACTTGAAATTGAAACATGTTTATCATCATCAATATACATAAAGGGCATTTACAAAATTTCGGCGAAAGTCAATATAAAAGAAAAATTGATTGGCGTTTGTGTGCCAAAACACTGGTACTTTTTCCTGTTAAAATTCATTATCAGACCTGAAAACATTATTTTTTGAATATATATATATATATATATATACACCGTTAAAAACAATCGCTCACTACAATGTAAACATTTATTTGGAATTTTCATTTTTTCTTTTTACCCACTAATTACAAATTTAAAAATATTATCAATATATATATATATATATATATATATATATATCATTTTAATTAGTATTTAAAAATATATGAATATTTATTATTATAATATTTTGTCATAAATAGAAATTTCTTTATATAACAGATAAATTCTAATAACTAATTAAAAAAAAATCAATACCATTTCAATCACATAGTTATATTTATTTGTGTCAATGAAACTAAATGTAAATTTATTGGTCACATGTCAATTTTCCATATTTTTTTAAAAAAATGACATATTTTTCAAGAATCATTATAAAGAGAATTTTTCAAAAAAATATGAATTTTATTAAAAATTAACTATCTATCTTGTATTAAACAGTATGTAGTGATTATTAAAAATCTTTTATTATAGAGACATGTATAGAGCTATTTTTTGAATCATGGACTTCTTAAATCATACGAGGCCATATTTGTCAAAGAACAAAAAAAAATACTTAAAAATATTTTTTCATTTCTGTGTTTTATTCATATTTTTTATTCTGTTATTTAAGAAAAAGATTAAAAATCATAGAGTAAAGAATTAAATTTAAATTCATATTTACAAATATTTTTTAATATAAATTCATATTTATTACATTTTTCAATATTACAAATATTTTTTTCCTTAAAATGCAAAGATAAATTCATAACCTTTCTATTAAATTTAATCTCTAAAGAGATCATAAATGTTATATTTGGACAAAGAAATTTAAAAATATGCAAAAAGTTATATTTTAATATTAATTTACTAGCACTACCTTATAAGAATGCATACATTGCTTTAACATGTTTACAAAAGTTTATATTAGGTTATACTTGTAAAATAAGTATATATTTTTTTTAAAAAAAAATATAATTTATATGACACTTAACTTCTTTACTAGAGTAGAAAGGATTGATAAAATATCTAATTTATTACATGATATATATATATATATATTAAATAACACATCACTATTAAAATTGTATAAAAATAAATAAAAAAAGCATACGAACCAACAATATCACAGCGTTTCAATAAATCCGAACGATTTTGCATCACAAATAGAGTGTTACAGTGTATGAACAGTTCGATTTCACGAACGTCACTAAAATTTCTATGAATATAAATGTATGAATTAGGGACGAGGATGTTAATCAGTTTATCAAATACACAAATATTTATTTGAGAGCATTCGGACACTCAGTGATCACTAAATTCGTTATCAGAAATATGCTATTGTTAGAGGACAAAATCTATGCTCAACAACAGTGCCAAGAAAATAACACAATATTTCCACAAGAAAACAGTACACCACGTGGCATAACCTACAAATTAGAATATATTTGCAAGACGGGGCCATTTTTAATACAGGGACTGAATTTATAACATAATTAAATACCACGGTGCGTGGAATGTTTGTTTTAAATAACAGATTAATACTAAATGTTATTTAAATACACACATACATAAATTATATATATATATATAGAGAGAGAGAGAGAGAGAGATGTGTGTATCTGTAATTTACATATTTTTAATTTTTTAATTTTTGAAAAATTATAAGACTTCAAAAAGTAACATAATTCCTTTTTTAAACATTTTTTCACTTCGCTGGCAAGCCATAAAAATGGTATTGTTTGCTAGGTGTGTGGAAAAATGTTTTATAAATATGATCTTTCTTTCTATACCTTAAAAATCTAATTAGCATCATCATAAATATACATGAACAATAATCATAATTGATCAATAATCAATTATTGACCATTTTTAATCAAAAAAATGTTTGTGGTTTGTAGACAGATGAAAAATTCATTCGTGAAAATTCCATTAGCTACACTGCTTTACTGCTACACTGCCTTTAGCTAATGCTAAAATTGTATTATGAGAATAATTATAATTAATTGTCAATGTTTGTTTCTGTTTCTGTAAGGATTTTTTAATAATTTTAAATGATCTACACATTGTCATCTCTAGTCGTAAATACATTCATTTTAATTAGACTCTTTATAAATAACTTTTTATTTGAATTAGAAGAATAATCACATTTTAAATGTGTATATATATATATATAGAGAGAGAGAGAGAGAGAGATAAAATCAAGACAAGTATATTTTTAATAACCTTCAATAATTTTTGTAGTATTTTTAAAAAATGAACCATATTTATTTATAAATAAAAATAATTCCATCGTAAAATTTCCATAAAACAATATTTTTTTCGCGTAACTACCTCCTAGCAAAACTACCCCTCGTTGCACTCGACAAATAACACATTAACCATTTCCATTCTCGAACATCAATGACTAATTGATGGATATTGTGAGAATTTGTTCTGATTTGTTCACATCAGTCACATGTATGTGGTTCTCTCATGGCGTACAACGAAAAAGGGTACACGACTTCAGTGTAAAACTGATAAGAAATTCATTCAAAATATTGTATTCACTGAAGTTTTAGAGTAAAAAAAATTGTTACACTTTTTAACATTGTATTTTGTTGTTAATTTTTACAATCTTTTTCAATAAAAATGTTATGACTTACATTTTAAACAGATTATTTGTGCGTATAATTTGTTAATTTCTGTTATTTGTTAAGTGAGAGGGAACGGTTGCGAGCGAGATGTAAATCCCTCCCCCAGCCGTCGACGAGCGTAGTGATAAGAGGGGAACAGCCCCCTGGTCTTAAATAGGAATAATTTAAAATTACCATATGCAAAATGTATAACAGAAAATATTTTATTCAGTAAATATACCACCACCACTCAAATACAAGAAATAAATCATTTTAAACATGTTTTTTAGAGTTTAATTATTATTAATATTTTCTCCTGACGTTTATATATTAATAATAATAAGTTACCATCAAAATATAATATAAAAACAGCAATATAAAAAACAAACAGTAACTACTTTTAAAATTCAAAAAAGGAAATACTCAGCTTAAAAAACTATACGATTAACGAAGACAAAAAAAATCATAAAAAACAATAACTGATCAATGAAAAAATAATAATTAGCCTTAAATTATTTTGTAACATAGAAAGAAAAAGACTTCGTTTAATTTTTCACTACTGAAAAGCTGATTATATTTTCAATTGTAGCCAAAATATATCTTATGTACATTCAACATTACCTCCACTGCAACAAAACCAGATAAAACAAGTGCATCAAATAGCCTGCAGTTTGAGCAATGATTTAGAAAGATTAAATAATCAATAAAATTGAGAAAACTTTTTTAAGTCTTCTTTTTTCATGAATTTTGAATCAAACACTTTAAATATTATTTTATATAAATATATTATCATAATATATTAAATAAAGTACTTAATTCTTTTAATATAATTAATTACATTTGTTCTCGGTTTACATGAAATCTACTCATTTAATCATTTAACAGCTCAAGTTATCAAGTTTATTCTATAGAAATAACAAAAAAAAAATTATACATATAAAATTTTCAATTTACAAAAATAATATCTGTCAAACAAATAAAAATATTGTAACATCTTTATATTAAAATCGATGATAATTCAAGGATGTTAAAAAATATAAAAAGTAATAAATTTCAATATGGTAACCTCGAAGCTGATTAATCCACGAATGTCTGTTATTCGCACATGTTGCGCTTGTTCTTGAATATTCTCTAACATGTATCTGCAAACCGCACGTGAATTATTATCACTACGAACAACGTAAATATTTTTTCCACGCAATTTAGTAGAGTAAACGTACTCTGCTCAGACATCTTGAGCTAAAAATACACATAGTCTCAACAAGTTACGATTCCACACGATGGTTATTGTTTATAATCTTTGTATTTTTGCCAACTTTAAATAAAGAGAAATCGCAATAAATACAATAAAGCATAGCTTAAATATTTTCCATAAAATGTTTTGACACGTGATTAGAAGCAATGTCCTTTACAAGAGAAAATAAAAGCACATATTTAATTTTGATGATTTATTAACTACGATAAAATATAAATTTACTGTATCACTGTTGAAATTATATGATAAAATATTTATATTGTATACACCGTGATTTAATTATTTCACAATTATGTTATTTTTTAAATGTGTGCTGTATTCTTACAAATTCTAGATATATAATTAAGTCATTTCTATTTTCTAAAGACTTTAAAATAGAGGAGGTGCGCAAACAATTCTCAGAATCCATTAAAAATCAAAGAAATTAAACAGATATGAATATCAAAGATCTTTCAATGAATTAATCAAATGAATAAAAGAAATAATCAATTGGTAGTCTAAAATTCAAATTTATATGTTTATTGTTGTATTTTTAGCTTACATATGATCATTTCAACATATTACTTGAGAAATAATTTATAGGAAAATAATTTCAATTTATTTAATACGCATTTATATTCTTCATCCATGCCATGACTATATAAATGACAAATATATCATTTAAGTTTGCCCGGTTTTTTGAAAATTTTTCCCGGAACCCAAGCGAGAGCCAATGAGACATTAATAAAAATCACATAACACCACACACAATCCACACACCACAAATGCGGTTAAATACCGAAATGGTAAGGGCACCGCACAAATGCCAAAAAACATAAGGCCAAACCCGGCCCTGTATCATTTTATGAGCAATAAAATAAAAATTCATTTTTATTTTATTTTATTTATTTTATTTTATTTATTATTTATTTAAGTTTGCATATTTGTTTTTTTTTGCTTGCCATCGTATTATAAATCAGTGGGGAGATAAATAACTAGAATTCAATAGCGGCT
>CM068320.1:16564186-16586686 GCA_034766995.1 Acanthacorydalis orientalis | reverse complement strand
ACTTTTATAAAAAAAAATCTAATATTATTAACCTATGAATAATAATTAGTAGAATGAAATACCAAAAATATAATTTTTAATATAGAAAAGTGTTAATGTAAAATCCTCTTTTCTAAAATCAATTGATATGAATAATAATTAGTAAAATGAAATACAAAAAATATAGTTCTTTATATAGAAAAGTGTTAACGTAAAATCCTCCTTTCTAAAATCAACTGATATTAATAATAATTAGTAGAATGAAATACCAAAAGTATAATTCTTAATACAGAAAAGTGTTAATGTAAAATCCTCTTCTCTAAAATCAATTCATAGAACAAAATTCTAAATGGTAACGATTGCAAAATGAACAGGACACCAAAGACAAATAACATGAATAACTTGTGTCAATGTTTTAAAAATCAGTGAAGTATACACAATGAATAATATTCAAGAAGTTCTGAAATTAAATTGTATTTTTAAATTATTTCAACTGATTTTAAATTTATTCATGATTTCTGTGAAAATATAAATTATATATCGACGTTATACAATAAAACTTTTTTTTTATTATATAAAAATGGTTGCGGTTTGAGTTGTAAACAGATAGATCGATTTTCCGATATAAGTAATTCGAGTAGAACAAATAACACTCAAAATACAATAATATAATAAATAAAATTTAAGTTGATCGTCGATCTGTGCCTCTGATATATCGAAATTTTGATGAATCGTGTCTTTGTACCTATCGTATGAGAAATCAATAAGAAAACAACATTAATTCAATATTGGGAAAGTTCAAGTGTAGTTAAAGGTTAAAACAACTTTAATTAAAAACTAAACTTTTAAAGGGAAGAAAGACTGAAATTATATGTTGAAAACTAATAAATAAAGTATCGCTTTAGGCAACAGTTTTATTACTCCCACATGTGTTAGTTAATTTATTATAGGAATGCTTTCTTGAAAGCCTCGATATGTGTTTTAAGTATATTGAAACAGTACTTTTTTTCCTTGAAATAGTTATTTTGTTACTTTCTTCGTTTCGTCTTCATTATCTCTATTCTGTCTGAGATTTCTTTATTCTACTACTTCATTGTATTTAAATCAATTAATGGAATTTATTAACAGGTCATAAAAGTAATTTACTGATTATTATTTTATATTATTAATAAAGACAATACTACAGAAATGAAACGTTTTAAAATATTGAATAAAAATACAAATATTGAATAAAATTGAAAACCATTTTTAGGCAAATTTTATGTTAAAATGACATAACTCTATCAGCTTGTGGAAAAAGATATACATTTTTTAACATCCGTACTATTAATATAGATATGTTTAATTAGTTTGAGATGATGGAGAGACCTTTTAATAATCTTTTCAGTTTATTGACATTTCCCTTTGAAGTTATATTTCTTATTGGTTCTTAATATGACTGTACTTGACATTTATGTCATCTTTAGGTGTATTTTAATTTTTTTTTCCAAAATCACATCAATATTTTAATAAAACATAAAATTATTTTGTCTATTCTCATTAAATTAAGAAGTTTACTTTTTTTATTTATATAATATAAGCATCATTTTTAGAATAAAGATAAAAAATGTTAAAATTAATATAAATTATATCATAAGAGACAACATTATTAATAATTCCGTACTAAAAAAAGAGTAAAAATTAAATAAAGTATTCGTGCAAATTTTTACATACAAAGTTTAATTATTTCAGTGATAAATAATAATAATTGAAAATTGATCCACAAATAAACAGATGTAGACAATTTTAAATTACAAAAACTCTTTATGGGAAAGATTGAATATTTAATGTAACCAAAAATTCAAAACTATTAAATATAAAAGTTTGAACAAATTGATTATTAATGGTTTTAGATTAAAATTAATAAATTTTATATTTATATAAGTAAAATTACAAACATTTCTTTCAATTTTTATATTAGAAATTTAATTCTTTATTTATTAAAAACACTAATATTGTAGAATAGATACTAGAATAAATAGATTTAAATAACAATGAATATATTTTTTTACATTTAAAATTGCAAAACTGTCGGCGAGATAGATTGAATATTTGATTCAACCAAAAAATTTAAACAACTGAAAATAATGGAGAAATATTAATAATTAAGTAATAGTTATTTGAAGATATTTAACAATAACATGACACGAAATATAAATTTTATAAACACAAAACAGCAACCGTATTAAAAATAAATAACTATACATTTTAATATTTACCTTTTACCGTAGATAAAAATAATACAAAATACTAACTTCCATTATGTATACAATTTATTATTACCAGTTACACTTAAAATATGTTTCTGTATCAATTTATATCGAATTAAAATGTTCAGTTCTAGTCACGTTAAATAATAAAAAATGTATAGATGATATTTACTTTGTACTGTAAATTATAATAATAATTTAAGCTCAACTTAATTTCATATATATATATATATATATATATATATATATATATATATATATATATATGAAAATTGTAATATAAACAATTTCAGAAAAATTGTTGCTATATAATAAAACATATTTTACTTCAAATTCATCAATAAATACTGCAAAAAGTAAATTTTTATATAATCTTCAAGTATGATGTATTTGAAACAAGTTATGTGATGCCCTACGTCCATTTTTTCTTTCTTTATTCGCCTATTTTCATTTTATGTTCTTTAAGAAGGGTTTATATAAAAAGAAAACCATAAAAAATCGAATTCAGAACGTCATAAAACGTGCTAAATAAATTGAACAGTCGATGACTAACACCTTTATGGGTGGAAGTAGCAGTAAAAAAAACTGTATTATAATCAAAAAAGTACTCTATACAATATATTACGAAATATATATATATATATATATATATATATATATATATATATATATATATATATATATATTATATATATATATATATATATATATTATCTATATATTATATTTATATATATATATATATAATATATATATATATATATATATATATATATATATATATTGTTTAAAAACTATTGTTTACTTATATACAAATATTAAAAAATATTAGAGTTAAATAAAAGATAATAACTGTATTAATCGTTTCTTGAATTTCATATAATCACGATTCCTAATATTATATAGAAAAAACCGAAAAATAATAAAATAAATAATACAATTTGAAAAGTATTTGTATTAGAATTGCTACATATATATATATATATATATATATATATATATATATATATATATATATATATATATATATAAACATATCTTGAAATGGAATGATGTAAATTGAATTTCTATTATGGATAGTTTATCTTATCTTATACGAAACAAACCGACAATTCTCAAGAACAGAACGATATAACTTGGAGCTTAATCGGGACAAAACGGATTCTGAGATATTTAGTTCTAAACGATTTAGCTTCAAAGCATGTCAAATTGATTCGGTCTCAATGTTCTTCGTTTATTGTTCTGTAAGTTTTCGATTAAATAAATATCACTTCAAGGAATTAATAATAATGAATATACGAATAAAATAGTCTTACTGAAAATAAAATATTAAAAATCAATTCGACTATAAAGTTTATCAGGAAAGAATTAAGATGAAAAACATTTATCACAGTATATTGTACTAAGCAATATATATTATTAGGTCTACAAATTAATTCGGTGCCTTTTTTATACAAAATTAACGTTTACAGAAAAAAGAAATACATTTCAGTCCTCCAAATATCTTACATTATTTTATATGACTTTGTTCTATCTGTCGGGTAACTGGCTACAGGCGGTAAAATGCTGAGTTTGAGTCGATGAACTCCTAATGCATTTTCGGACCTCTTTCACTGTTTTAGCATTTTTTGCATGTTTTATGCATCACAAGCACCTTCATCCAAATCTAAACAAATAATTTCCGCGGTTTCTATAACAATTTTTTCATCCAAAATGCGAAAAGTGTGTAATGTCTAATATTCTGCTTTTCGGACGCTATCGTTTTCAATACTAGTTTGTGAGATTACGCCAACTGTTCGGCCAAGATTTATAGTATTTTTAAATGTTAAAGTTGGAACTTCGAACTCCTTAAATGATGAGAAAATGCTTTAATTGAAGAGTTATTATGATTGATTCAATTTAAATGCACTGAATTAATTTGTATTCCTAATACTTTATAAAATAATTCTTTTTATCATAAATATTAAAATTTATTTTTTTTAGTTTTGGTTTATTTTTTAACTGTGTTTATACATCATTAAATATATATTCTATTACTAATAATTTGTAAATTATTATTACCAAATCAATTAATTATTTTGTATGCACTGAGAATTAATTATTTTCATTTACATTTCAATATAATTATTTCGATATTTATTTTGTTCTGAGTACATATAAACACATATCACCATTGTACTCATATTTTTCTAAAAATATATGTATGCAATGACCAGCTCATCTTCCTTCCTGTTTTTAATCATGTCGCAGCTATATAATATTTATCAGCTGTATATCTGTGCCTTAAGTATTGAATTATTTTATAACTAAACGCTGTATACTTTCTTCTAGATTTCACACCACACAAAATAATTCACCATTTTCAACCCCTCTCAATTCTTAATCCATGTGTATAGGTTAAATTTTAACACTTCTCTTTTATATATCAACTTTATATTTTTATGTATTAAAAATTACTGAGTAAATTGTATATTATAAACATATTTTCGTATTTTTTATTGAAATGTATAAGTTTTTTAAATATGATAATGACAATATTAGTTTCTTAAACATACAATTTTGTCCATTTCATCTATCTTTAATATTTATATGAATATGAGTAATAAAATATATCATACAAAGATCTTCAACTCTAAAAATATGTTAAAATCGTATACACACATATGTGTATGGATTTATGTTCGCTTTATATACATATATATATATATATATATATATATATATATATATATATATATATATATATATATATACATACAGAGCAAATCAAATATCTAAAGGCGACATATATGATTGTTTTGTAATGTTACCAAACTTTATTTCTTTATTAATAAATAAGTAAGAACTAAATAATTAATAGAGAAGTTCATATGTAACTCTTTATTCATTTGAACTGAAGATAAATCAGTAATAGTAGTGAAATATTTTCCAAGCTGTATTAAATATGTCGTCATTCTAAAATAGCGATGTAACTAAAAATTCATAGTTCTCATATAAATATGTTCAAAAATACGCTCATAACTTATAAATACTAAGTATTTTTTTATAATGGAAGTCATACAAGTAATAGAATGCAAAATGAAGAAATATGTTATTTCCTAAAATGAACACAATCAACTTTAGGTTAATGATTTGATTGAATAAATGGTTTTAAAATAATCAACAATGTCTTTGTGTTATTTTTTATCATTTATTATTTTAAGATAAAGTATTACTGTTTGTATTATTGATTATATCAAATACCGCCAAACTTCATTTGATTTTGAAGAATTTTTCAAGAATTATATACGAAATATTTACTTTACAAAAATTAAAGAATTTTGAGTTACGTCCTTTATGTACAAGTATGACAACACATAAAATAATGTTCATTCATATACATTAATTACTGCGAAATAGTTCTAACTATTAAAAAAATCAAGTGCAAAATTGATTTTTAATATATACAATATTAGTATATATATATATATAATTTTATATGGATTTAAAGCTCAATTATTAATAAATAAATCAAATTTTAAAACTGTCAAAAAACAATAATAAATCAACCTTCATCTTAAAAGATTTAAAAACTTTTCTTGAAAGTAGATAAATAACGTAATCGAATATATGACTGACAACAAAAAAAAAGTAAACGACCTATGATAAAAAGTAACCTTTCGTGAACTATGTTGAAATTGTAAACACCTTTGGGAGTTAGGTAAGGTCAGATTCAGTTTGGAGAACTTTATCAGAAAAGTTTCAAATCATTGAATGTTGTCGCCCACAATCCCGAAAAGCAAACAACAAGCATGTTGACTACATTTAAACTCTGAATACGTTTAAAAAGTACTTCAAAGATAAAATTAGTATTGGAAAACAGATTAAAATGTAAAATACGTTACGAAAATTATATAAACAGTTATAAAGTTTAGTCAAAGTGGATACTGATAAAATTGCAATGTATATATATATATATATATATATATATATATATATATATATATATATATATATATGTGTATATATATATATATGTGTATATATATATATATATGTGTGTGTGTATATATATATATATAGATGTATGTATGTATTTATTATGAATTGAAATTTAGTGTACATTATTTAGTATTTTTTTTGAAGAATAAAGCATTAAAATTTAATGAAAAAATAAGAGGGAAAAAAAATTCTTTGATGTATTTTTATTACAACAATAATTTAAACTGTATATATTACTAAATGAAAAATAAAAGTCTTCCCTCATCAAAATACATATTTTACACTATTTTTTAACTAATAAATGCTTATACATACATATATATATATATATATATATATATATATATATATATATATATATATATGACAACTAATGGCATTGATTGTTAATCAAAAAATAAAAAAAAAACACTAGAAAACCGTCCATGACAAGTGGTATAAAGATATGAATCAATTCTTCCGAAAATATTGGAAAAGAAAGATCAAAAATAAACAATTAGAAGAGATCTACTCATCAGTCAGTAAAATGATTGATGGATGATACATATGTTCTCATTCTTCCTGGCATATTTTCTGATGAATGCTATATTTTTCCCAGTCTATAAATAATACCTGTTTACATTACTCTGCATCATTAAATACATATTATATTAATTATACTATTCACACCTTGCTTTTATATTTAAAGTTTAATTTAAACTGTATGTGTGTGTGTGTGTGTGTGGTATATATATATATATATATATATATATATATATATATATATATATATATATATATATATCAGAAATATTTTCACAGAAACAAAAGTAAATTGTTCTTTAATATAAATTTAATTTCTTTTATAAAAATATCTTTTTTTATTTTCGTTATAAAAATCTCCACTGTAATATTATTGTCAATTAATGTTCTTGTATGAAAACGTGTATGTTTGTGTGTGTGTGTGTATATATATATATATATATATATATATATATATATATATATATATATATATGTATGTATATATATATATGTATATATTGAGTATACTTTTCGAACACAAGAGAAATAGTTTTTCATAAAGAAATGAATAAATTATCTGTTTATTTCTTTAAACGTTACAAAGAGCAAACTAGAAGCTTCATTTTTAACTAAAGAATATCATTTTTATTTGTTATAAAATACGTACTGCGTATGATATAAACGATGATAATTAAAATTTATTAATAGAAATTATAATATGAATATCGTCGTTGAAAAGAAAAAAATTCTCATGAAAAATTTATATTCTTTCATAGTCGAATTGAATATTTTTTTCATATACGACTAATTTATTGTTTTCATCGAGGTAGATAAAATATAAAACGGTTTTTTTATATGTAGAATTTTAATTTGATTTTTTACTAAAAATTTTATACGAAGATAATAAGTTCTTGATTGAAAATGCTTTATTTTCTTATCTTTAAATATATTTAAAATGTCTTTTCAATAAATTAAGAGATATAACTCGAAATGAATTATTGGATTTTGGATTTAGTGTTCATATTATTTGTAAACTTTCTTCTTTTTACAAATGAAATATTTTTGTATTTTAACAATTTGTTTAAATTATGAATGTCCCAAGAGGTATTTATATTTTAATAAGCACAAAATAATATTCTAAAATTACTAAGAATTATTAGTAAAATATTTATATATAAAACCATATTTTCAAATAATTATATATTTATATGAAATCATAACAATAAAATCGTTTTACGGTATAAATTTAAATTATTTTATAATTTTGATATAAATTATTTTCATTTCATTTTATTTATTTTTAAAAAATGTGTATATTTAAGTAACAGTCAATGAATACTTAATGATTTAATCATTTTCTCTCTAACAGTAAATATCTGAGTCAATATAAAAAATAAAAATATAGTATAAATAAATAATAATCATGGATTTAAATGTCTGTACATGTTTGGATAATCGAGCAATACGTACACTGGTTGTGATAACTAAAAAATCATCAACCAAGAAGCTAATAAACACTAAGCTGTTCCTTGATTTAGTTTATTACTGATAATTTTCGATTTAATGTTAGTAGTAAGATTATTTAATATTAGAAAATATTTATTTTAATTTATAATAAATGTGTTTTAATTTTATTGAACTAAATTTAAAAAATATATATTTTTTTGAGTGCAATATTAATTTTCCAGAATTTTTTTGGAACATATTTATTTTTAAATTAAAAAAAAATAAATTTATGAAATAAGATCATTAATATAAACTAAATGCATATTCAAGAAGCAAAAAATTAAATACAATATTTGTTAGCATAATTTTGTAAATCTTTAGTACTTTTTATAGTGTATTCTTCAGTATTTAATTCTATAAAACATACTATTATTAATTCAATTCAATTGTATATATAAATATATATATATATATATATATATAAATGATTTGAAAAATAATTTAATTGATCAAAACTGATTGATAGATGAAATTTACTGAACTAAAATAAAATTGACATGGATATCTCTTCTGGGGTTTCGAACCTTCACAACTGCCAAATCGAATTGCAATTTAAAATTAATAATGAAGCCATTCGATATATATTCGCTATATATTATCTTTTAAACATGATAGTCGAATTGAAACCATTTATTTAGTTACCGTGTTTAAAACTTGTCAATGTTGATTAATTGAAAAATAAATGGATTCTTTTTCTTTTACCTAACAAGATTTTTTAAATAAAGTTATTCATACAAAAAGTTTATTATGATATTAAATAGTGTAACCTGAATCACTCTAACATTAATCTGGATAAACAATTTTTAAATAATTGAACAATGAATCAGATTACGCAAGATACATTTAGAACATTTTTTTCCAAAAATACATTAATTTTTTGTTGTTTTCATATAAATATTGTAGTCATATTTTGTGTATTCTTTCTCAAATAATAAATAGCGAAAAAATAACTGAACAGATACGAAAACAAACAGGTGTAAAAACATAATAACATGAATAAAGAATTTGAAATGAAAATCTAATGAATATACTGATCATAACGAATTAATGAATTTATTAATTTTTCTCATTTAGTCATTTTATCAGAAAATACACCGAATACCTTTAATATTTAATATGATTTCTATATTTTATTTTATGCTATGAATTTTTTTCGCATCTTAAAAAAAATTATAAGTATAAAATTCTAAGTAAGGCTTAACGAATTATTTTTACTTTAAAAAGTAATGAAAAATTATTCTATGCAATTCAGTAAGTCTTATATTTAAATAGAACTAAAATTTAACCTTTTTAAATATATACCATTTATAGACATTATCCTTTTTAATTGTATATACAACAATCCGTGTGTGTGTATGTATGTATATATATATATATATATATATATATATATATATATATATATGTATATATATATATGCATACGTATTTAAAAATAGATATTTAGACAACACTACCAGAAAATTATTTTATTAAAATTTAATCAATACCTTTTCAAATGTAAATATGTATTAATGAAAAAAAAGTACAAATTTTTTAATTTTGTATATTTATACAATAAGATTCCATACTTAATCCTATCTCACTAAAAATAAAAGCTGAAAATATATTTTATAAGAACAAGATACTTAAATACATCATCCATGGCTCTTTTAAACGAATCCAGCATTTTGTTTTTGTTCGTATATAAATCTTAATTTAACATGCACCAGTCTCAACGGAGTAATATTTTTCACTGATTTTCACTTCGTTTCAACCCAAAGCCCTATTTTTAAAGATACGGAATTTCACACAAATATCACTATATTTACATATATGAAAGAATTTCATGTTTATTTTTTTCAAAAATTGCAGGTAAAATTATAATATTAGATTGGTAAAACAATAATTGCTGTTTATGATATTATGTTCTGTTCGTACGGCATCCATTTGTCATTCTTTTTGGATTTTCCTAGCTGTTTTAAGTGCTCCAGAACTGTTAATGATTAAGACCTTTCCCTTGTGCAAGCGCTCGAATTGTTGTGAGTGGTTCTGATACAACTAACACCTTCAGTTGATCGTTATGAACTGAAGGACACCTCTGAATTTCTTCATTTTCAAGGATTTTGTCCCCAGTACACATTTTTGGAACGACCATTACACCATAAGTTCCTTGACAGTACCCACACCAAAAGCATCGTTTAATTTACAAGCAGTTTTTACTGCATTACCACTCGTTTTGAACTCATACAAAAAATGCTCTTATCTGCTTCTTTTCAATCTTTACATCAATAGCCCAATTTGAAGAAAAATCAATAATAAAACCAAAGTCGATGTTACCAAAATACAAACCGAAAAATGCACTTCAAAATTAAATATTAACATGAACACGATGAAATGACAATTGAAAAAAAATAGGGTTAGAGTTCAAAAAAACAAAATCCGCAATTATTTTTCTACCAACTCAATTAATATTTTTACTTATTTCATAACTTAACATTCTTTAAAGATATAAGAAAGATTATATAATACATAAGAACTTACAGTGTTTTTCATTAATATTAGAAGATAATAAATAAATCTGTGTTAGTATTTTTTATTTATTCAATTATTTACAATTTCTCTGCTAATGGACTATCAAATATTTTTTTTAATTTCATATTTTATACTAGAAACGAGAAAAGTATTTTTAATTTTACAAAAATATCTCAAAAACGTTCCGAAAACGATTTCTTCAAATTAAAATCATAACATTTGATATACATTCTAAACATTCTCCCCTTGTAATTTTTTTCATACTCCAGACATGAATATATATATATATATATATATATATATATATATATATATATCCCTTATTAAATTACTGCTGTTATTGTAAAAACAGACATATATCACTGTAAATTAAACGCTTGCAAAATGTAACTACACATATACAAAATGAATCTATGTACATAATAACGAATCGTATCAATAAAAATGATACATTATATACACATGTTCAAAAAATCGAATAACGGCTTGTAATTTATATTCCCGAAGAGAAATGATTATGCATTGAAAACGATTCATCTATGTTAAAGCCACATTTGTATAATATTACTTACTAGGACGTTCTTCTTCCTTTATCTTGGCATCCCCATTAGGAGTTCCGCCCGTCTTATGATGATGTTTATGACGCCGGTGTGAATGTCGTCTCTCTCCTGGTACATGCACCCCCACGAATACACTGTGCGCTCGATGGCCTGCGGACATATGTCAAGAATGAATACTGAATGTTGCGTTTATACGCATATTACAATAAAACAACATATTAACACTACTATTCATTATCTGTAATTAATGATACTTGTCATTCTGTTAAATAAAAGACCGATGAAGAGTGTACAGATGCGAAATATGAATTTTCACTAGCACATATAATCAGTTGAAATGTTGTTTTGTTTCTTTCTCTATTTCATATATAAACTGATATATACACAACATATATATATATATATATATATATATATATATATATATGATATGTATAATTAAAATACATATTTATTGGTAGATATAATATATCTTATTTTTCAATGTAACTTTTTTACGCATCAAATATATTCATTAACTATAATTATGTTTTCTAGTCATTTATTAAAAAAATCTTAATTAAGCTATGAAAACGTCTACATGTTTTAATTATTAACAGACTGAGTTGTCTATTTTTTCTGTACAGCTATTTATTTATAATTAGAAATAAAATATAAAAATGTAAAGAAAGTCTGAAATAGATTCATTTATTATACTATTTATTTTAAATGACTGTCAGGATTGACTTTTTTTAATGATTAAGAACGATTCTTTTCTTACAGTGCTATGAAATATGCTAAAACATTGGTTTTTAAATTCGGTACATGTAGCTCAATGTGCTACTCATTCGATTACAAGTAACTTAATTTTTGTATTTCAAATTTCTTTAATCTATATGTGTGAATAAGGTCCATTCCAATATGAATGTCACAAAAAATACAAATTAAGAGTAACATTTTTTTAAATTAAATTATACTTTTCTTGCTGTGTGTGCTTTTTTTAGAAATTCAGATGTACTTAATAGCTTTACACTATTGATTATTATTTTTTAATCTACATTATATTAATATTTCATAGTTTCGTTCCGTATTTTTTCAGAATATAACTCGCATTAATTTTTGCAATACAATGGCCATAATTTCAACATTTTTTAATAAACTATAAATAGCTTATAGCAACAACTGAAAAATATTTATACATATAGTAATAGATAAATATGATATATAATCACATATGACTTAAAGGATAAACGGATTCAGAGAACATTTTGTTTATAAAAAAATATTATTGTAATACTTTTTTAAAACAAATATTTTAATTAAAAATCTTCTGAGTATCATTAAATTTATTTTGGTTTACTTGCCATGTCATAATGCCATGTGAATGACTGAATTTGAATCCAGATTCAAAAAATAAATGCACATGAACATCAGAATTATTTTTTAATTAATCTGTATGCAATATATAGAAAATAAAAGTTCGCTACAAAATAAACAAATTAAAATGAATGAAAATAATAACATAAATAAATATTTTTGATATCAATTTTGAGTATTTACTAGGAAAATGAGATATAAGTAAGAATACTTGGAAAAATATGACATTATTCTTTTGATTTACCATAAAACAGTTCTATATTGAATTTATAAATTTAACTTATATTTGGTCGATTTTCACACACACACACACACACACACACACATATATATATATATATATATATATATATATATATATATATATGAACATATACATACATACGCACACACGATCGTCACAAACAAAAAAATACTTCCAAAAAAAAGTACAAAAACCAACAAAAACTTTTATATTTTCGACAGAAAATCAATACTCTCATTCTGACTTGACTAAATGAAAGATAAGCTTTCGTAACTAATTACCACTCAATAAAAAAAGTCAATTATTGCTTACTAGAAAAAAAATTGTAACCATTTTTAGATTTTGTGACCTTAATTGAGATAAGTTATATACGAGTATATATATATATATATAAATTTGACTTTAAATTATTTTATATAAATTCAAATCTTTTATCAAATAAAAGTTTACATAAAAATAAATAATGTTTTGCCATGTATAATTAATCACACTAAAAAAAGTGCTTAATGTTATGTAATAATCAAAAATACATAAATACAGCCATCAAATCTAATAAAATTGTACTGATCTCCATTTTGATTCTCCGAAAGGACTTTAATTTTAAATATATTAAAGTAAAATTACATTTAATTCATTTCGCCATTGTAACATTTATCAGTTTAGATAATTCCTTTCAGTAAACAATCACGATTGAAACTGGTGCTAGGAATTTCAGCGCTGTAAAACAATTTCAACTCTATTATTATGTTGACATTTCTCCACTTCACGGTATATAAGCTTTTATATTACAGTAGTTCAGTTTCCTAAACTGTTATGACAGTAGAATTAACATAAAGATGTATAAATTGTCGTCAAAAAGGAACAGTATAATAATAACAATAACAAAAAAGATAACGATTTGTGAAATATATATTTTAAAATAATTAACTTCATTTTCATTCAAATATTCTTCAAAAATTAATTCGATTTATTAAAAAAAAAATATATTAAAGAACATTACATTTCTTTAACTTTTGATCATTGTGTAAAATTATTTTATAAGTTTTTAACGAACAATTAACGTCTCTATAATTAAAAAGCAGTCCAGTGCACTGTTTAGAAATTTTATTCTTGTTCTGATTGATTGATGGAGATCGCGTGATCTCTGTTCTGATTGGTTGACAGAGATCGCGTAATCTCTGTTCTGATTGGTTGACATTATTCACATGTATGTAGGTCTTTCACGGTGTACAACGAAAGTGGTTATACGATTTCAGTGAAAAACTGATAAGAAATATATTCTTAACATTGTATTCACTGAAACTTCAGAGTAATAAAATTGTTATATATTTTAACATTACATTTGGTTAATTTTTATAATCTTTCCCACAAAAAATTTTACGACTTAAATTTTATTCAGATTATTTGTGCGTATAATTTGTTATATTCTGTTATTTATTAGGGGAGAGCGAGTGTCTCCGAACGGGGGAAGGCGAATCTCTCCCGAGGGTGGGCGACCGCATCGAGCAGGCGGTAAAGCCACCTGGTTATCTTAAATGAGTATCATATTCATTTTTATCGACATAAGTGATTAAAGTTATAACTTTAATGCTTTATGACGTTAACAGCTTTATAATAATTGTTTTAATGTGAAAAATTGTCAATAAAAAGTATATGAAATTATTAGATTAATACATTATTGATATGTGTGTATGTATTTATATAAATATATATAAACATATATATGAGTAATAAGCAAATACAGACTCGCAATACTTCCTACTACTTTTAACTTAAAAATAGATTTTTATCTAATTCAACTTTATCCATTACTAACATATTCTAATTCATTGAACATCAATAATTTTAGCTTATTGATGTTCATTGAATTAGAATATGTTAGTAATGGATAAAATTGAATTAGATAAAAATCTACTGTTAAATTAAAAGTTTTTATAGACTAGAAAATCAATTAAAGTGAACCTGAATAACAAGAAATTGAATCAAGTAAAATGTGGTAATGATGCTAATTAATTTCGTGCTCTTACTAATCTGTATAAATATGAAAAAATATACACACCACCAAGTTTCAACGACAAATTATGGTAAGTAGAAAACTCGCTTTATATACTTTTGAGCCATGTATTCAGGAACGCTCTTTGCAATCCTTATATTAAGAATTACAAGATCCATGCACTTCAGTGAAAGGCAAGATGCTACTTGTAAATATTTTATCGAAATAGTTATCTCGAGAGACTCAGCAAACCAACGGATCTATTTTATACAAAGGTTAGTTGGGTCCACACACTGGTTCGTAATCAAGTTAAGACGACATTGTCTTCTATAGTGAATAGTTTCATCTTCCTGAACCAGTACTAAGTTCTATACATATTTGAACTTTACTATCATTCAACAAAATCTAACTTTAGTATGTATAAAAGAAGAACTTGCATTGAATTTATCAATGAATATATCAAAAGGAATATAGAATAAATGATTCATTAAAGTAATTAATACTTTTGCAAATAAATTACACTTTGAAAAATAAATCTTAAAATATAAAAATGCCATAGTAGTTCTCCAACGAAAGTTAGTTTTCGAATACAATTAAAATATTTCCCAGTAATAAATTACTAAATCGATGCATTATCCAAATAATAAATATTTAAATAGTAACATCTACAAATGAATACAATTCATTTTCTTTATATACAAATATATAATAAATGTATATACTGAATATAAATTAGAGTATAATTAATATACGGTACTTACAGAAAGTAAATACATTACGTGAAAGATATATTTCAGAAAAAATATTGTATTAAAGAACATTAAAGCAATTTGTAAGACAAAACATAACTTCAAAATCATTTAACATTTACAAAACAATGATAATTTAATATGATCATAAATTTAATAGGTTTCTTCATAAAAAGTGAACTTTGGAGAATGAGGTGTAAGATATTCAGATAGCCGCATTCGTAATTGGAAATATTTTTTTAAAGTCTCTTAAAGGTTATGACGATTATTTTAAATGATTGCTTGAAGTTTGAAAAAAATATATTAAAAAAATGCAACATATATACGAGTATATATATATATATATATATAACATATATGTGTGTATGTAGGTGTATCTCAGTGTTGTGTGTGTAGTTTATATACAAGTTAGTATGTTTTGAGTTGTATTTTCCTTTTCCATCTTTTGTAAAAGATCACTTTTAATGTTACATAAGCTTTCTAAAATACATAAAGAAGTTTGAAATTGAAACATTACTAATTCATTGTAATTAGTTAAAAATGCATGAGTTTACTTTGTATGTAATATATATATATATATATATATATATATATATATATATATATATATATATATATACACATGTGTGTGTTTACACATAAAAGTAGGTTTACTTTACGATACATTAATAAATCCTGTTATAGTTTTCAATTGAGAAGGTTTAATTACTATTGCTTAGAAGTATATGTGTGTGTGTGTGTATGTGTGTGTGTTTTGTGTATGTTCATATTAGTAATTTTTAGAAGAGTATGTTTTAATGTATAAACAATGGACCGTGTGGTTAATTTAATAAGCTATCTCTACTCAAAGGAATATTTTACTAGTATATTGTTAATGAATATATCATTTTTCTAATATATACACAGCATGAAGTGAGATTCAATTTTTTTGGTTTCAAAAAACGTATTATTATAAATAATATAATTTGAACTAGAATATGAAAAGTAAATATGTATATGTATATATATATATATATATATATATATATATATATATATATATATATATATTCATTTTAAAGTAAATCTTTCTTTTTAAAAAAATGAAAAAAATTTCATGTATATTAAAGTTATAAATAAAATCTTAAAGATTCATTAGTCAGTTAAAAATATACTTAAAAGTTAGTCACAAACAACGATTAAGTATTATTAATAAAATTCAAAAAGTAATAGTATTACTATATTTATATACAAATATTGATAGAAAAGTTGCATAACTATTAATTAATTATCACAATATGCTCTTTTTCAATTTTATACACTTGTCTCTTTAATTAAATTTGTTTTGATTCTAATATCAGGATTAAATGTTTGTATTCTTTATGTTTATTTATAAATGAATTAATTTTTTACCAACCACAAAATGTAAACAGAACTTATATTTTTTCATTTGAAAAAGGATAAGTTTATTGTTATAAATAAATATCATTTCAACGGTACTATTGAAAATAAATAATATTTATATTCATTTTAAAATATTCTTTAATAAGAACCTGAACAAATGGAATATATAAAATAGTGACAATAAAATTGTATAAAAAAAGAGAGAATTTTTCATAAAATTAACTGTTTTCTGATAATTTGTACAGAGTTATAGTAATGCGATATATTTCTTTAAAAATTGAAATGTTTATAAAGTAATAAAAGCTTAACTGTTTCTTCCAAAGAGTGCTTAAATGTTATTGACATATCTTACATGCATTGACAATATATGACATTCAGCTTTTTAATTAAATAGTTTCAGTAAATAAAAATAAACAAAACCTAAAAAGGCAGTTTCTTACTCTTTGACTTTTTATATAACTATGTTTTGTTGTTATTAAATTTCTTATATTAATATTTTTGTAAATAATAACCTAATAAAAATATTTAACATACAAAAGTGAATTTAAATATGACAAAATAAAACTGATTACTTATTATATTATAAATAAAAATTAATACTATCTAACCGGTTTTGTATCGTATAACTTGTCTCTAAAGGCTTGTTTTATCTATCAATCATTCAAATATACAAGCGTGAGGGAGTTTACTACAGTAAAATACATTTATCATCATATTTCAACATTGTTCATTTCTACAACATTTATCTTTCTTATGGATTATATTGAAAAGAATATGGATGTTTCAGACTTTAGAATGTAATAGTAAAAATAATGTAAAAAAATTTTTGCAACAATTAAAAATTATAAACTTCACCGATTGTTAAACATTTTCTACTCTTAAACTTCTACTGAATTCCAAAATAAGTCTACAAATAAGAATTGAAATGAAAGATGATTGATTGAATGAAGAATGAAATCATATTTTATAACAAGTTTTTAAAAGTAAAATACTATTTGAAATATCATGTACTGAAGAGTTAATTTTTAACCAGATAATACGGTAAAAATCAAATTGTCACATATGAAAAGAAAACTAAACCCCTTATGGATCACTTAGATAAGAATTACAAAGAAATGGTATTTAAGATTAAACTATACTACATCAATCATGTGTAGAGACAAGTGCTGGAGACGTATAAAGCCAATGCAATATCATAGTGACACAATGTCGATAACTATATTTTTTTTATGTATAAATATCGGAAAAATGTTACATGTAAGTTTTTCAAACTTATAAGAAATTTTAATTATAAATAATTTTCAATGACTAACAATTTTTCGACTAACACTCTAACTAAAAAAAAGATATACAGAAAATAATTTAGTGTTCATATAAAATACATTAAATATAATGAAGAATGTTTAAACTATTTACATTTTTAATCGTTTAAGATTCATAGAATAAATCTTAATAGAGCAATGTACAATTATAAATATAAAAGATCAGTATTTTTGAATTTCGTAATAATACAATTAATACACCTTTTTCATTTTATATCAGTATTATAAAAATTCACTTCATCAGTCTTTTTACCGTTATATAGTTTTAATAAAATTAATTTCATTTTTAAATAAAATAATTCATAGTCGAAATTTGTTTCATTCTTTTTTAATTATAATTGTAATATATTAAAATATAGTCTATATAAACACACAACTGTGTATTTGCAAATTTTGTCAAAGAAGACCAGTATATCAAAATTATAACTAAGCTAATATGTCTATATAGATGCATTGAAAAATGTGTTTACAAAATATGTCTGCTTCTAAAATAAAAAAAAAGCAACGCACAAGAACACGACGAAATAAAATTATTTTACTTTCAGATAGAATTAATTACCATTAAATAAAATTAATAACAAACAATTGAAAGTACGTGCTTATATGTAGTGTTCAAGTATTTTTTCTGTTACGTAATCAGAATCGAGATACAGCACAACAATGCAACTCAATGAATATTAGATTCGTATAAATTGAAATTAAAGGCACAGAATTATTTTTCAATCTAATATATACATATATTGGTTGTGTACATCTACCACGAAGCACCCTAAAACATCGATAACCTAACCTGTACATCTACCTTAATGATGTTTATAATGTGCAGGGTAGTAAAAAAAAATATTTTACATATAATAGTATCAACAAATTATTTAAAAATATAATTCTGAAATCATAAAAAATGCATCAAAACTGATACATAACTGAATACACAAAAATATAATCGTTACATTAAATAATGTATCGTAGAGTTATAATAGCAGTGCTATTGGAAACAGACCATATATTACTCCAACATAATTTTCCAGATACATAAAAACATCATAAAAAAGTTAAAGTACATCTCATAAACGGAAAATGTTTCCTTTTTCAACAAATTTATTTTCATCACATAGAAATGAAATATTCAGAACATAATTGTGAGTATAATGTGACATATAAAAAGTCTTCACAGAAGCAAGTCCTCCACCAAAACTATGAAAAAAACAAAGATACACATATTTCTTACAAAAGTGAGTAACTCTTTATTAAAATAATTATATATACTTAATCTTCACATCTAACGTACAATACTTTTTTTTATTAAAATTAACATCAGTTGATTACTAGAGCAGTAGTTCTCAAACGTACTTTGTCGCATAAAATGTACAAAAAATATAGACAAAATTAAATATAAATATTATGGAACAAAATTATGTTTAAATAATAAAAGGTCTTTTCAGAAAATAAACAGGATAATTTAAATAATATTACAAAATAATTTACTGATTGTGTTACAAGTAGATATTACAAATATCTAAAACAGATTAATAGAAAATAAACTTATAACCACAGAACAAACTTCAAACATCAGAAATAGAAAAAGTCTTTATTTTTTTGTATAAATGAAAAAGTATATACATATACATATATATATATATATATATATTTGTTTACCTGTAGCATTTACTGCAATTATATCTTTACTGTTTTTAAGTCTATTACATCTCGTTACCAATGTTTTTTATACCTCCTAGAATGGAAGTACTTAATTTTAACAACCTTTGTACTAAGCCAGTGGTTCCCAATCTGTAGTCCGCGGATCACCTGGGATCCGTGGATAACATGTTAGGGGTTCACTTTTGTTTGTAAAAATTAATTTTTACAAACAAATGTTTTACATTATGAACAGTGTTCATGAATTACAACGGGCTGTACAGACAGGGAAACACAATCCTCTTTAATGGGGTCCACGGCATTTCTCAGATTAATGTAGTGGTCCTCCACATTCAAAAATTGGGAACCGCTGTACTAAGGCCTAGTTTGTATTTTAGATAGTTATAAATCTCGGAAGTTTTTCGATTAACAGTATATAATTATCTAGAAGACATTTAATTTCTAAAATTTATATATTTTCTCGCTCTTTTAGTAAATTCTATTAATATTTTAAAGAAATAAACAATATCTATCTATCTATATTCTTGTGTGTATATATATATATATATATATGTTTGTATGTATATTGATTCAATTTAGGCTTCCACATAAAAATATGAAAAAAACGATAAAAATAAAAAAATTAGGTTATTTTGCGATTTTTTTAAAAACTTTCATGTGGAAGCCTAAATTGAATTTTATATATATATATATATATTATAGACTCGTGTTAGTATATTGAAAACTAATGACTATTCATGTAATTTTTCAATAAATGTTAGTATATAATTAGGTTTATGCTGTTACTTATTGAATTTTATTACTAATACTTAGTGTTTAAAAAAAATTGAAATATAATTCTAACTTACTAATAACTCTTTAAGAATTAATTTATACTTTTAATATAAATGAAATTTCAATTCATGTTTTTTTTGTATTAAAAAGATTTATTTTAAAATAAATATTTATATTATTTACTTTTCATAGTCGCTGTTTCTAAATAGACCCTATAATTACTCAAACATAATTTTCCAAATACATAAAAAATTCGCATGAGATTATATTTGTTTATAATAATATACTTTATAGCATTTTTAAAAGAAAAAATTCAATCTCGGTTTACGTTGTGTGATTGTTTTCTAAAAAATACATTCATTAGCAATACAATTACTACAACTAGAAAATTTTATTTCAGTAAAAACGGATTTTTTTAATTAATCACAAGGGTACTTTTTTACATATTTTTATACATACTTTATTCAAAATTACTAATATGAATACATATATCCTTCTAAGCAAAACTAATTAAATGTTCTTTATTAAAAAAAATTAAACGTTAACAGGGTTTATTAATGTGTCGTAAAGTTGACCTAGTTTTATGTTTAAACGTATATAGTTAATATATATATATATATATATATATATATATATATATATATATATATATATATTGACTGGTCGTCTCTAGTACTCAGTGACTCACATCACTAAGTACCAATGACATTTTTTTTACTCTCAATCTTCACTATTACTCCTTGCTAATTAATAAAAGCAGGGTTTATTTTAATTTCAAGCATTTAAAATTATTATACAAAAATATTTATACATTAACAATGTTTTGAACTATCTTTTTTTGATAATATTTTTGTTTCGTTAAACCAGATAAAAAATAAATATACAATTATTCATATTGAAGAAAATATTATTTAAATTCTACTTTTTCAAGTGTCTGTCCTGTTATTGTTATTTGTTAGTGCACCTTGTTGATTGTTATGTAAGTCTAATAAGAGAAAAATGAAATTACTCTACTCAAATGATAATTTTCAGTCTAACGTCCGAGTTAGATCACTTTTTAATAAGATAATTTTATTTGTTCTTCGCAACTTTGCGAACCAGTCAGAGGTTATTCTTGTTAGTACCCTGGAACTCCCCACTGGTTCTCTTGAAAAAGTCAATCCCCTCGGAGATTATGATAAATTCTCTAACACTTGGCAATAGATTTCCGTTAAAGTGCAACAAATTCTGAGACATACGAAAACCAAGTCATAACCATTCATGCCTGGAGCTCAAACAAGCACATATGTTTATTTAATTATTTTATAACTAAACAAGCACCGTTGCATAACTCACATTTTTTCTATATTTATGTTTCTGACAAGCACTATTATTGCATCAACATTTAAATACTATTTGATTGCATCCTTTGATAAATTTATACAATATAAAAGTTTCAATAAAAATGTGATCTTCATTATTGAATTTAATTAATTAGATTATTTAATTTATAACAGTGATATAAACGATTTCTTGGTTAGGTGTTATTGAAAATGATTTTAAAGTTCATTTTTTATAAACAACAAATCATTATATTATTCTAGAAAAAACTTATCACATTTCTATAGTCTATATGTATTCTGTAGATAGACATAAATGCATCGATATCAGCAATATTCGATTTGACACGCATTTACTTTTTAAAAAAAATATCTTCATAGATCGAATATACTTATACAGGCAGGAATATA
>CM068320.1:16554186-16559186 GCA_034766995.1 Acanthacorydalis orientalis | reverse complement strand
AATAAAACAGGTTATATTTGTACGAAAATAATATTTTATACTTGTTTAAAATAAAATACAACCAATGAAAAAAACTAAATCCTAATGAAAGTATTAAAAACATATATTTGTGAATAAAATGATCACAGAAAATTACTATTACATTTTTACAAACGATAAACAATTAACAAACAACACTTCTAGAAAACGTACAGTAATGTAATGCACGTGTCATTTTCATTATTGTGTATCCACAATAATGAAAATAAATTTAAATTCTTTAAAATGCAGTTACATTTATTGCTGTATACACTATATGTATATATATATATAATTGTATTCCAATATTGTTAAAAAAAATTTAAATAATTTTTCAGTTTTTATACATTTTATATAATGCAATATTGCTAATTTTATAACTATAGCCATATAAAATAAATAAACGCATATACATATTGGCATAATACCAATATATGAATCGTTAAAAACAAGAGTGACAGTGAAAGTCAATTTACAATAAAAACACATAAATTAATGAAGAAGTTTCTTGGACATTTCTACGTTTGGAATCCAAAAATAAAATTTTGTAATCACATTTTTATTTAGATTATTTCTACAGAAGTATACAATTTAATAATTTTGTTAACAATGTTTTATTAAAAAAATATATAAGAAATGAAACTTAAACAATTAGCCTTTACCTAAAATATTGTTGAAAGTTTTAATAGAGTAACCTTATTATAAATTAAAATAAACTAATGTCACTTTTTAGAGAAGAATTCAAATAATTCTTAATTATTTATTAGTAATAACAATTCTTTCATCATAATAATTTACTGCAAGTTCTTTTAATAAAATATATGTATATTTAAATTCATTTTGAAAAATAAATGATATCATTAATGGTATTAACGGGTTACGCACAATCATAAGAATGCATAACTTTTTAAAACCCAAACCTAAATTATCACAATTTTTAATTTTTTTAGGATTTGTCATTTTTTTTAATTCAGATATTCAAAATAAAAATGAATGTGAAAAAAATGCATTAATTTCTCTAATATTTCAAATTGTGTAGACCGACCTAGGTCTTAGGTATAATGTATTAAATGTCTGACAAATTAAAGTGATTTTTTTGTCGTATATATGCCATAATACATTGTTTTGTAATTAATCGATATTATTATTGTAAAAAATATTCAGTAACTACTCTCAGAATTCATTATATTTAAAAAATTAGAACACGACGACTAGTAAACGTATTAGTTTAAAAAAAAGACAAATAAAAATTTCATTTATTAAAATACATGATTTAGTACGTAACTGTAAATAGATTCAAAAAAAATAATAGAATGTTCCTAATTGGGAATATTGTCATCTAGAAGATTAAACAAAAAAGTTTCTTAACCTTTTCGCTGCTGTAAGCTCCTTTAGACGCTCAACTAATATCGCCAAATCAGTGCTGTAGACACCTTAGACGCTCAATTGACATTGTCGAGATGGTGCTGTTGACACTTAAATGCGTAGATTTATTACCTAGCATGTTGATTGAATACAAGTCAAAGACTAGCTCAGATATATTACAATTCTAGTTCTCTCTTTGAGCGAATGTTTACCGCCTGCCATGTGCGCTCTGGATTAGATTTCGCCTCAGCGAAAGGGTTAAACTACGTTGATATGATGAGTTCACAAAAATAGTTTTCAATAAATTAAAATACTCATAAATATTAGTAGTTTCATTGTATAATATGTTTAATAAAAGTATACAAAACATACTATTCCTATAAAATAACACAAATATTTTTACTTAGATATTTAAACTCTTTCTATAAACGTGAAGTAAAAAAAAAAAATGTAAAAAATACACTTTCTCACGTTTTGTCATATAAAAGATATATACAGTACACATTTTATATAAATTTTTAAAATTACAAGAAAACTTGCATTTTCTGTAAAAAAAAAGATTTCTCCTTTTTTCATCACTACCTCCATAGTCACCAAAATAGCACTCTATAATAAAAGCACGTAACATTCGAGGTACAAAGTACTTGTATTTTTATGAATATTTCATGTTGAGCTGAGTAAAAAAAACTTCAAATCTTATATGTTACACTTCAAATACATATATATTTTCATTCGTGTAAGATGCAATTGTATTATTTTAATAGCTAGAAATATAAACAAAATTCAATTATTGAACTTTATTTTAATATAATTGTATTAGTTCAACTTTAAGTATCAATTTTCTTCATATATTCGTTAAAAACAACAAATATTTTCTACAAAATCTTATGCAGAAAACAGTGTATTTTAATACATACATATTTTAATAATATTACAAATACAGTATAAAATTCCAGTAGTACATCTTTTTCGAAAATTTTTGACCTGACTAAAATTATTTTCAGCCTAATATATGAGATTGTCATGAATTTTACAACTGCATATAAATTCTATCATTCTTCTTACCAATTATGTATTTTTGACCATTTAATAAATTAGTAAGTGTATATGTATATATATATATATATATTAAAACACTTTACTTTCATATTTGGTAATGGGTAATCATTTGGTAATCATTATAATCTTTGGTAATGGGTCATAAATTTTTTTTAATCGTGTATAACTTACTACAAGGATGAAAAGACACCAATATTCATATGAAATCATCTATAAAAATAATCTTTCGAATATAAAATACTAACTCATACCATCACCAGTAAAAATCTTAATCTGATAAATACGTTTATAAGTAATTAATACTTACAACATATGAGAATACAACAATATTTTTGAGAATGGACATGACCTATTTGGCAAACGACAAGGGTGGCGATAAAAATAGGTTCAAGTACATTTTTATGTGTGCGAAAATCTGTTCTTGCCAAAATGCTGACGATAATCGAGGGTGGTGGTTCAAGGTGAATCGATTTTGTGAAAATACTTGTAGATGTAACGTATTAATACTTGTAGGATATTTCATGGATGTATATGTTTATAGAAAACGAATCTGAATATTGATATTGATTTTCAGTAAGAGTAAAATGATGAGAGTTTATGAAGTTCATAGTTGAAGGAAATAAATTAACAAGTGGAGTATTGAGATCAGATAAACCATAGAAAGTAATATTTGAATATTTATATGTGATTCTTGTAAATGAATTCAAATTGGTTGTATATAAAAATTTATAAAGCTCAGAAATGAATTTAATGGACGACCTTTGTTCATAAGATTACAAACTTTAACAAAATAAAATATCTCAAATTAATTAAGAAAAAACAAGATATCTAAACATTATTTAAAAGTAAATTTTGTACCCGTTGTACTGTCTTCAGTAGATTTTTAACATATTCTTTAATAACTCACAATAAATACTGGATTTATATTTCTATTTTGTGTGTTAAAATTAATAATTTGACAAAAACACTAACCCTGATTATGTTTACTATTACAAAAAATAAATTAATCGGAATTAATGAAATAAATTAATCATCAATCATAAAATCCATTCCTTTATAATATTTAGAATAGTTAGAAATATTTTATATGTACTCGTAATAAACTGGTAATTTTTATTAACTCTATTACATATTTTACACAGAAATAAAATTTTAAAATATATCCTCAACACGCTAGGTCACAGAAAATTTGATTTTTATGTGCCTCGGTATTATGAGGATACCACTGCTACCGAAATGCGCATAAACAACAATCAAAAATGATGAATAATAATTTATTGAATATTTTTGATCAGAAAAATTGTCTATGTGGTTCTTGGGGTAAAAAAACCAATTAATTTTCGAAATAAAATAGCAATCTTACTCAAAATAAACAGTATGATTTTTAAATTTTTTTTCCTTTCTATTATAAAAATATCACATTATTTTCTCTCTCTTTCGTTAGGTAAAATCATGTTTTTAAAGTTATTAATTTACAAATATCGGAAGACAATGTGTTAATTAAAATCACTGGAAATAGAAAAGCTGGAATTTATTAACTTTTTAATATTTAATTAATAAATACATGAAATCCGATATTTACTTTATAATCTAATATATATAATTGAGTGTATTCTATTTAAATATATATATATATAAACTATAAAAACTTTACTTCATTTATCTGTGTATATATACATATATATATATATATATATATATATATATATATATATATATAATGTATAACACATTCTTTGTAACGTTGTCAAAATATATTTAGCCAGATAAGATAAAATCTGAAAATATCGAAAAAAGCATAAATGAGAAATGAGAAAAAATACTTTTTCATGTGTACACATTTTATGAAAACTTCTCCATTATATTTAGTTACAATTGTTCATTCAATACGAAACGTTTGCATTGAAAGATGATAAAATTTATTCAAAAGTGGAAACCAGTTTCAAACGAACAGTTCCATAAATTTGCTAATAAAAAATAAATATGTTTCAGATAATGTTGTGAATATAAATGTTCATTTGAACGATGTTGTCGGTATCGGCGAAAATTTAAGTAATTTATTGAAATAACTTCTTAGGTAAAATTTATATTTAAAATTCTAATCACAGAAATGTATAAAACATATTTTACTTTTAAATAAGTATTTTCTTATATTTCATGTAAAATGTGGTTATATTATTGAGTAAACTCTATATTAGAAATTATAAATAATAACAGTGTTTTAAATTTTAGTATATATTTATTAAAAGTTAGTATACAGCATTAAATATAGAATTATTCATTTCAAATTAAACAAGTATTCGTGTCATTCTAGATAAAAACAAATTAAAAGAATAACTATTTTTAAACAATTATAGCACAATCATCCAGACATGAAAAAAGTTGATATTAAAACCCCGATAAATAAAAATGACGAAATATATAATTACCATGTATATATCTTATTATAAATTTGACTACTTTTTTTTACTATAAAGGTCATTGCCAAGGATAACTAGTGAATGAATGATGAAGAGGACGTATAATGACTTCATACAGCGTGAGAGTTTACTATGAGA
>CM068320.1:16536686-16544186 GCA_034766995.1 Acanthacorydalis orientalis | reverse complement strand
CATATAACTAGCTCATATATATATATATATATATATATATATATATATATATATATATATACTATTGAAATAATAAACAAAAAATCTATAAAATTCTGATCGCAGTAACGCCGTTGAATTTCAAAACTAATATTGACGTTTGTGCTTTTGACGTACATATCACAATAGCCTTCACTTCGTATTAAATCGGGCAGGAAGATAGATGACTAGAATAAAAAGCCAATCGGTTGAACAAATATCTATTCAATCTTCTTTACTGAGTATATACAATGTATGAAAACATATTACATAAATCAAGTATTCGCAATTTATAATTATATAAGAGAAAAATAAAAGTAGGATATAATTTAAAATAGTTTATTATAAAAATAAAAAATGAGAAATATATGATTTTATTACTTGACAGTCATTCATTATTTCATGTTAAAAAATATCTTCACTCAAAACAAAAATGATTTATGGCAAAGATATGCATCGTTACATATCAACCTACTTTTTATTAAAGTAACTGAATATTTCCTCGTTATTTTTTATTTAAAAAGTGTTATGTCAGGGTCAAATCGTTGTAAACCAAAAAAATATTATACTTGATATTTTCAACTTGCTTGTAAATACACACACACGCACACACATACATACATATATATATATATATATATATATATATATATATATATATATGTATGTGTGTGTGTGTGTAATATCGCATATACTTTGTATATCTGTTTAATGACTTTCATGAAAATTTTTATTGAATATTATAGATTAATAATTAATTTCCACTAATTAAATAAGAATTTTATTTAAAAAAAAATATTTTACATAGTATGAAGTTTCATTAAAGAATATTTATACATTTATATTTGGGATGATAAATAATTTTCATTATTTATAAATGTACACTTGACACACGCTTAAAATGCTTTATCAAGAAAATAATCGCTTTTTCCAAAGACAATTTAATAAAAGAAAATGCCATATTTAACCTTAACTTGGTAATCAAATACCTGTATGATTTAATATGGAATATTTGTAAACCTAAATGTAAGTGTAAGTCGATATTGCTTTTACTATTCAGTTTCTTATATATATATATATATATATATATATATATATATATATATATATATGTGTGTGTGTGTGTGTGTGTGTGTGTATGTATGTATGTATATGTAAAAATGAACCTCTAAAAGAACTTTTTAAAAAGATATATCTTTATAATCTATATATTTAATATAGTCTATCGAATATATTTTTGATTCCATTCGTGAAATATGTATGTATGAGTATATATATATATATATATATATATATATATATATATGTATATATATAAAATTAGTACACAATAAATCGTAAGACAATTAAACAATTGTATTAAATTGAATAGTAATCAATACTTTTTTATAAATCAATTCATTTTAAATCAAAAATGACATTAATGTGTTTCAAATCATTAGATTGTAGAATAATAAATCAGCATCATTTGTTAAAATAGGTAACAAATGGATTGTTCATTACTTGTTTTTATCATTTGTTGCTAAAATCCCCTTAACTCATTTTAGTGTAATTTGGAATACTTGATTTTTTTATATTTTTATATTGATACTTCATGCTTTATACGTAGATGTATACAACATAGCTGATAAATTACACCATGTAAGTTTTAATTAGCATTTCAATAAGTATCATTTTAATAAGCATGCTGAGATGGATTACTCATTCTGGAAGTATTTTTTCAGTTAATATGTACATATTAAATTACATTTAACACACTACATATCTGGGTGTATATATATATATATATATATATATATATATATACACACACACACAAACACACACATATATATATATATATATATATATACACATATATATATATATATATAGAGAGAGAGAGAGAGAGCGAGTAAGATACATAAAAGGGAAGTTACTTATAGAAATGTTTTTCTTAATTTTCGAGAGATGACGTAGAATTTTATTATTCTAGTCTTAGAGTACTAAATCCATGAACGTACTACAAAAAATTAATATAAAGTTTAACAAACAGTCGACTAAAACAAGCATTAAAGGATAGAAGCATCCACATGAAAGGCCCTTAATGGCTAGACCCTCTCGTAATAAAATTATTATATTAATAATTTTAGTCATTTCCGTGGTTTATGTTTTAAATTATCAAAAAAAATTTCAAATTAAAAATACGATAAAAAAGCAACCACATTAAAAAGATTTTCATTAGTTAATATAATTATATTAAAAACATTATTCGAATAAGTACTGGAAGAATTAAGAATGAAGCCATATTGGATTTTATATTAAATCAATTTTATATTGATATGCAATTTCTTTTAGTTTTTTATATCTAACAAGTGGAGCGCTCATTTTCGAATTCCTGTCTGCATTACTGATAAGAAGAATATATTACTTTGAAATAAATCAATTTGTTATGTAAGAAAATTATTATTGGCTAATCGTTACATCAGTTGAACAGTTTTAAATCGTCGATTTTTAAACGATCGAAAAGTTTTTTCTAGACATAATAACATATTAACAGGTATACAATTTCTAACGCATGAAAACATGATATTATTATGAAAAAAAAAGTAAAAAAATACTACTATCACAAATATTCATTTCATTAACGTTACTTCAAAAAGGAAATGTCATAATGAAAGCAAAGTACGGTACAGCAAATAATGCAGTATTATTAAAAACCCTGAACATACTACTTACAACAGGTATAAAAGTAAACAGAAAGTTAAAAATAAAAAACTTTTATGTAAAACGGAAATTAAAAAATGTGACTTTTTTGCAATTCGTTTAAATATATATATGTATATATATATATATATATATATATATATATATATATATATATATATATGAATACATTTATATATAAGTAAATAAATAAATAATTATTCTATTATACAAGATAAATTACAATTATAAATTATATAAACATTTCATCGTTTTACTCAAAACAACTATCTTTCTGTATATAAAAAAAGCTCCATTGTAAAATTTCCATAAGATAAAAAATTATAATTTTTCATGAAGACCACCTTCTCGCAACGTCGCTCCCCCAGTTACACTCAACAGCTACACTCTACTCTACCATAAAAGGATATGGATTATAAAAATAAATACCAACCACTAAATTATTAAAAGATAGTGTAATACATAACTCAAAAATAAATATTAGATATTACTGTTTCTGAATTTTTAAGAAATAAAAATAAAACAATTTTTTTGTAATAAATTTTACAATTAACCTATCTGCTGGCAGAACATACAAAAATTTTATTTAGCCTATCATAAACGGTATGATTTTTTATCTGCATGATAATATTTTTTCATTTCCATCCGTATGATAATGTTTTTCCATTTTCATCCGCGTGATGTTTTCCAATAACAATTCAAAATTGAAAAACGCAATTTTAATATCAAACGATTCACAGGTATTTTATACAATCAGTTTTTAACACATTTCGAATATATGAATCACATCATATCTTTTAATAGATTTTAAAATTACTGTTTTAATATTAACGAACATAATTTACTTCACTTTTTCAAATGACATAGGTACTGTAATATATATATATATATATATATATATATATATATATATATATATATATATATAACCATTTTTGATACTCAATAATACAAATAAATATTATTTTATATCATTAAGTGACTAAAAACGAGGATTGGCTTCAGCATAATGTAATTTTTTAGACTATAAAATCTCGATCTGAGATTTAATCATAAATAATTATTAATAATCAGAATATATTCACTTTCACAAATACTTTTCACCATAGTAACAAAAAATAGAGCTTTAATAAGATTCTATAAATTGAAAATAAATAAATTTCGACAATGACATAAATTAAAGTACATAAAACACAAGAATATTCATTATTGATGATATATATATATATATATATATATATATATATATATATATATGTGTGTGTGTGTGTGTGTGTATGTGTGTGTAAAAGCATTGTAGTTTAAACCCTAAACTTGACTATTACTGAAAAACTATTAAACATAATTCATTGCATGCATCAGAAAGCTTTGTTTCTGTTTCGTAATTAAGTAAAAATAAAAAGTTCGTACTCTAAATTAAAAAGAATTTTTAAGCAATATAGAACACCAACAATTAAAAATGATTCATTTTACTTTCATCGCCACTTTTAAGTGCACCTACTGTAATCTTTTTATTTTTCTATATAATTCCATATACAATAATTATAATAAAATAATTCCATCGTAAAATTTACATTACACAATCTTTTTTTCATATAGACCACGTCCTCGCAACTCCGCTCCACTTCACACCCTGAAACACTCTTCAAGGAGCACATTAACCACATCCATTCCCGATTATTTCCGATGTTTCTAGAATCGTCATGTTCGTCGATTCCAATGAAACAGTATTCGGGCACGACCAGTTGAATGTTAGTCTCTCCAGATATATTTCTAAACAGGGTATCCAGTTTCAGTGTACAGAACAACACAAATAAAGTATGAATATCGTGTATACAGAAATTTTAGATTAAGTTTTAATAAACTTTCTTTTCAGTTTCACAATTTCTTTTAAAATCAAAAAATAAATTTCACTACACAATACCTTTATTTGAGTTTAATTCTCCATTTCGAAATTGTTAATACTTAACGAGAGCGAGTGGGTGTGGATCCCCCCAGGGGTCGGCGAGCGTAGCGAGTAAATAATAAAATTATTTAACAATTGGTATAAGCTACATTTAACAAAATAAAATATTCATTGCCTTTACAATAACTTTCAATAAATAAATTTACTGTATATTTTTATGAACAATTAATTACAGTTAATAATTAATTTCATTTGAATTGTATAAATAATTCTCAATTAATTGTATTATTTTCGACCATGCAAACATTTCATAAATATATAAAGATTACATGTAATCTATATACATAACATATATATATATATATATATATATATATATATATATATATAAATATATATATATATTGTTGTGTAGGTGTGTACATCTATTTAAATATGCATTTCTTACACGCACGAGCAAACACATATAGAGAGAAAACTAAGTCAATCTTCGTTCAACACGGATTTGCATATGTTTCCCCCATTTTAAATATACATAGTAATATCACAGCGGTGATTTTTTATCCCCAAAACAATTTGTTTATCCATGACTGGACTGACAAGTGTGCCAACCTAGGGATTTGAAACATCAAGCGTTTTTCACAGACCTCAGTCGGTTTTACAGTATCACATAATACGAGTATTTATTATTCGGTATGTAATCTATACTACATACTTATTAATTTAAAATGTTTAATTTGTATAAAATGAAAAAAAAACATTAAAAATTATAAACAAAGATTTTTAAATAGAAAATGAATTATAAAAACCACTTTAACAAAAAACTATATTCAAGATAATAAAATATCTTACATAAATACTATGTAATAGATAACGAAATTATTTTTAAAAAAAATAATGATAAATTCATGTATAAGTAATAGTTTCAATAGCAACATTCAGATAATTTAAAAAAAAATATTTATTACGAGAACAAATATATATAAATTTTTTTTTTCTGAAATTTTCACCTATTGACTCTTACAGATAAATGTATTACACGAATATAATTCTTTTCAGAAAAAGTGCTTCTGTATAAGATTATTTAACTAGAATATTTTATATTTATTAAATTAATAAATATTTCAAGTTATATTTTAACTAAGATTTTCCTAATTTTCTAAATTACCTTGTTAAATCCAAAAAAATATAAACAGTACATAAATCAAATTCAACACTGAAAGAAATTGTTTTAGGTTTTATAAAAATACATTAGTAAAAGAATGAACAACTATCAAAAATCTATTTTAGGTTAATTTTTTTACAAACAATGTAAATGATTTCGAATTCACTTCGTTTGAACTAACACTTTTATATGCCAAAAAAAAATTATTTTTTATCAATACTTTTTTCTACATTTTTCTAGTTATACAAGAACGTACACCTTTTTTAAACGTATATGACCTACGATTTGAAACAAAAAAATCTAACGTGTAAAAACATTATTATTCAAAAATGTCGTTCGAATTTTTCATAAAAACTATATAAATTTATAGTTTTATTACTTTTTGAACGAGGATACAGTAAAGCAATTCTGATCCGTTTTCAATTAAACTTTAATCAGCTTATTTATATTTATAAAATGAGAACCAAAATGATTATATGAAGAAACCTCAGAAAAATATCAATGGTTATTGAGCTTTTGCATAAATTTAATATATTCTTTTTTCAAAAAGATTTTCAGCTTTATCAAATTACTACCATTAAAAATTAGAACATTGAGATTAAGATTAGAACTTTTAGTTCCAAGTCAGATCTTGAATATGCAATTCAATTTCTATTAATTGTATTTAACTAGTTTCTAAATTTAAATAAATTCTAACAGTAATTATATATATATATATATATATATATATATATATATATATATAATATATATTAGGTGTAGAAAATAATTTGGTGCTTTTAAACGAAAACAGTCATAACTCTGTTTCAAATTAAAATATTTTCTCGTTGTTTTAAGATTTTGTAGTGCCAACCTGAACACTTAAAAACATTATATATTTTGAGCAAGCACTTGACATAACCTCACAAAACCGTAGTAAAAACAGTATATTAGGCATTGCTTACTTATCGCATTTCAATTGAGAAAATGCTATCGAAGCCGCGGAAATGATTTGTTTAGCATTGAGGGAAGATGTTGTGATGCATAAAAAATGAAAAAGTTATCCGACAGATTGAGCAAAGTTATATAAAATATTAGCAGACATTTTAAGAATTTAAATGTGTTCCATTTTCTCGTAAACATTCATTTTCTATACAAAAAGGAACCAAATTAATTTGTAGACCATATATATATATATACTTTTTACTATTACAAATCTACTATCTCGATGTATTTCTACTACTAATTGAAGTTAAAAAAACATTATCTTTTAACACTATAGTTAATGTTAATAACATAAATAACACATTTTTTATGAGTACAATTAAAATCATCCCTATAAACGATTTCATAATGTATACATTTACTATCTTGAAATTAAATAAAAACGAAGTCTGTATCCATTTAAAATGTTTTACTTAATAACGGATAGAACTTCTTAAAGCCAATAACAATTGAAAGTATTTTTGTACTTGAACTGAAACAAAAATAAATTTTCTAGAAGTACATAAAACTAAAATAAGTGTATGTGTCTATCTATATTTATATAAATATATGTATATGTATGTATGTATATATATATATATATATATACATATTGGAAAAATTTTAAATACATAATAGTTTAGAAAAAGTGTGCCAAATAACAAAATACATTGTTAAAATAATATTTGTATTTTAAACATCTTTATATATATATATATATATGTAACGCAAATCATGTGAT
>CM068320.1:16491686-16531686 GCA_034766995.1 Acanthacorydalis orientalis | reverse complement strand
TGGTTTGGGGAGTTTCTCCTCACCGCGGCAGACCTAGGGTCTATAAACTCGGGCAGGCTGATAGGCTTCTGGAAGGAAGCAAGACTTCCCGAGTAGTTTTGATGAGTCGAAGGAAGGCATAATGGACCTCGAGTCTAAGTGCCGGGAGGCATGATTGCTTCCGCCCCCCTCAAACGTAATCTATCTATCTATCTATATATATATATATATATATATATATATATATATATATATATGTATATGTATATATATGTATATATATAAGAATATAAAAGTGTTTTTATGCACAAATACTTTTAATATATATGATAAGTAAAAAATGCAGCAAGAGGACTATAAATATATCCGTTATCCAAAAAATAATAGTAATACTACTTTAGTACAATAACTTAAAAATGATATTCTATTTCAAATTTCGTAGTCAACCATTTCACAAAAGTAAAAAAACAGCGTGTAGTTTATATCTGAAAAGAACTGAAATTTTTCACTTTTTTGTTAGAAAACTTGTACATATTAAATTTTCTTTACTGCACTTAAACAAATTAAAAGCAAAATTAAGTAAAAAATAATAATAATTTTAGCAGAAACGTAATAAAAATAAATAAGTTAAAAAGTAATTTAATTATATTAATATCAAAAAATTCGAAAACATACAAAAATTAACTATTACAAACAATTTTTTCTAAGTGTGTTTAATTATAATTTTTTCTGTAATATGAAATTTCTAATTTATACGATCGGTAAATGCGCAAATATTTTTTAATATGAATCAACATCTCAGTATAATGGTGAAGAACTGGAGTGGGTAATTGAATTACATATACTTACGTCAATACACATAGAGACAACAGAGAATCATATACGCACAAACGCACGCATACACCATTCTCAAATCAATGTGCGTACCTAGTGTGTACACATCTACATATATATATATATATATATATATATATATATATATATATATATATATATATATATATATATATATATATATTCTGTAATGTAAGAGCGAATAAACACATTTTGATCTTATTACCAAACTAATTTAATTTTAATTGCAAGCAATATAATTTTGTTTTTTAATATAACTTGAAAGAAACTTGTGTTTAATATCACGTTTTTCTATGTTCTTTCAAATAATTCTACAAGCTTTTATCTACAAATATATATTTTGTCTCTGATTTAAACCTCAATCAATATAATCCCTACTACACTGGCATATAATTTTAAAAATGTAATTACATTTACATCTTTATATCTATAAATTATATCATTCATAAAAACAGAGTGGAAAAGGATTTTTATATTTTTATAAACTTAACTCAAATATCTGAGAATTTAATTTAGTTTTTGTACTTGAACATGTGAATAAAGCCAGTGCTATTTTCGCGTTGACCTTTTCATTGATCTCATGATTAAAGGATTTTACTAAGACATGACTCTCCGATAGGGCCACTTTTCACAGGTCAAGGACTGGAGAGCCAAAGGACTCATGAAGGCACTCTCACTGATTTGTGTTATTTGTGTGTTTGGGTGAGGGGGTACATATATATATATATATATATATATATATATATATATATATATATATATATACATACACACACACGCATACACACACACATAAACACACACATATATATATATATATATAATCATTTTGATATACTCAATAGAGTTGGGTTTTGTGGAAAAACACTTTACATTTTTTAGAGAGAAAATTTCCATGCACTAACAAATAAATTAGACAATTAGAAAAGCCAATGAGTGAATGTTCAATTTTTACATAAATTCTCGTACCTGAAATTAAATTCATTCCTTTTGTTATATGTACTACATAAATAAATAAAAATATTTAAGGTATTTAAGCATATATTAAAGAAAATAATAAAAAAATATAATTTTTGTTTTTTTTGCTTGCCGCTAAGTTTGCTATCCTAACCAGGTGTACCTATAAAGGTATTAATATTATATATATATATATATATATATACACACACACACACATATATATATATATATATATATATATATATATATATATATATATATATAATCTAAAAGTACACTCCTAATAAATTAGTGAGTAATCCTCTTTAACATACGTGATATCAAAAAAAATTTACAATCTAAAAAAAAAAATAGAAAAAAGGTAATATAAATGGTTCATAGACTGAGACAAAATAATAATTTTAATTTCATTTGCAACAAAATTTATTTTACTAACAATACTTCTGTGTGATGTAACTAACCTTTCTTTGGCTGCCCACATTATGTCCAATTTTTTCATAAATATTGCGCTATTTGTACCATTAAATATTCATAAGCCTTAATAAATGATATTTCTCTTAAACTGATCTACTATACTAAGATGTATTTTATATTTTTACTCAAAAGAATAAATAAATAAATGGAATAAAAATTCCGTTCTGTACTTGTACTAATTAAAAATTGAAGTTTTAAATAAATCAAATAGAAAACAAATCAGTATCAAAAAATCGAACTTTTCAATTAAAAAATTTTATAAGGGAAAATGACGAGGTAATCTCAATAATATTTTCAATGATGTTGAACACAATAGCTGTAGTATATAATTTCTATTAATAGAATCAATCAGGTAAACGTAATTTTAACTCTGAAAAGTGAACAAATACATTTTCACTCAATAAATTACTCTCGGTGAAAATTATATTATCTTTCAAACTTTATAATTATTTGAAATTGGTCTACCAAATTTAATAAAATAATTAATTTCTACATATAGAACCTGAACTGAATTCAATCCGATGACCTCTAGAATTTTTGAAACTTGTTTTTCTTCGTTATATACATAAATCAATATTTGAAAATCACATGCAATTTATTCCAAATGAATCATTTACCGGATGATGTAAAATCCATCAATAATTTAATTATCGCTACCTATTAACAGTCATATTCTAATATTCTATCGTATTGACCAAACCGAATGTGAATTGAAAAAATCCACTAAACATCGAAAATACATTACAAACTGATCGAACGATATCTATATTTAGTTAAAAAAAATTGCGTCCCATAAAAATATATTTAACACATCAAAAATTAACAGTTAGGTGTTCCGTTCATTTTACAGTCATTATAACTTGCAAAAAAAAATTACAAATACTAATAAATATCGTTACATTAAATTATAATTAAAAAAAAAAACAATAGTTGATTTACACCAACAAATAAAAGACCATTCATTACATTTAACCTTTTTTTATTGAATGTATTAAAGTAATTAGAAAATAACTAATCCCGCATTTTCATCTTATTAACTTTTATTTTAATTTTGTGTTTTATGCCAACCATCATCGCCTTCTGTGAAATATATATATATATATATATATATATATATATATATAAATTAACTAGAACAAATAAGAAAAATGGGCATTAACAGATACTTTTTTTAGTAAAAATTATTTCCTTTAATTTATTTTTTGTTTAAATATATAGAATTTTTTTTAAGCTTCAAATAATATAACTAAGTATTTATTTTGTAAATATACGCCATTCATTTTCAAAAATTTCAAATTATGTACTCTTTAAATTTATATATATATATATATAAAATTTATACTACACAATATAGGTTAAATAAGTATACTAATATAATAAACAAATTAAACATTATTTTTAAAGTAATTATTATTTTTGAGTGCAATCACGTACTTTTTACTCCTAATAAATAAATTATGTAAATATATTAAAGAAAATAAAATATAATTACGAGCATTTTGATATAAATTTGAAAAATTATTTATAAAGATATATGCTGACAAAATTTTTAAGGTTCCAATCTCAACTTATTGTTAAACATTTTTTGAATAATTATCTTCAACGAAATTGAGCCCTTTGTTTTATAATATCAGTCTAGATTTGTTCCAACAATTTTAGACTGAAAAATAAAACATGTTAAATAATACTTAAATTATCAACCATAATAGTTAATTTGTTTGTACAAAATCTTCGTAAAACATATAAATGTAATTAAATATCTTTTGTTACTAATATTTCAAATTTTAAAGTCATTTTAAATTTCTAAACGTAAACACTTATATTCAATCTTGTTGAAACCAGTGTCGGAAGCTTGAAATATAGTAATAAAACAATATTACGTCCTTGCAAGAAAATAATATCATTTTATCATATACACATCTAAGCGATGAAGAAGATTTCCTCACATGTTTCAGTAATCAATACTGACGTAAAACAGGGAATAAACGACAGCTACAAATTTATATCAAACATAATTCACTCTAGCAATATCCTTAAAGTATAAGCACAAACACGCAAGTACCATCATATCAGTGTGAATTCCTTTATCGGATTCTTTTATTGTTACTGTTATTTGAAATTTTATAGAGCAACATTTTTGTGACCCATCTTATAAAAGAGAAGACATTTCATTAACGAACACTGCAAGCATGGCATGTGTCAAACATGTACACACTGTAACACAATCGTAATTTTGATAACATTCTAAATTTGATTGGCTCTTGTTACTGCACTATTGTGGCACGTACGGTGTTGAAAAAGTGTAATTATTTACGAAGATATTAAATGGCGCTACGTGTCTCAACATTAATTTTAAACTATGTAATATGAACTTTATATTCTATTGCTGTAGTCTTACGTTACGCACAAAGAAACGTACGTTAATGCTAATATTATCCTGAAACAAGTATTATTTTCAATAAGTAACTGTACTGTGATATCGAAATATTTACATTATACACTGTTACGCTCCAATTGCTGGTGTTTTTGTTTATTATGGTTATACATACTTTATAATACATGAACGCACTTTAATAGATAAAATTTCCATATAAAAAATAAACAATACATTACATACATATATATATATATATATATATATATATATATATATATATATATGTATATATATATATATATATATATGTTACGTACTTGTGTATGTACATAATTTTTCAAGTATAAAAAACAAAAAGAGTAATAATTATAAAAGACAAAAAAGTTTTAATTTGAATACACACACGCATTTAAAATAGAACAAACAAATATAAACTGCATTCTCAGAAGTGGAACGAACTTTCAAAACAAACTAAATTGAAAGCAAATAACATTTTTTTATTAAATGGCAACAAGAAATTATAATTCATTTTAATACTATCAAGTATAATTCATTTTAATACTGAACAGTATTTTCCTCAACTCACAGAATAACTAAAGCAAATAAGAAAAAAATTTAAATAAAGAGAATGTTTGCAAATTTTATAAATTCGAATTCAGAAATATTTCTACAATATATATATATATATATATATATATATATATATATATATATATATACATATAATACGTAGATTTTTTAATTCAAATTTATAAATAAAAGCAATTAATTTTAATAACCAGCGATAATTAACGAATATTGTAATTAACATTTATTGTATAAACCTTTTGTAAGTATGCAAATATTTGTCTATACAGATGTTCTCAAAAAAAGTAAACATTTATCTGTGTATCGTACTTTTATAACCATTTATGTGGAAAATAAGTCAATCTTTTTCAAAAAAAATGATACCTTTGTAAATTGTAATTTAATGCTTTGTATCATTCTCTACTTGTTTGATGGTCCCGTGGTCTCTGTTCTGGTTGGTTGATATCAGACACATGATATACGAGTTCAATGTAAAACTGATAAAAAAATTATTCAAAATACTGTATTCACTGAAGCTTTAGAGTAAAAAAATTGTAACACATGTGTATATTGTATTTTGTTATGTTAATTTTTATAAACTTTTCCAATAAACAGTTTACCACTTACGTATTACGTGAAATATTTGTGGGTGTAATTTGTTAATTTATGTAATATTTGTTAGGGGATGAGTGTTAGCAAGGGAGAGGTGAAGCTTCCCCGGGATTTGGCGAACGCAGCGAGTAGGGAGAAAAACTACCTAGTATAATAAATAAATAATATTTCAAAAAACACTTTTTAAGTAACAAACTTTGATCTTCAATAAAATGATACAACATACAATACTAACAGTAAGAAAATATAATTACTACTCAGACCATGTCAACCGCTTTGAAGAATTTTTTTTTGGGAAAGTTCAAATAAGCTTGGAGATATAATAATACAAATTACATGCAAGAAGAGATTTTCTTTATCATATTTTAACTCTTGATTGTAGGATTTATAAAAATGTATATCTGTCTTTCATGTAATCTTTGATTCTCATTAGATCATTAAAAACATGTTTTGTTATATTTTTTTATATGTATATAGAAACAGAAACATCCCAACATTTTATTTACATATAATTAAAAATCCAGTCCATTTAATCGATATGACATTCTAACGACCTTCTATTTTTAACAAGGACTGCGTACTTCATAATTTAATATTAAGGTCATAATATTGACGTCTCGAAAACAGGTAGACAATAATTAGAGATAATTAAGGAATTACATAAGAAATCTTCAAGAATTATAAACGCACAAAATTGATTCGATATGCTGAAAAACGACATATAGAATGTTTCAAGGTAAAAACCTACGAAAACCCTGATTTGAAGGAATTTATCAATAAAACAATAATTATTTTGTTATAATTTTTATTAACATAAACAGCTATATATATATATATATATATATATATATAATTTTCAAGTATTATTTAAAAGTACTTTAATGAATAAGGCGCACAGTACATTGTTAATTAACTCGATTTGAAATTATTTTAAAATTCAAAAAGATAAAAATAAATAACATGTAAAAATAGTTAACACTCTTTTATAAACTTATTTTTGGAGCTTAATCATATTGATTAAATATTCTAATAACCATATTCTCACAAAATAACTTATTTACATGGTGTTTTTCTGAAAAAAATTCTTTTCTCCAGAATAGTTATCTTAATTATGTCTCACGCTATCGTTTTTTGTATTTGATAGAAAATACATAAAATTTTTTTCAAATATAAGCTTTTATAAAAAAATCTTCATTTTTTAAATAAAATATTCAACGCTATATACAACGACAAAACAAATATATATTCTTTAACTTTTCATATAAACAATAAAATAAGATTTACATTTAAAATTGTCAAATAATAGAATAAATTAAAATAATATTAACATATTTTATTATAAAATATTTATCATTTTACACTATACAATTATGTATTAAAAAAAATAGAAACACTATTATAATATGTGAAATTCGGTTATTCTTTATACTCTTAACTGTTTTAATATTAAGAACATTTCACTAAACAAATTTGCAATAATCCAAACAAAGTAATTCGTTTAGTAACAATCTAATTGCACGCTCTATTAAATTTCAATGAATATTTAACATGTGGATTACATATTTATATGCTTTATTTAAATGAATACGGTACGCGAGGTACATTTTTTTTCATTTAATTAGTACTCTTGACAATGACGCTGTTTCAATGTAGCAATTTAAAATTGTTGTGTGGACTCGATGCACTTAATTTCTATTTATTAAATTATGTTAAAAACGATCTCAAACAATATTATATATATATATATATATATATATATATATATATATATATATATATATATATTCAGTAATGAACTTTGAAAAATTAAATGAAATTATCAATTTAACATATTTATTTATTTTCCCTTCTTTAAAATACTTATTTATTACATAATATATTTTATATACCGATTAGCTCATTAACAATATTACCCAAAAATAATTGGTAAATATTATATATTATTAACTTTATTAATAGCTCTTCTAACTGATTAATTTATTAAGTATTAGAAAAATATGAAAAATGTTATGAGTACTGAAAGCAAAATCAAGTGAAATATTAGTTTTCCTGTATAGGAGATTACTTAATATATTTCAATATAGATAAAATCATATTTTAATTGTTAAAAAACATTGAAAAATTGTAATATTTTTCAATAATTAAATTTAATACATGATTCAATAAATATAAATATTAATACATTTTTTAAACGAAACAGAAGTTATCGTACTTTTCAAACACAAATGTAACAACTGTATAATATAATAAAATCCTTTCTGTTTTATTTTTATTCATATGCAACGATAACACAAGTTATATATTAGCGTTTTATAAAATATTCAATGGTAACTAAGTTACTAACACAATGGGGTGCTTATCAATGTATCGTGCGTTTAATTTAACCTTGTGATATTTTTGTCTTTCAAGAAAAAAGTGAAAGTCTTTTTGATAAAAAAATATTTAATGAGCTTTGTTCTCAATAACGTAGTGAAACAATAGTTTGTACTATTAAAACGTATATTCACATTGACTTTTTTTGCAAAAAAAACAATGAAATAATAGAATATAATAATAGAATATAATAATAAATAATAGAATACGGATTCAAATGCTTTCTAATATTATTTAAAATTGGTAAAAATAATGTATTTGTAAATAATAAATACAGCACATATTTAATCATATTTTTATATCTCTAACTCTTCAATATAATTTAATCTAGTTCCCTGTGCCAAAGGATAGTTTTATCCATTAATTATTTTTATTTACTACTGAAATAAACACAAAATCAGTTTGCAAATATGAAAAAAAATGACATGACTGCAAAGAAAATCAACGCGATTTATTACATTAAAAAAGACAAACTAGCTTAAGGTTCGCATATTTCATTACGTTGTTATTAACATACGTTTATATTAACAAAAATATTTAATGCACATCATTATTTTCAATGCTAAAACAGCATAACAATATTCGTGTTTGTTACTAAATCAACTGATTGTTGTTCTGATAATCATATTTCACATTATGTGGGCTGTTTCATTAGGAAAAGTTCAAATTAACGTATAATGTATTGTACAATAATAGTTTTGCACCTTTAGCATTTACGAGATTGTGTCGTTAAGAAACAATATATGACGACTATTTGTACATGTAACTTCGGTTCCAACAACACAAAGTACACAAAACTCTTGTGTATACGGGGTACACTAATGAAAATGCCTTTGTGAATGGACGAATGATGTGAAGTAAAATTCAATAAGGGATGTCACTCCATTAGTGTAATACATATACATACATATCTCTATACATACATACATATATATATATATATATATATATATATATATATTTATTACCTTACATACAAGACTAATTTAATAGCAAAATATACTTTAGAAAATTTCATTGGAAACTAAAAAATCTATATAATTTTTATAGACTACCATTTTTGTTCAGTACATTCATTTTAAGAAAGGGTTTTAACGTTGATTTACTATGTTATTTTTTAAAATTTTATACACATACACGTATAATATAAAATGTGCTCTTTAAGGCTTTTCATTCAATATTCGTTAAAAACTATATGTTACAATTCCTAGTGTGTAGATTGGAATTCTTAAAGAAAGCTTTTTTTCTAAGATTAAAAACCAATAAAAAAAAGGAAGTGGTCCAGAACTGTTGGATGACTAACGTCTAACTTTTGTGCAAGATCTCGAATTGTTGTGCATGATTCTGATTCAATTAACGCCTTCAGTTGGTCATTATGAACTGAAAAAGGACGCCCGTGACCTTCGCCGCCTTTAAGGCTTTCGTCCCCAGTACGAAATTTTTGGAACAGCCATTGCATACATAGTACGTTCCTTAGCAATACCCACACCAAAAGTATCGTTACGAGCAGTTTCTGCTGCTTTACCACTAATTTTGAACTCATGCAAAAAATTTGCTCTCATTTGCTTTTCCATCTTTAACTCAATAGCCCAATTTGAAGTAAAAGTAATAATAAAACCAAAATCGATGTTGCCAAAATACAGACCGAAAATACACTTTAAAATGATATTAACATGAACACGATGAAATGACTTTCATTGAAAAAAAATAAGGTTGGAATTCAGAAAACAAAAATCGCAATTATTTTCGTACCAACCTAATAAAAAAATATGTTACAATAGTCATATATTTTAAATATTAAATATTTTAAAATTTATTTTATAAAAAATGATAGACATTACTAAAGTAAAATTAATTTTACGTCAAAATAGTTATTAATTTTACTAGATTAATGCATATTATGAAGATTAACAATAGTTTGCAATTATATACATTAATAATAATTCATATTAATTTTACTAGATTATTTAGATATTAATCGAAAATATGAACAGTTTAATATTGTTCAAAAGTCTACTGTAGTAACGGACAACCAATAAACATGAGTACACATATTTGATGTAATTTATGTTAAAAAAGTATGACTTCGAAATATTAATCAGAAAGATACAAATTTTATTAATATTCTTTATCCAACTTTTTAGTAATTATTAAAGTGTATACTATATATATATATATATATATATATATATATATATATATATATATATATATATATATATATATGTATGTATGTAAAGTATATTACAATCGTATGTATTAGTACTGAAATTGAACAATCATATTTCATATTCTATTTAAAAAGTATATCATGTCTAACCCCAAAAATATTAATATATAAAAATTTTATTATATTAAATTACATTACAATTATGAGAGTTTAGAGACTGGCTTCATTAATTTTTAAACTGTAATTAGTTTATAATACATTTTCAATTTAAAACAAAGCCCTACTATTTGAATTTTAAACGAACTTCCACCAATACCAATTATAATTTGTGAAATATCAAACAGCTGAATGTCTTCAATATTTTTAATAAATTTTATTTAAATTTGTTTCGTTAGTTTTCATTTCTATAAATATTTATAAAATGTACAACAGTTTTATAGAAGACTGTAAAAAGATTTATTTATTTCAGTAATTTAAAAACTTAAGATTGGCCAAAATTCGAATAAAATACTACACTCAAGTAAATACTTTTTTATCAAAGATACTTAGGCTAGTGTGCAAAATTAGTCGAATCGTCACAAATAAATATACTGATTAATAATTAGACAGTTTTTTAGAGTATTTTTTATATAACATAAAAATAAAAAATGGTAAGGGAACAAAATATGAAAAAAGTATTTCAAATTGTTCAAACTTAAAAAAATACATTAATATATGAAATAATAAGCTTATTATTTATACATTGAAGAACACAATTTAAACAAATGTTGAACATTATGAGGTCAAAAATATGAAACCAATATACTGACTGCCATTCAATAAAAAATATATATATATATATATATATATATAATATATATATATAGAGAGAGAGACGGAAACATAAGTACACATAAAATATAAATAAAAGAGAGAAATAGAACACAATTGATTTTAATCTTTCCAGGTTACTTCTCTGATACTTCAAGTGCTTTTATAAAATAGCACTTTAATTATACTCCATTAGTGAAGGACGCCATTGGATGGTATGTAACCTTATTAGTTACCTCTAAATGTGGGTCAAATAAAGAGAATTATTTAAGTTTCATATCAAATATAGTTTATAATACAAAATATATTTATCATATATATATATATATATATATATATATATATATATATATATATATATATATAATGAAAAAACATAATGATAGATATTCCAATGTAGTGACTTGCTTCATATCTACCAGTTTATTATAACGAGTATGAAACTTTTTAATATTACTTCCTAATATATACCTACCCAACCAGAAACGTCCTTTTAACAGCATATGAAAAAGTACGATAGCAACAAAAATGAACAATTAGCAGATTATGCTCAAACTATTTCAATAAATTTTAAGTACAAGGCTGTTGTGCGCAACAGGAACATAAAGGATACAATACCGCGGGAGTAAATACATTCGCTTTTATACAATGCTATTGGACCCAACGTCATGTATTTGTAATATATGGTACATTTCGGAATATTAAATGAACATTTTGAAAAATAAATATTAAAGCGTTGAAATATTAATTCCAAAAATTTAAATATGCATAATAATATCATATTAAACCAAGTTATAAACATCATGCATAAACTTTAAATAAATTTTAATGCTGATTTACGAAATTAACATTTATTAGAGAAACAAAATTATCGAAAAAGTAATGTGCAAATACGTACTACAAAAAATTGGTACTATATAAAAAAAATATTTGAGAAAATAGATAAAATAAAATACTTAACATCATGTTTTATATTCGAAGCATATTTTATTTTAAAAATAAATATTTGATATTTTTTCTCAAGGTTTACTTTAAATAAGGAATAAATTTAATTCAAATACTTAAAAATTGATTACAGATTAAATACTTTGAAGGCGTATAATTAAACCGAACAGAACAATTAATTTCAAGCGCAATTACTGGAAATTTTATTTTCAGTAATAACACCTCATTAGAGATCTTTACGAAAATGGAAAAATATTGTAATGTACATTCGTTAAAACAGTTTAAATAGTTCTACAAATTAATAAAAATGACCACTAATGAATAAGAATCGTTCATTTCATTGAAATAAAAATTTTTCGTTAAAAATATTAACGACGAATATGAAATAAATGATTCTAATAAATGATTTCAGAATATTACAACTTTCTATTTAACATGTAAAAGAACTGCTATTAAGAAATGATATTTTATTACCCAATTAAAATATTCATTTTAAATAATAACTTGTTGAAGAAAAATTTTGGAGAGAAAATATAACTCTACTCTCGTTAATAATGATACAAACGTTATCTGGATTTAAATTATATATATTAATATATATATATATAGATTTATATATATATATATATATATATATGAATATATATATATATATATAAATATGTACATATATATATATATATATATAAATATGTACATATATATATATATATGTGTATATATATATATATATATATATATGAATATATATATATATATATATATGTATATATATATATATATGTATATATATATATATAAATATGTATATATATATATATATATATATATATATATATATATATATATGTATATATATATATATATATATATATATATGTATATATATATATATATTTAAATATATATATATATGTATGTATACATATATATATATATATATAAGTATATATAAGTATATATATATATATATATATATATATATATATGTATATTTATATATATATATATATATATATATATAATTTACGCACTAACGATATATTCAGAATAACAAATTAATCAATTTCAGGTGTATAAAAAAATTATAAAGTTTTTTAATTCATTTTTAATAGTATTTATACATAAATAAAAATTAAGGGTTGTCACGGTCAAAAAAAAAATTAAAATAATTAGAATTTTGAAAGGTATAATTCGATGGAAAATTTCAATATAATATACATATTTAATGTAATATATATATATATATATATATATATGTTTGTATTGATCTATGTGTACGAAATACAAATATATAAATTACTATCTTTTCAAAAATATAATTTATAGTAATAAAAGAACAAGAAAATTAATTTAAAAAAATTATTGTCAGTGTCCTTGCTTGATTAATTTAAATTCATATTTTTTCACTCATTTTTTTTATTAAAATACGAACGTGTATGAAATTACAATGTGTTACTAGATCTTTTCAACTAAGTTAATTACAATTTTACTTTACAAAAATGTACAAGATAGTGAGTATAAAATAAGTAATATTAATATTTTAATTCTTAAATTTTAAGATTCGAAAAAACCAAATACATACATTTTTAAATGTATAATAGAAATATATGCAAAGCATGTAATTTTTAATAGCTTTTTGGCACATAATATAATTAAAATAACATTAGTGTTGTAATTTAACTCCGATTTCACAATTTTGAAACTAACATAGTTTAAATTATAATTAAAAATAAATAAAATACAAATGAATTAATGTTTTTAATCTTTCGAAAAAAATATTATTTGGAGGCAATTATTTCATGACGTATTTTAAAAAATATTAAAATTATATAGTACGGACTATAATTGTTTTTATTTTTTTTTTGAAAAAAAAACTGGACTTCTTATTTTGTACAATATCTATCAATTAAATACTTAACGAGATAAGTCTTTGATCCTTGGATTAACAAAAGGAGCAAATACTTTATATAATTTTGCTGTGCTGTTTCAAACATGACAAGAGTAAGTCGCACTATTAATCAAATGAAAGGCGTGAACGTTACTAATAACATAAAGTGCGACGTTGCTTTTAGAAATTTCCATCCTGAATAGATAACTATCTAGTTGAAAGAAATCCAATCATCTTGTGCTCGAACATGGACAAAAACTAACGTAAACATTGAAATTATTTCCAGACATCAAGCTAATAACATAAGTTGATGTCTCATTGAATAAAAATAATTTTGAGTCAAAAAAAGATATTCATCCGTTTTTGTTTCCTGTTTGATTAATTACATGCGATCCACTATACAAGTACAATCTGATTACTATTACATTTCATAAAAAGATATTTTTCAAAATAATTAATAGTTTATAATATTTTTACAAAAAAAAATGATAATAATATGTCTCATGAATAATTTAATATAAAAAAAGTTGGTACACTTGTCCATTATTATTCTATATTATGAAATAATAAGGATTGACTTTCAATTCTGATTTTTTTATTAAAAAAAAAACATGCTTTCTATACCTTGTGCCATTGAAAATGATTAGATTCCTATCGAAATACACATATTCAACAATCAAATTTATTAATCATCAATTATTGAACAGTTTTTTTTTGTAGAGGAGTGAAAAATATATTTTCAAAAAAAAACTTACTGAGGATTTCAAATAACACATTTCAAACTGTAAATAGTTCATTCGATTCTGTGCTCCTGAATTACAATCCTTAGCGCCTGGTGTCAAGTAAACATGCGAAAAATATTATAAAAATACGTTATACCATAAATAACATTTCTTATTTACAATTATTATTATATTTTTTTCTGCCACTATCATAATATTTCTTTAGTGAAGTAGATATCAAAACTAACAAGAATAATTTATATAAAAATTTGTTTTACACGATGAATTAATAAAAAGATAAAATTTTTCAAATATATTATTTTAAACACTTAAATGATATTTAGGAATAAAAATCGAAACATTATTGATTAGAATCGACTACAAAAAAAAACTAGAAAAATATTAAAATAGTTTGAAAAATCAGACCGACTTTTCAAAGTGTTGTGGTAAACATTTAAACATTTTTAACAAGTTTTTTCGATGAAACTATTATCTGAGAAAAATTCTATAGCTACAGTCAAAAATAATAATCATTATTATGTTTTAATATAAATAACCTTGTGGATGTTGGCGTACCAAAAAATAAAATTTGGTTGCTGATCAACAATTTAATGTGTGGTAAATACAAAAAATTACTAAAAAAAAAAATTGGCGCGTACATATATATATATATATATATATATATATATATACATATATATATATATATATATATATATATATATATATATATATATATATATATATATATGTCGGGTATGTGTAAAAGTTAATCTGTTCTTTTCAAAGTGTGTAAATTAAATCAATTATTATCTTATAAATTTAAAAATAATGTGTTATTTCACACTAAATACTAAATCATACAATCTACAACATTGTCATTAGTTTAAAATTATAATTAAACTTTGTACAATAATGTGCCATCAAAAATTCATTAACTAATAATAACTGAAAGCGTATACAAATTGTTTGACTATCAATTTACTATTACGAAATTTCCATACAATTTTATGTATAAATGTACACAGATTTTCATATTTTGTTATTCCTTTTTATAACATTAAATAATATTAAAAACAAGTGTAATACATGTTCTTTTTTATTTTAGTTATATGAAAAACAATTATTCAAAAATATAATGTACAAAAAATGACATTCATATTTGGGAAAAAAATATTCGGCATTGAAATAAGATTTAATATATATGTACACGCACATGGAAAACATTTTCATGCATACACACACAAATAAACATGCATATATATATATATATATATATATATATATATATATATATAAAATCCATTCGTAAGTGTGAGAAAATTTTAATTCTAAGTTTATTCGCACAAACTTTCAAGTCTCTCCATACATATAAGTAATATTGATTAAATTCTAAATGATTAACAATATAAAACACGGTAATCTAAAAATAATAATTTTTTCAAAGATATTGAAACAAACTGACAGATTACAAAACAGTTCTCACATTGTGGCTAGATTGACTTCCTGGCATTAATTCTTCACTTACTTCACACACCACAAAAAAGCTGTTCAAAAATGTTCACTAAATAATTATTAATCGTTTTTGATTGTTGTTTATGTGCATTTCGATGGAAATTCCATCATATTTTTGATATCGCCACTTTTCACAATCTAACAACTCTCGAATTCAGAAATAAATTCGAATTCAGAATATAAATGAATTACAATTAATTAAAACAATTAACACAGTTTTTTCTGTACCTTGAACAGTTTTTTCGGTGTCTTGGATGATGGCGTGAGGATGATGGCGTTGCCATCTAAATTGAACATAATCATTAATATTCTATTGAATATTTTTTATCGAAAAATGTCGATATGGTTTGTGGTATGCAAAAAAGAACTCATTTGTGAAAGTGTTATAAAAGTACACATAAAAATCATTTGAAAATAGTATTAATTAATTATTAAAAGTATTTCCTTAACACTTAATAATACAAATAGCAAAATTACATAATATGGTATCACATTCATATATTTATCTCTATGTGTATTATATGTAAAAATATATGAAAATATATATATATATATATATGTATATATATATATATATATATACACTTATATATATATATATATATGTGTGTGTGTGTGTATGTATGTATGTATAATAGGTATATATGTATGTACGTGTGTATGTACATAAGTGCAAATTGTACATTAAACCGTAAAATTAGTACACAGTCAGTAACTATTTGAATTATAAATGTAAAATTATCATATAATACACTGAATGGTTAAATATTTTATGACAACAGAATATTTATACTTGAATAAATAGAACAGTTTCGGTATTTCCATGTTTTTTATTCCAATATCAGTTGTTAATTAAGTATTAAAATGTAAATATAACACATAATCAAAACAGACAACCTGACATTCCTTGCAAATAATATAAGTTTGTTGCTAGGTATCCATAAATAACATATGTTAAACCTAATACTTTACATTAAATTTAAATAATAAAAATTAAAACAATTACATGTACTAAAAATGTTAATATATATTTTTAAATTAACTCATAATTAATATAAACGAAAGAAATAATAACATACATTTAATTAAAACATTATGTAAATAGATTTTAATTTCACTAGTATAGATTATAAATTTCGGTACACTTTTCGTGACTGTATTCAGAAATAATTTAAATCCCAAATGAAAAATGTGTTAAGCAGCTCACTTTTTTTTTAATGTCACTAGTATAAATTAGCAATATTATAAAATTATTTCAGTATATTTTTCGTGACTGTATTCAGAAATAATTTAAATCCCAAGTGAAAAATGTGTTAAGCAGCTCACTTTTATTAATGGCAATCGTATATTGTTAATAATAAAAGCCTATTATTTTATTTATTTTGTAAATAAAAAAAAAACATTCATCAATTCCAACTTTTATCCAAACAATAAACTTAAATATACTTTAATTCCAATCTATTTATTCGCATAAAAATGTTTTTCCTCCTTATTATCATCTCCGTTATTATTAACCATTTGGAGCCGGTCGCAGATCTAAGAATTCATTGTGTTTTTCAAAGAACCTACGATCTCAAAGCACTATTTTTTGGATTATACATTTAAAGGTCACTAATGTCTTTTTAATGAGACTAAATTTATAACTCTTTCTTCCATTAAAAAAATACAGTCGTCCAAAAATCAGAAAAATCACGATCTTTTCATTTAAAAACCAAGAAAAATTGTGAACTTTAGAATTAAGTTGAATAATATTTTTTTTCCCAAAAATTCATCAATGGAAGAAAACGTATAAAGACTTCGAGACTACGCTCAGATACACAATATGGCTGATATAAAACCATTTTGTGCACACTTGATTATTTCAAAAATTTTCACATTTTAACAGTAATGTTATTTCTGTAAATTTTTAATTGAAATCAACTGTTTAGCTTCCAATTAAAAAGTCAGCTTTCCAATCAAAAGATGTAAATTTACCCGAATATATCAGATAGATGTGACATTTCTTATGGCTAATCTGAATTAACATATTTTTTTCTTGTTACGGACAAATTTGCAATTTTTATTTTGTTTACGATAAAAGAATATGCAATTAATCGAAAAATATTTGTTAAAAAAAATTAGCATCATTTTCCCTCACCCGCACCAAAGGGTTACACTAATATTTCTAAATTTTGTTTTAAAATAAAATAATTAAAGAATGGCCAAATACATTTGTAACTTATCCCTCTTTGCAAATAGTTTTTAATATTAATTTTTGTTTCTTAAACATTAAATAATACAATAAAATTATAAAATTTCTCTTACAACATTTTCTATTCTCGGTTAGATATTATTATTTTAGCATTGATTTTTTATGGGTACATATATATATATATAAAGATTTTATACATTGCATTTCAGTAGTTCATTTATATAATAATTCTATTTTCTTTTTCAAATAAATATTTCTTACAAAACAGTAATACTTGTCTTAAGAATAATGACAGTTTTTTTTACACAAATTAAAAATTACTTCGATATTATTAATAAAATAATAATTAACTATCAAGTAAAATTAGTAATGAAAAAGATAATCAACGTGACGTAAGAATTATATTTAGAAAATTTTTAAATAAAGTTTCTGAATATTGAATAAAAATTATAGGCCATATATATTTAACTTAATCCTGAAACTATGTTTCGCTAGCTCGTAGCGCCGAGTGTACTACTGGATTCAAATTTATAAAATCTACTGAAAATAAATTTGTGGGTATGAAAAATTTAACAGTACATTAGGCACTACTAACTAGTAAGACCTAGTTGCAGTATTTAGTGAAAGCTTATAAATATAATCTCACATATAAACGAGTCAAAGTCTAGAAAACGTGAAAAATTAAAACGTTTATAAATAACGTATATGATTTTAATAAAAATATTTAATTCGATAATAGTTTCCAATATTTCATTCCCCATTGAAAATAAAAAATAACATACCTTTGAAAAATACGAATTTTATTTTCAAGTTAAAAAATAAAAACTAGCACTATAATATCTTTGAACAAACACTGAAATTTCTTGAAAAAATGGTATCTAATAAGTATATAACACTACCATTAATTTGAGTATTTACATATGAACTATGTAAACACTTAATCTTTCACTTATCCTTAATGTTCATAAATTACAAACAAAAATTTATAAACCAATAAAGATACAATTTTTTCATCTATATACATTTATATATATATATATATATATATATATATATATATATATATATATATATATATATACTTATACATGTACTAAAAATTCACTTTAAAAGTTTCCATTCAAAACAGTCACTTTTTAACGATAGCACAACATGACATTTATATTTATTGAAAATTACAAACGATATTCGTTTGTTAAATAACGTTTCGTTTGAAATACATTGATCGTATTCAGTTTCTTAAATACAAATTAAAATTTTAAATCTGACAAATCAATTACTAAATTTATATCGAAAAAGACATGTTTATATACTTTCACCAACTATTATAGACAACAAAGTTGTATTAATACATTAATTTCTGAAAATGTATTAATGTCAATCAATATATCAATTAATAATGTCAACACAGTAATTAAAGAAAATAACAATTTTACACAATGAACACATTTTTATTGTATGTGTTTAATTGAAACACTGCACACGTTCTTTATTTAAAAATAAAATATTCTGTTCTCGACATACACTTGACACTCGACTTATATATCCCGAAAAAAATTAGATTTCGTTGAATTGTCGTATCAATAAGTGAGTAAATAAAAATTTTAATTGATAACAAGAAAAACAAATCGTTTTATCTTAAATACCGTACGTATAAATCGTAGATTATTACATAATATGTTATAAAAAATATTCTTTCTCTCTCGCCATATATATATATATATATATATATATATATATATATATATATATATATATATATTATTTTGTACTTTAAATAAAAATAACGTATACATTTGAATTTTGAATATTAGTTTTTGTTTCAGGTTAAGGATATAATAAAATTTAAATTTATTTATTGACAATAATGAAGTAATAAAAGTAAAAATAATATTTTATTTTAGACACAGTGATGCATGATAAAACGTACATCTGGAATATACAAAAATAAATAAAAAAAAAAAATATATAATTGATACAAACTAAACAAGAGTATTAGATAATGAAACAAAAGTAAAAAGACTGAAACGAAAAATGGCTGCTCACATTGCAATAATTAATGATATACAATAGGAACAATTGACTGTGAGCTACCAAAAATGCAAAAACCTATAGATAAATATATAGGATAAAAATATTAGAAAATGTATGGAAATAATACAGGAAACAGTTAAAAATGAAACACATTATTGTAGCATTTGTCATGTAGTGAAATGAATTTTCAGAGACTAAACATAATCATAATTATATATATATATATATATATATATATATATATATATATATATATATATATATATATTTGTATATATAAATATATAAATAAATAAATATATATATATATATAATTTTATAGCATATTTTAAAATTATTCATCTTTAATTAATATGGAAATAAGTATATTTATATCACTTGTATTTTTAACATATCAAAATTGGATTTTTTTTCAAAGCACTAATGCATATCACAAAAGATCATATAAACCCACATACATGGTGGAACAGCGAGGAAAGAAAAACAAAGAACAAACCGATGAAAACAATGCAAATCGCATTAAGACTTTCACAATGGCCCCAAAAACATCTCAAAAGTCAATAATCAAGTTTTACCAAATAAAACAGTGAGTTCTGTCAAATTTGATTTCTAAGCTATGGTATCATTCCATTTAGTTGTCAATTTAAATTTGAATATATTTTTAAACAAATGGATATAAAGTATCTAAGTGAAATTTTGTAAAAAAAAAAAAAACTGAAATCAAAATAACAAAAAGCTCTATAATACATACATATTGGACAAATGAAGTTTATTTAAAATATCGTCGCAAACTAAATTTATAATAGATTGACTGATAATAGTTTATAATAGATAGGTTATATAGGATTTTAGGACACGTCAGACTTAAAATCTAGTAGCAGCTGTTTAGATTCAAAAAAAAAAAAAAACAATAATAAGTAACTAATTAATTAGTTTCCACCGATTTAAGACTAGTTACTAAATTAATCGAATCAGACAATTATTTTAATCTGAACAAAAGATTCGACTGAACTTATTACACCGTTCGTATCTTACATTTTATATAAAAGATAAAATTTCTGTCTGTGATCTGAAAATAATGGATTTTTTTTAAATGACAGCACAACTTATATAAATAATAAAGCAATCCTTGCTCATTTCTTTTTTAGTTCATTTTAAGTACATTACAAGACAAATTAATATTTTGTAACAAATATCACATTTTTAATCATAAATTATGTAAAAATATATTAATAATTTTACCAAACGGCATTTTTACTTTGTGTATTTTTTTACTATAACCACTTAATACTTTCATCTGCTTATTGCTCATTGCTCTACATTTTGTACCACGGCCTAAGTTTGTTTTCAATAATAATTAATAAGTACATAGACACACACTCATATATACATTCATACATATATATATATATATATATATATATATATATATATATATATATATATATATATATGCATACATGTTAACCGGAAAAGGACAAGGTGTGCTGCATTAAACAGTACTAGCTTTTTGTCGGTAGTGCCATTAGTTTCTTGCATGACGTTGAGAGGAAGTCTTACATATGTTTCAAATGTGGTTGAATCGATAAACAAAAAGGAAATAATTAATTTACAAAATAAAAAACAAGAGCATTATATAAACATTAGATCTAATTATGTTTGAAAACTTTATAGGCGGTTACTTATATCAATAACTAACAACAAAAAAATGTAAAACTTAAACTTGCAATTGTATATTTTTAAATTATTTTCAATAGAATCCTTCAAGTCAGAGCTACGAATAATTCATATAAAATAATAGCTCACAAAAAATCTCTTTAATGATTATGTTGAATTTCATACCATATAATACTTTCTACTTTTATATAATAAAATATATTCTCAAATTCATTTTCAAAAATTAATTAAACTAAAACGAATTATTACCATTCTTTCGAATTAAAATAATTTTCTTATATATGAAGTTCACTTTTTCTTTAAAATTATTTTTTTATTAAACTTTTACTACATTTTTGTATGTCACATTTTAATGAAAATAGAAATTTTATAAAATATAATCAGAAATCATAATATATACTGTTTGTCGTTAATCGTCTTTCTTACATACATACGTGCATACACACACACACATATTTATATATATATATATATATATATATATATATATATATAAATATAAAATATTTCAGACGTGAATTGAAAACAAAGTATTTATAAGGAAATATACTGGTCATGTCAATCAAACTAATATAATTACCTGATAATTTATATTTTTATGTTTCTTAGAAAAGACCTATTTTAAACGAACGCAATAAAATATTGCATGTCTATTAATTGTAGATCGAATAACCTTGAATGATGGTACCGGGTTTATTAAAATAAAATTTAGTTTTTTTCTAAAAAAAAGGTATACATTTGATTGAAAACACCTACTTTATCATTAAGAATAGAAATTAATTACTCGACAGAAATAATTACACTTCAATGTGTAATAATATCAAAGTAATATAGACTTTAGGATAACTACAAACCTACATACGAACACGGAAGTAGGTGTTTGTTAGAACGAGTTTGAGATGTATAAAAAATATCCGGATTCGAACTGACAACCTTATTGTTAATAACCGTTTAATTTATCTACCTACATGTTTTAGTTCTGTTAAACACGCTACGATGGTCATGTGTAGAATTTTAATAGAATTTATATATATATATATATATATATATATATATATATATATATATGTATATATAGAGAGAGAGAATGAAATGTAAGTTACATAAAAAATATAGAAAAGATGAGATGGTGATCTACTGATTGAAAAAGTACAAATGCTAAGAATAAGAGACCTTCAAAACAATATATTAAAAAACTAGTCATATATCTACGCGCAGTATAATTAATAAAGAAATGAAAAAAATTGCATTAATATTTCACAAATCAAGACCTATTCATTAGTCAGCTGGTAATTATCACAGTTCATTGCGACCTAAATAAACAAACACTACTATATTTCACATTATCTAGTCACATTGCTTCAATTTCTTCTTATCTCATGTCCTGTTCAATGAGCCGTCTCGAATTTCAAAATAACTATCCGTTAATGTAGGTGTAGCCAGGAGCGTAGCAAAACGTTTTGCATATTTTATTAATTAAAGTTGTACTTCAAAAATATTACAATAGTAATATATTTCTGTACATGTAAAATTACTTAAAATGTAATATAAAATATTTTTCTTTTATTTACGTGTTTTCCTTTTATTTACATAATGATAGTTTCAATGTATTCACAAAAATTGTAAAAAAAAATTTAACATACTGAGTCACTTCGCACAGGACTTGGTATTCAAGTAAACTGAACAAAATACGAAATAATGTTATGTAATATTAGAAAAACACTATTTATATGGAAAGATGTATCAAAAGACCATAAAAAAATAAATACACACAAAATTCAATTCCTTTTGCGATGATGTTTTTTTTGAAAAAAATTGAGTGAGGATATATCATATTCATTTCATACACTATTATCTTTCGTATCATTATTATTGTCTTCTTTATTGATATATATATATATATATATATATATATATATATATATATATATATATATATATATACACACTTTGTTAATCTCGTATCATATCATATTTCACACTACTTTTACATGTTACTAACATAATTTGAATGTGATAAATACAAAACAACTATTCTACTACATTTTAAGTATAATTCACTTATTATACTTAACTATATCTGTAGTGTTATTTATTTTTTACATTCTATTCTTAAAGTATAATTTAATTTCCAGTTTTTTGAAGTAATGATTTAAAAATTTTACTAAATTCACCACAGGCACTGATTTCATAAATTCATTGATGTTAGTCTGATGGATATTGGGAAATAAACTTTTTCTAATAGTTCCAGCCCTTTATAATTTTTTAGTATATGAATATTTTTTTATGTGCCCATTACATAGTTTGCATACTTTGTTTCCACACTTATCTCTTTCAAAATCACACCTCTACCTACCTAACCAAAAATTTACAATTATTCTTCCTTCTGACTTTTTGATTTGTGTATGTAAGGTCGCCCCTTCTTGTTAAACGTATTATTTTTCTTTTTCATTCTGTTATTTCATATATCAGAAAATTGTCTAAACTATTAAAATATAAAAGTCATTATTCCAATTTTTATTATTTGAAATTTTAATATTCACATGCATTAAATTTTAAACTATTAGGAATATAAAATAAGAATATCTAAAAATTCGTTATTCTTATTATGTTGTTCTCCTGTATACTTATTGTTTATAATTCTTTTGTGAGCTTCAAGAGTCGAAAAGAACAATTATTTTTTTAATAACTCTAGATATTTTGTTCTGGTCTCTTATAAAAGTAAACATAACATTTCAAGTCTTTCATTACTAACACAAGTTTCCATTGTACTTTTTTTAAAAAAAAAAACAATCAAGCAATTGTGTTCGAACTAATATAACGTTATATATTGATTTCATGTTAACATGAAAAAAAGATAAAAATGAAAAAAAATCTTATAGTCCATTTCTGAACAGTTATAAAATAAGAATGAACACAAAAATTATGCAAAATTACATATATATATAATATATATATATACACATGTGTATCATGTGAAAACTTAAAAAGATATTGAATGATTGAATGATCATAGGCATTGTCTTGAAGGCCAAACAATTCAAAGAAAAATGTATTGACTATGTTTACGTATAGAACATATCTCATTATTGGCATGAAAGGTTTTCAAGAAGTTTGTAGATCTTGAATACGGTCAAGAAATTTAAATGTTTATATATATATATATATATATATATATATATATATATATATATATATATATATATATATTAGAACTTACACTGTCTTGTATATATCATTTAAATTAATATTTATAACAGAAATGTAGCCTAGATTCAAAATGATTCAAGATATGTCGGTCTACATTACTACACCTAATATTAGATCTATTTATAAACAAAAAATTAGTGTAAATTGAAAAATATAATCTCTCCTTTAAACAACCTTTTAACAGATTAATATATTTTGAATTTAAATCCATCAGTATTAATATCAAAAAACAATAAAAGTTTCAATGACTTTCGTCATCAATATTACAAATGTTCTAATAGAACATTCGAACCACACAACATATTATTGTTAGCAGCTCGACAAAACAAAATTAGTTTCACAAATACGCACAATATATGTAGAGTGCATGTATGTTGGTATATACATCTGTGTTTCTATGTAACAGTGTGTGTGCTCAATAGAATTGCTAATCTAAATTCGAGTATGTGGGTGGTTATATTCAAATCCGACATTTTTCGGATATAACTTTTTTTTCAAACGCGCGTGTTACACACGTCCATTGTTCAAGACAGTTATATTTCAGTCGGTATGACCCTCAAAAATGTTGATTTCAATCCAATTTTAAATCGTGTGGCATGCTGAATATTCACTAGTTTCTTATTTATTTTGTCTCAGCGGCGTCTGAACCATCACGAAAGTTTCACGTGAAACTGAAGTCGTGTAGTAATTTGGGTCGTTTCCTTGGCCAAGTTAATTTTAGCATACTGCATTAAAAGAACAATGATTTAACGGGTACTCTTACATCTAACGGCTATAATATATACTACATACGGTTATTATGAATGAAAGAATGCTCAGAAGCGTTTACATTTCGGTTAATTGCATATTACTATTCTATTCAATGTTCGTATAGAACTCCTAAATAAAGTATAATGTAGGTATTATTACTTTGTTCTTTGGTAGCTTCGAAACGTACATTGTTATCTCAAAAGTACATTTTTTCTAATTACAGTTATTCATTATATCCACACACACACTCACATATAAAGTATATATTTATTTGTATATATATGTATATATATATATATATATATATATATATATATATATATTAAATAAAATTAAAATACAAAAATATCAGATATTAATTAATATTTAAAACCAAATATAACAGGCGTCAATCGTTAGGTGTTAAAATTTGCAATAAGCATACAATAATTGAATTTTAATTTACTTATTTATACATTTACATTCTAATTCACAATAATAACACACACACACATATTTATACATATATATATATATATATATATATAAATAATTTAATATCAACATTTAGTTGATTTTGTTAATAACTTATTTATTTTTTACAATACTTCAGAGAGATACTTTAAAAAAAATAAAATAAAACATAAAATTTTGTTATTTTTAATGAGTTTTCAAAATTTCCTCTTTGAATTATATTTTATATTGTATTAAAATTTACATTAACAATTTAAACATGTGCTTGTTCTCATAAAGTAAAGTAATTATATTAAAGTAGTTTGTTTTAATTATACTTGTTCTAATATTTTACATTCCGTATTATGAGGAGCGGTTTCACACAAACGTTTTTGACGTTATAAAATGTGACTCCAGAACGAGAAACAAACTATTTCCAGTACACATGCATTTATATAGGAAACATATGAATTAGTATTTATATATATATATATATATATATATATATATATATATATATAGAGAGAGAGAGAGAGAGAGAGAGAGAGAGAGAGAGAGAGAGAAAGAGATAGAGACCAATTTATTTGTAGTTATAGAGCTACAATCTATGGCATTCAAGGACTCTAATGGAATCATTCTAATATTTAACCACAAATAAAAGTCGATAATGCATTTTATATCTTTCTAACTATTCAATCATAGGCGACTAACAATAAGGACAATAAATATATTATAAATATAATTTATATATTATATCTCTTCTATATAATAAAAACCTACATTTCTCGTCACTTTATCCGCAGGACAAACTCTATGCTGACGAGATTCATTCTGGTAAAAACAAGTTCATATCCAGCACAGCGGTAATAATAAAGCTACATTCTTTAATTTATCGTCAAATAAAATAAAATTTAGAAAATTCACTGTATGTTTTTTTCTTGTGACAACATGGTTTTAAGCGGAAAAAATTCAACAAAACTCTTAAGTAATTTATCGAAAAATGATCGCATCCCAAGAGCAACGGAAGACGAAATCTGGTATTTTGTTGAGGCTTTTAAACTTCTAAATAAAAGTCAATTCTAAAAAATACATTTTTTGTATTACTTCAGATATTATTTCTTTGAATACAAGTAAAATATTCTATACAATAAAATCTCATATTTCTCGTCACTTTGTCCGCAGGACAAAGTCCATGGTAACGAGAAATGTTTGCTTTGTCCGCTCATAGGTTCAAACTTAATTCATTAAGTTTCGTTTTTAGGTATTTTTTATGTCTAAATATATTATGTTGTAAAAATTAATAAACAGTTCTTTCTTTCTAAGTTCATGTCTTTTTTCCCATCAATTTTGATGGGTTATATACTAGTAAGCAATATTCTACATCATTTTTTAACCTTGAACAAAAATTAAATTTTCATATTCCATAACCACGCATTTTCGAAAAACTGTCAGTTTTTTAAATTTAAATGCATATATATATATATATATATATATATGTGTATGTGTGTGTGTGTGTGCATATATATATATATGTATGTATGTATACATATGTTAAAACCTTTGTAGTCATACAAAATGTTTAGCAACTATCTCTCATAATTGTTTAGGCAAACAAGTGTGCATAAATAAAAAGCCTAAAAAAATCTTTTATTAGTACTAACATCGGGCGATGGAGTGGTCGAAATGGTTAAGTTACTAACATAATAATTACACACGAATCCTAACACACACGAATCCAAAGAATTAACCTTTTTTTCAAGTTATAACAATGTAATCAATATAAATACAATAATAATAAAATAAGAAAAAAATTCAACTAACAATAAAATAAAAGGTGAATAAAGAAAAGAAAGCTATCCAAAAAGTATTGCATCAATTGACATCTTAAATTTAATAAACGGAATTCGACTTTAAAACTAGCAAAATAATTACATCAAACTAGGATTTTCGTACACTCGTGTTAAGATGTCAAATAACATTTTTATGAATCATGAAGCTAGCAATAGTTCCATGGAGTGAATAAATACATATTATATATATATATATATATATATATATATATATATATATATATTATATATATATTATAATAATAATAAAACACGAAAACTAAAGAAAAAAATAACTTTGTAACAGAAATTTCATGTATCAATACCATACATATATATTAAAAATTGAAGATTTAACAGTACTACAGTAATTGAACATACAATAAAAATTTGAAATGTACATATTTTAGTACTGCCGAAACTAACAGAAATTAAATACATTACTGATATACACATTAATTGCCTTAAACAAATCTAATTATTATCACGAATAGTACCAACTGTAAATATTACATAATACTACTATAAATAATAGAAACAAGAGTACATAAAAAATTGATTACATTGAAAATCTATTAATGATAAAATAATAAATCGGTTACCTTACTGTAGAATTATTAATATTAATAAATCAATCAACAGTCGAAATACTTCTCGAATCCGCGTGAAGAGCTTTCAGATATGTATGTAAATATCAGTTTTAGTATCGATGACATTGAGTATATTAATCATTTATTAAGTACCACTCGTCCGTTCACGTGTGTTCAAATTTTACATAGTAAATATCCATAATATTGATCATTATCTATATTTTAAATAAACATACTTGAATCAACTACAACACAACACTTTAGTCTTTATTGGATACATAATTTATTACAATAATGAAAAAAGTATTTAATCATTAAGTGTTGGATTATTATAAAAAAAAATCAACTTCGGACAACACACTTTAGGTAATAGATAAATATATCAAAATGTATAATATTGATAATACTTTAAAATTTATCTGAATTTGTCTATATTTATGAACGCGTGTGAATATATATATATTATAATAAATATACATTTTACTATATAATGTACAGTTTTAAACTATTCAATAGTTAAAAAAGTAATAGTAATGGTTGTGTTCATAAAAAAAGAAATTATAATAAATATGTTCAAATTAAGAATATATTTTCTGTTATTAAAAATAGTTTTCATATAAAAAAACGTAAATAAAATAAAATCCAACAATAAATACACAAAAGATTATATACAAGTCGTCAGTATTATTCCATATTTTAAAATATCTGTATATATCTCCGGAAATGATCGTATTGTCATCGAAACAAGCATAGCAATAATCAAAGTGAACAATAACCAATTGAGCTTTTTTCGTTTGTACAGATTGATTCATTTCTGAAAATAAATTGGCCATTGAACGGAAAACTATAATCATCATGTTTTCATTTATTCGTTATTTCCATTTAAATACTTATTATTTTTTATTTATTATATATAATTAAAATACAAACTAGTCTCACTCTCTCTCTTACTCCCTCTCTCTCTCTTACTCCCCCCCTCTCTCTCTATACATATATACATATATATATATATATATATATATATATATATATATATATATACATACATATATATATATATACGAACTAAACACTTCATTTTATTTAAATTTTTCATTTGTTTGAGTAATAAATTACTATGAATGATAGTTCAATATTCATATTTATAGTGTTTGTAATTAATGTATGTGTTGTAATTAATTATTAATAATTAATCACTTTTTAAAATAAAATACACATTAAATTCAATTAATAGATAAAGACAACATAAAATAATATTACATCTCCTTACTTTTTTTTACTACGTCGTTGTGATTAAAGATCATTCATAAGTCAAGGGAATCGACTCACCTATATAAATTAATATGGAAATATGCAGATTTACCTACAAACAGTTGTAAATTAATCATTCACTTAGATTACTAAGTTTTCAGATATAAATGTTTCGAAATAACTTCACACTTTGATAATATTAACCCATTCACTGCCAGAAAAATTAAGAACGTCTTTCCCTAGGTGCCAAAAGTTTAATTTAAAGAAAACAACAGAATTTCTTAAAATGTAATATCAACTAGGTGCAGATATATTCTTTGATTGGCATTTAGAATGATTTGAAGAAATAAAATGTACAAGATATCTCACATTCGGCACCACTGAATAAAATTCATATACTCTGAGTGCCGACTACAAGATATCTCGTAATGTTTATTTTATGAAGCTTTCATATAGAAGTTCTCTTTTCATTTTGTTTCATTCGGCAATGATCGTCGCCTAATAAACCACATCTGGAGACAATCAAATTAAAATATTATTACAATAATATGCAAAAATTCTTCAATACCTTGTAAGATGTTTTACAAGACATTTGATATTTTTTTTAATATTTAATTTGGTAACAGTAGTATAAACATTATTCTTCAAATCGTATTTCTTTGAACCATACTTTTTGACATGCTAATACCGACCCTAAGGAATACACAATATGAAGAATAGATATAATGGGATCTCAAAATAAAAAATAAAAAAACAAACAAAATAAGTGTAATTCTTACATTAAAATAAATAATTATATAAATCTCTTTATGTAAAAATAATACACTTTATTTATTATCTAGAAGAATATTAATAATTTATTTTTCAATGCCATATATTTTTATATGTATTTAATTCATATTATATAGTACTTTTTATTCTGTTTTTCAATCACTCAACTTCTAAGAACAGAACAATAAATTACACACTTATTAAATATAATAATTTATATGTTCAGTATTTTAATAATATATTTTACTACCTGAGAATCCTTTTATACAATCTTAAACCCTCTCTTTTATTATGAAAATAATAATATTACTTACTCAACGGTCGTTACACAACCGGTTTCACTAATTCATTTGCAACAAAGAGTTCACAATTGTGCATTTTATAAATGATAAAATATTAACCGTTTTCTATTCAATGAAAATATATCTGCAAATTATTATTCATGAGTTATTTCGTTTAAATATTCAAATAATATTTGTTTTTCGATAATTTTAATCGAAAAAATCCTTCAAAAATATTCAAAAAAAAATATTTGAACATAACATAAAGGTTCATTTCAATTATAAAGACAAACAACAAACGCGTTTCTTTATTTTTCCATATTTGTAGTCTATTACTCTCAAAACAGAGCTGTAGCAATTCATAGAAATATAAATAAACGATTGTGCGCAATACCTACATTTAGTTTCATTTTTATTTTGAAAAAATATAATGCAATTTATATTCTTTTTATACACTCTAAATCTATCAAGAAACATTAAGAAATGTTTTTATTCGGGCAAGTTTCTTTGTTATTTTTGCAAGTACCTGTAGTTTAAAGTATCTGAAATATTTAAACGAAGATAAATTGGCTGTGTTGAAAAATGTAATCTCATCATATGCTTTCCGTGGGTTGTATGTAATCAAACTGGATAATCAATTATTACAAATGTCAAATAGAGTGATGCAAACATACATTAATAGAGTTCAACAATTTTTAACTTAATGCATAAATACTTCTTTGCATATATATATATATATATATATATATATATATATATATATATATATATATATATATATATATATCCATGTTATAAATGGTTAGAAAATATTAGTATTTTTTGAGGCAGGAATAAAAATTCGCATTAATAGAAAAGATTAATATTAACCAGTGTCATAAAACTTGTTTTCTATTATATTTTATAAAATACAGGTTAAAGTTAATAAATTCAGTCATTCTGTAGTATTCTACATTATTCAGTAAAACATAATACAAAACAAAATAATAAATTACATATTACTACGTTTGCTTAAATAAGATAATATATTAAGCAACATTTCTCTTAAAATTGTGTTTATTTTCTTTGTTAAAATAATACTTTAGCTTAAAACAACAAATATCTTAAATTTTCTTCACAAACTATGATTTTTTCCCATTCTCTTAGTTTGAATTTCATTTCGCAAAATATGATTTTGATATACTAAATGTTTACAAAATAAGAAAAGAAACTTACTTAAATTTTAAAGTTTAAAACTTCTTATACTTACTACAAATCTTTTAAAATATAATATTAAAATACAAAGATTTAAAGAATAAAAATTATGAAATTGTAGAAAATTTGTAAATGTGTGGAAGCGAGTTAAACTTAATTTTAAATTCTATTCCAAATCAAAATATCCAAAGAATATCAGATATCTAATAAATGCGTTTTGATAACAATATATCAGTTAAAGTAATTTTATAATCCTTTAAATTACAGTTACGTTAAAACTAATCCTCAAAATACTAACTAAGTAAATTAAGTATTTAAATATTCATTAATTGCTACTTTACAGTTTATCACATCAATATTTATTTTTAAAGTTCTAACAATTATAACAAAATAAAAAAAAATCTTAATATAATTTTATATTTTTATTTTTAATAATATTTAAATGAATATCTTAAATTTAAGATAATATTTCTATATATACAAAATAATTCCATCATAAAATTTCCATAAAACATTTTTTCTTTATTTTTCATGTAGACTACCTCGTCACAACGCTACTCTCCCCGCTACACTCGATAAATAGCACGTTAATCATTACCGATCATCAATGATTAGTTGATGAATATCACGTGATCTCTGTTCTAATTGGTTGACATCAGTCACATGCATGTAGCTCTCTCATGGTGTGCAAAGAAAGAGGTGTATACCAGTGTCAAACTCATATATAATTCGGGCCACCAAATTCAATTTAAGAGAGTCTGCTGGCCGCAAACAAAAAATCACCCAAAAAATAATTTAACGAGCAAAAAAGTAGTTTATTTATATTCAAAAATGGTACATTTAAAGTTTACATTTATTTTTTTTTAATGAATTCAAAAAAATTAATTTACTTTAGGTATTGTTATCAAATGTTATAATGAATTTTAAATTAAAGAAATTACGATGAATGTGCCGGTGACCAGAAAATGATGTTACTTACGGTATACTGCTATAATTCCCAATACATATAAATTTTAAAAATTTATTTTATATTTTTTTTAATTCCATTTTATTATTTTAATGAAATCAACTTCAAGATTTGGGCCGTAAGCCGCATTCTAATCTTACGGGCCACATGTTTGACACCACTGGTTTATACGATTTCAATGCAAAACTAAAATTTATTCAAAATATTGTATTCACTGAAACTTTAAAGTAAAAAAATGTTACAAATTATAATATTGTACTTTGTTGTTAATTTTTATAAACATTTCCAATAAAAATGTTACGACTTACATAGTACGCAGGTTATTTATGCGTATAATTTATTAATTTTTATTATTTGTTAAGGGAGAGCGAGCATCAGTGAATGGTGGGTAAAACCCACCGGGGGCCAGTGCGCATAACGAGTAGAGGGCAGAGCCCGCTAGTACTTCAAGAGAATTTAATTTCAAAATTTTAATGGCTTGCAATTTAATATCAGAATTCTATTTGAAACGATAACAAAAGAATTTATAAATGTTGAAACATAATCACATTTTTTTAAGTGATGAAAAACAAAACTTCTGTTTTTTCTTTAATTTTATTTTACACAACGAATAAATAAATTTATATTGTAAACAGTATTAATTATATAAACACAAATCTAGTAGAATGTCGGAAAAATCAAAGTTGGAATCTCAAGATGTATTTCGTTTACTATAACGAAGGTTGTTATTAATATTCATTACAAAATAAGGTCAAGAATGAAACTTTAACACAAGTCAATTTAAATCATAACCATAAGGAATAACTTGTTGAATAGATTTCATAATACAGTTCATTTATTTAAAATAATTTAATAAACATACCTTACAATGAATTTAATATTTATTAATTACAGGAAAGTTTATAACTACTAATGAAATACATATTTTCTCTTAGAATATTTTTACCGTTGAATGTTTAATCGAAATGTTTTTACACTGTTTAATTAGTAATAACTTTTAAAAATAATTTATATTAATCATTTTCAATTTTGTCAATTAAATATTTTCCATTGATACAAAATAGAATGATATATATGTATATATATATATACATATCATATATAAGAATTATTTTTTAAAAACATTAAATATTAAATTTTAGTTAATATTTTAAATAAAAATTATGAATAGTGTACAATTTGAGTAATTATTACATTGCTACTGACTAATTTGTTCCGCGTACATTTATCAGATAATATACAAAAATCAAATGTTATTAACTTAATTACAAAATACCTACTCAATCATTCATTTTCAGTTTCGCTTATCTATTTCTTAATACTTTCCAAACATCTTAGAACTTTAAATAATCACTTTTTCTTCAACAGTACAATAAACCGAATGAACGCTTAAAGCTACTTGGCAATCATGAAAGCATTAATCTTCGAATCATATTTTTTATCTAAGTATGATACATTCATGTTTCTAAGTAATATGTCCTTTTTTCTCGTCCTATAATTTGTTATAAAAATATTACATAGAACGCTTCAGTTAGTAAGGTCAAGCTATACATTAAGTTATGTATCCTTGTAATATTACACATGATATTGTAAGCAGATAAAAAAAAACTTCTAACGTTAATTTTAATTGCTATATACTTGATACAAAAAAATATATTTCCTAGAATTTAAATATCATTGACCTTCTGTCAATTTCAGATTCAAAAATTCGTTCCGTATATTATTGAAATACTTTATACTGAAACACACATTATATATATATATATATACATATATGTGTGTGTATGTATATGAATAGAAGGAAAAGTGAAAGATAATATTCGTTTATATTGTTCAAATTTATCGAATAAACTTTGAACAATTTAAATATTCAATATTATTTCAAAGCATACGCATAGAAATATGAGTAACATATTTGCTTTGAACGTTTTATTACATTTTTCTACTATAAAATAAAATGTTGCGGAAGATGCAAAAAAAAGTATGTGTATATATATATATATAATACTTTAGGTAACAAATACATGACTAACTAATTCTTTATTAATATAACCTCATATCAGTTATAAAAATCTTGCTTCATTGCATCTGCACAAAAAAGTCATTAATCTTAATTTTATTTTTCGTTTTAATTATTTTGAAACAACACAATCTGTCCGTATTAAGTAAGATATAATGCACATACAAAAATGTATCGTTCCTATTTCATACATTTTTAATTACTAACATAAAATGAAAGTTTTCAATCAGTTTTTAACAAATCTATTTGAATTTAATCAATAAACAAGCAAACATTTTTGTATGATATATAAAAAGAACTGAATGTGAAATCTACACTCTATACAAAAATATTTTTTTTTGCATTCACTATTCATATTATCTTTTAAGGAACCATTCGGACTAATATTCACAAATTCTTCGCTTGTAACAAAATATGCAATATATGAAAATTTATTATTTATTTTAAATTGTCGGTTAAATTAATATAAGTATTACCTCAAATACAATCGTGTTAAATGAAATGCGAGTCTATTGTAAAAGTATCTAGCAGTACATCTGTCAAGTTTTAGTACTGTATTCATGTATTTTTAACCTTAATGAGCCTAATTTCCCTTTTTATAGGAAATATTTTATAATGTATTCCATATTCACTTGAAATTAATTGCATACATAACAGTTATTGTGTTCATCCATGCCTATATTTCAAGTATGTCTCATGATAATAAAAAGACAATAATAAGCAAATATTTTATTTGTTTTTATAATTATTTTTTCTACAAATTACTACTGAGACAAAAATTACATTGAACATTAAATGAATATATATATATATATATATGTGTGTGTGTGTGTATGTATGTATGTATGTAAGTATATGTATATAAATTTCAATATTTTTTTGTGAAGTATTCATTTGGTACACAAATGTCATGAAACCTTCACGTCATACGAATCGATTAATTCAATTATATTTGTTTACAAATTCGTTACAATTAAAATTGCCTGTCCAGACTATTCGTACTGTCTACCTAATGGCAGAGACGACTTAAGCTAACAGAAACTTTAAATGATACGATGGACCTAACACGGTCGTTATGATTTATGAATCCCTACTGAACATCGGCACCACACTAAAAAAACATTAAACTCCCATTCAAATTTAAAAGGTTCTTACATATTTGGTATCGCTTCTAAATGTTCTAATGTAAAATGACAGTTTTCTGATATAACAAATTATTTATTAAGATCTTAAGAAAAATGTCTTAAAGAAAAGGTTTAAACAAATAACGATTACTAAATAAATATTAAAAAACAACTTGCTATATGTTATGTACAATATATATATATATATATATATATATATATATATATATATATATATATATATATTATATATATTATATATATTATATATATAATATACATAATATATATATATATAATATATATGTAATATAATATATATATATAATATATATATATATATATATATATATATAATATATATATATATAATATATATATATATAATATAATATATATATATTTAATTATATATATATATAATATATATATATATACATATAATATATATATATAACATATATATATATATATTTCATCATCATCATCATCATCATCTTCAGCCCCTGTCAATCCACTGCTGGATAAAGGCCTCTTCCATGACTTTCCATTTTGTTCGATTCAGTGCCTCTCTTTTCCACAGTTTTCCAATAAAGTTTTTAATATCCTTATCCCATCTGTTCATTGGTCTCTTTCTCGGTCTTTTCATATTCCTTGGTTCCCAGTCAATAATTTCTCTTGTCCATCGGTTGTCTTCTCTTCTTGCGACATGTCCCGCCCATTTCCATTTTAGACTCTTTACTCTTCTTATTATATCTGTGACTCCTGTTTGTTTTCGTATCCATTCTATTCTCTTTCTATCTCTTCTTGTTATTCCCAACATGCATCTTTCCATACTTCGTTGTGTTGTTTGGAGTCTTTGAACTATTTTGGCGTTAAGCACCCATGTTTCGCTGCCGTAGGTAAGGACCGGTAGTATACACTGATCGAATACTTTTTTCTTTAAACAGAGTGGGATTGTTGACTTAAATATTGAGGCGTTTCGTCCGAAAGAGCTCCATCCCATTTTTATTCTCCTATTTACTTCTTCCGTGAATGATCCATCTCTGTTGATAAGCTGGCCTAGATAAACATATTTCGTGACTTCTTCTATTTCCGTTCCTTTTATTTCAATTTTCTTCGGACATACAAACGCATTGAACAGTACTTTTGTCTTTGTATGATTCATGTTGAGGCCGATTTTTTGACTGGCATCGTTTAGTTCTTCTATTCTCTTTTGCAACTCTTCCGGAGTATTTGCGAAAATAACTATATCATCGGCAAACCGGAGATGGCTTAATCTTTCGCCCTTTATCTCGATTCCTTTGTCCTCCCAGTCGAGCGATTTGAATACTTCTTCTAAGGCCGCAGTAAACAATTTCGGAGAAATTGCATCTCCCTGTCTTACACCTTTCTCGATTTTTATCTTTCTTGTTTCTTCATGTAGCTTCACTGACATCGTTGCTTTTTTATAGATGTTATCTAGCAGCTCGATATATGTGCCCTCTATGCCCTGGTTCTTCAGTGCAGATATTACCGACAAGGTGGTGATGGAGTCAAAAGCCTTCTCGTAGTCTATAAATCCAAGACACACTGGTATTTGGTATTCATTTGATCGGCTTATTACTTCTCTCACTACTTGAATATGATCCATTGTACTAAATCCGGTTCTAAATCCTGCTTGTTCCCTTGGTTGGGCGAAATCTAGTTGCACTTGTAGACGTTTCGAAATTATTTTTGTAAAGATCTTATATATCGTAGGTAGTAAACTAATCGGCCGATAATTCTTCAAATCTTCTTTATCTCCTTTCTTGTGTAGAAGAATTACGTTGGCTTCATTCCATTTATCTGGGATAGTTCTTTTTTGTATACAAGCAGTGAATATATCAGCGAGAACTTTTTCTGTTTTTTCTCCTACTAACTTGAAAATTTCTGCTATTAACCCATCATTTCCGGCTGCTCTTCCATTTTTCATATTCTTTATTGCATATGTAACCTCTTCCGGTAGCACGGGTGGGACACCTTGGTTTGTATGTTGTCTATTCTCGTTTTCTTTGTTACATGTATTTTTGTATAGGTCTGTGTAGAATTCTTCTACTCTTTTAATGATTTCCTTTTTGTTGAAAATTCTGCTCCCATCATCTAATTTCAAGGCAGTTATATGTTCTTTGCCAATCGTTAAGCTCTGTTTCATTTTTCGGTAATATATATATATTATATATATATATATATATATATTATATATATATATATATATATAATATATATATATATATATATATATATAGATATATATTATATATATATATATATATATATATATATATGTGTGTGTGTGTGTGTGTTCGTATCTGTATATCGTTGGAACCTATAATTTTATTTATTGTAAATTTGATAGTTTTTAACTTTTTCTTTTACTGTTCTTTCCTACTGAATAAAGAATAAAAATAAATAAAAGAACAATATCTCTCTCTCTCTATATATATATATGCTATTATATAAAAACTTATCCAAGAATACATATAAATACGAATAAGTATTATATAAGAACTTATAACAGATAGTCGTTCTGAAACAGTTATGTAAAAATTGATATATCAAATATCTACTTATCTTCTCAACAATTTCATGTTTCACTTACTTCTTTAGCATAATTTGAACTGTCATTACGTACTTTTATAGATATTTTAAGTATATTACGTGTGTGAATTAATTCGGTGCCTTTTTTTATACAAAAAGAATGTATACGGAAAAATGGAATACATTTTAATCCTCAAAGTATCCCCTATTATTTTGTCTAACTTTATTCCATCTTTTAGATAATTGAATTCTTTGTTGAAAAAAGTTGGCGACTTTGTCGATGAAATCATATTATATTATCGAATCTCTACCACTGTTTTAGTATATTTTTTTTTATGGGGAATACGAAAAGCATGCAGTTCCTAATATGCTACTTTTCGAATGTCATCATATTCACTACTTTTTTAGGAGGTTATGTTAACTGCTTGGCCAATATATATAGCGTTTTTAAATGTTAAGGTTGGCACTTTAAAATCTTAAAACGACGAGAAATTATTTTAATTTAAAACAGCCATGATTGGTTCAATTTAAAAGCACAATTTAATTTTTACATCTAATATAATGTCATTAAATTACCATTTTTTTATAATATAATTCTTACATTTAAATAAAATTGTTAATAAAAAACTTTTTCATTATAATTGAGTACTTATGTAACAAATTAGATGAAACATAATACTACTGCAAATAAGATTACTGAATTCCAATATACAAACACACACACACATGTATATATATATATATATATATATATATATACATATATATATATATATATATATATATATATATATAATATAAAATCAAATGTATTTAAAGTTTAATTTGTTATATCTATTTTTAAGTAAAATTATAATAAAAATCAAAGTT
>CM068320.1:16456686-16486686 GCA_034766995.1 Acanthacorydalis orientalis | reverse complement strand
TTACTTAGAGATTGTCACTAAAATTTTCGGTTCCATTTAAATATACTATACATAATATTAATTCAAGTTTTCCCCGACTACATCCTGTTTGTAAACAACTTACTTTAACACCGTTGAGATACAATTCTCGAAACTCACGCTGCGTTAAAAAGTTACATTATTCAACTACCTCTCTATGCGTTTCATTCAAAGGTCGTTAACAAAAAAAATCACACAAACACTGAATTATAAAAAAAGATTCACTGATGATATTGAATCAAGTAAGAGTGTAAAAAGGATAGTTACATATATACATATATACATATATATATATATATATATATATATATATATATATATTTATATATACATATATATACACACACACATATATATATATATATATATATATATATATATATATATATATATATATATATATATATAAGATCAATATAAAAAAATAATTGTAAAGATTTAAAATTAACATACTTTTGTGAATATAAGTGTGTGTGTATGTATATATATATATATATACATACATACATACATATATATATATACATATACATATATATATATATATATATATATATGTATGTATGTATGATGTATGTGTGTATATATGTATGTATGTATGTTATGTATACATGGAATACTTTATAAAATGAAATTAAATACGAACTTCCTATGCTCTAGGCTACATTTATTACTTATACTTTTGGTAATATGTGAAAGGAAAGTAATTTCATTAGTCATTTAAATGACGCGAAAGAGCTTTAAAATTACAGAAGACTACTATATGTAATTGAAACGTCAAAACTTATCATTTGAAAACGTATATTTGAACCGTATAATAAATTTCAAATAAAATATAATTATGTATTATACCTCGGAAAGCTATAAAATAAAATTAGCTTTCAAACTTTTGTTTTAGAAATTGAAAGTTTTCATACACTTGAATTCATAATTATAGAAGAAAAAAAAAACATTTAATTTAAATAACGATCAACTTCGTTAATTTAATAATATATGTTAAATAGCAAGTTAATACTCGTATGTTTTAAATTATTCAGGAAACCTCTGCTTTTCATAAAAACATTCAACTAAGCCATACTAATATGTTACACAGTTTTTTTTAAAAAAGAAACCTAACTAACTAATATGTTTTTATAACAATTAACCCATTTTTACATTCTTTCTCAAATATTTGTATATAAAATATTTCAAGATGAATATAAGTTAACTAAATATTCGATGAAAATTGAATAACTAAATATTTGAATATAAATTAAATTAAAATGATAATTGCATGTGTTTCTATCAATAATTCCGTTGACACTTTGATCTGATGTTCTTCGTCTTGTTCCATTTTCTAGTATACGTTAAATTCCAATATCTAGATGTTAGAATCTCTAAAATCCAGGCAGATGATAGAATCTCTACAATCCAGCTATTGATAGAATCTCTACAATACAGCTATTGATGGTATATGTGCCGAAACTAAATAGAAATCGAAAACTTAAATGATCCAAAGTTCCGAAAGCCACCAAGATGCCCATTTAAATAATTTAAAATGTATGAATGTAATGATTCAAAGTCGTAATTTTATTAACATTTTTTTCAATAAATTAAATCAATATGCAGTATAACAAAAAATACTGTTTCAACAATTAACACTAATTCATATTTATGATTTTTTTTAAATGTCATGGTTTGAAAATTACTACAAAATTTTAAATACATAAGCTTTTAAACACATTATACTTACAGAAACACGCATATAAATATATATATATATATATATATACATATGAATACTTGTGTATATTTTACTAACTTTTTGAAATTTCTCTTACGATTCATAATTAGAACTCCATTATTGTTCACAACATCGAACAAGCTTATAAAAACTTTATTGAGCACTTGAAATCTCCATGTGGTGTAGTATAAAAAAAACGATATTCTGTATAAGTTTTCTGTTATTATTACTAACATCTGTTAAATATATATATATATATATATATATATATATATATATATATATATATATATCTGCTTTATTTTAAAAATACATATAAAATTAAATTTTTTTGAATGAAGTAAAAGCAATGAATATAATAATAATAATTATAAAAAAAAATAAAAGAAATGAAGAGTACTAATTAAAAATAATAAATTGAATAATCTTTTTGTAATTCATTAAAAACACACATAATAAGGCAAATGTTACATTTCATATTGTATACACACAAATGTATATAATTATGTGTTTCAGTTTTTAGTTTTTTAAAATAGATACTTCTCATTTTAACATACAATACTGTTGTACATGTACTGTTTCGAAAAGGCTGTATAATTAAAATCATTTATTTAATTAAAAATACATACAACTATATATATATATATATATATATATATATATATATATATATATATATATGTATATAAATATATGACAAATATATGAAAATTTATTCTCTAATTTTTTATATTTTAATAATTAATTTGTTATTTATTTTATTTGACATCGATATATTATGTTTACAAACACTCTGGTCAAGGATATAATTGTAAAATAATTATTATTTATAATTAATTGGTACAAATTAGAGATAATTAATTTTATAATTACTAAAGTTCTTATTTGATAATCATCTTTCACAATTATATCTATTAATTCCTTTAAATATACATTAAATAACTAACACCTAATTTTAGTATAATATATGGTGTAAAAATAACTAATATTAGGTACAATATATAAAAAAATAACTAAGACTACAATATTTGATAACAAACTAGTGATTTACACATCATTTTTATACCTACAGAAACAATAAAAAAAATTTGATCAACATTATTCAATAACTGATTATTGATCATTATTTATTTTTAGTTACAATTAAGTACATATATATATATATATATATATATATATATATACATATACACACACCTATATATATATATATATATATATATATATATATATATATATATATATATATATATATGTATATAATTTCAAAACTAAAGGTGATTGGAAGATTATTTTTTTGTACTAGAGAGAACGTTAGAGCGCCTAATATGTATTATAATATTTAAAATACTTTTCTTTATAGGTAATATAATAAATTTAATACTATCAGTTTAAATCAATGTACCAAGTTCTCAATTCACACATTATTATAGATTGACAATACAATTATTAAGGCCAATTTTCTGTACTACTATTTTAACCCTTTGTAGCCGAGGAGGGGAAAGGGTGGTAAAATGTTTAACAAATATTTTTCGACTAATTGAACATTCTTTTATCGTAACCAAATAAAAATTGCAATTTGTTGGTTACAAGAAAAAATATGTTAATTCAGATTAGCCATTAGAAATTTCACATCTATCTGATATATTGTTGATAATATTCGAGGAAACATATTCTCTTAATTGGAGACGTATATATATATATATATATATATATATATATATATATATATATATATATATATATATATACGTATATATGATATGATGAATATATATATATATATATATATATATATATATATATATTATTTATCATATATATTATATTGTTTAAGCTTAATTTTAAGAAACAACATAACAAGAAACATGATGTTCCTCTTTGAAATAAAAATATAAATAATTACATGAAATGATGAAATGCTTTAAAGTATTTATACAAACGGCAGGTGTACAAATAAAATGAAGATATTTTAGTTTAGAAATTGAAATATATGTTATATGCGTGTACACATTATGTAGGTTTATATATACATTATATATATATATATATATACATGTATATGTATAACTGAAATATGCATCTTATTTATTTAAAATGAATTCAAAAAATGACTAAAACAACACATTTTACCATAATATATTTGATTACATTATTTACATCGAAAAGTAATAATCGTTAAATTAAAATATTCATTATACGATGCTTAATATTTATTGATATTTATTTCATATCTATATAAATATTTGATTTTTGTTTGGATATTAAACATTAAAAACAGTTCTTATACAAAAAATGTATAGAATATGCTTAAATGAAAATTTTAAAAGTAATAACAATAAAGTATATGGATGATGTAAGCAAATATTGCTTTCACATGTATGAATTTATTAGTCATATTTCTTCATCAACTTAAAAAATGAATGGCTTACATACATTTTTGTCATGAATGAAGTTGTTACAAATTCATGATCTCTTACACATCTTCACGTCAGGCTACATTAGAAGTGAAGCGTAATATGCATTAAAAAGTTTTTATATTCGACTTATAATTTACATACATTATGTTTCATAGTGAAAAACGAACATAAATATTAATATTTTCATGTATATATATATATATATATATATATATATATATATATATATATATATAACCTTTATATATTAGTAGTAATACGTTTCGGTAAACATTTTATACTAATAATAATTAAATACTTACAACTAGTAGAAAACAGAACTTCTTGAATAATAAAAATTATATGAATTTTCGAAGAAACACATACCTGAAAATAAAAATAAAATATGTATTAAAAACAATATACTTTTCACGTCACATTAGTACTCTTACAAAAAGAAATTGATTATTTCTCAATACAAATATGAATTACCAATAAATATTTGAATATACAATAGAAGTAATACTAACAAATGATAAGAGATAATACGATAGAATAATAGATTGATTTGAGATAATACTAATTTTTTTTATTACTTTTATTACAAAAATAATCAAACATTTAAATTATTGATATGCATATACACATTTATATAAACATTTCTATATTAGGACATGTTAATAATTTGGAAAATAATCCCTTTCAGTAAGCGATACATATAAGAAATCATATGTTTATTACTTTTTTTTAATTTTTAAACAATTCATAATTATATAACAATGGACACTCATAATTATATAACAATGGACAATTGTAAGTAACTGTATTTTTTTTACATAAAATTGAATTTAATTGCATTGCATTAAATAAAGATAATTAAAAAATCATACATTTTTAAATTTCAAACTTAACCAGACTGCTATATAAAATGTATTCATTTTTTGTGAAAAAATACAACATTGAAATATAATTAAATGAAACTTATTTCAATCTTCATTTATATTCTAAAATTTTAATTCGATAATAGAATTTTAATTCAACTCTCAAAAATTATGTGTGCAGTTTGTACGTTAAAATATATTGTTGGATACATTTAGAGAAATAAACTTCCACTTCTTTGTTGTGCAGGGTATATTAACTCCTTCGATGAAATACTTTTCAAACGGAAACAACTTGTCTGTTGTTAATAATATTTTCTTTCACAAGAGTATTCCTTTGATCGTCTGTTCAGTATATTTTCAATTTTAAAATATTCCGACATGTTTTAAGAGAACACGTCAGTTTTGTACACACATTTTCATTGGAATACTTTTGCAATATGATTACTAAAAGAAACAAAAAAATATTTTACCGGTATATATAATAGTTTAATTGATATTTAAATTATGTATCTGAATTAAAGACATTTTATTATCTGTTCAACTGAATCAGTAATCTTCAAATCAGAATCTATTCGTAAATGTTATAGTAGTAGCTATAGTATTTTTTTTTTAATTTAGAAAAGTACTTTCAAATCTGAAACATCCTGTAATTATATATATATATATATACAGAATGGTAAGAAAATAAATAATTTACCTTTAGTATTACAATAATATTATATACATATATATATATATATATATATATATATATATATATATATATATATATATATATATATATATATAGATAGATATAGATATAGATAATTATTCAACAAAATAAAAACGAATAGTACTGTTAATTATTTCTTTGAATATATTTTTTCTTTTGCTTTTTCATACATTGAAAACATATTTTACATATTTTAGAATCAAATAAAACTAAACAAAAATCTATTATTCTAGAATAAATATCTATTAACCCATTGACATACAAAGACGTTTCTGATACGTCATGTGTTTTTTATGGCCTCATAAGCATTGAGACGCACGCAGATTTAATTTACTTTAGTACAGTTATAAAGTAAATATTAGAAAGAAATAATTATATATATTGTGTTAAAGCGTGAACCATAGAAACGAACCCTGCAACATGTCTGTTTTAAATTTGTACGAAAGTGACAGTGAAAGTCAAACGGGCTATTCGAGTGAGGGCACATTTTGCTAGACATATCCTTGCACTGGTAAAAAAGCAACATCTTGCAAAGAGACGCCATGTCTGCTCAAAAAATAATATAAGAAGCGAAACGACTTGGCAGTGTAAAAAATATCAAATACTTGTACATTTACCAGAATATTTCGAAAAATTTCATACTCTACATGACTACTGAATTATTGTTTAATTTGTTATTTAATTATTCTTTATTAATTTTGGTTATAAGTATTGAATTATAAGATTATATTTAGTAATGTATAAACATTATTTTCTTTGTTAAGCTTACACAAACGTTGAAATGAAATATAAATAGTATTTTTGGTCATACGGAATTTCAATTAAAAAGAAAAATAAAGAGAACAACTAAAATAAATAGTTTTAATAGATAACAAACGTAATATATCAAAGAATTACATTAAATGAAATAACATTTACATTTAAGCAATTAAAAGTATTGTTTTTACGTATTTGAATTATGTGAATTACATTATTACCCTACCAAATATTAAAACACTGAATAATGTATAAACAATATGTATAATAATATTTTTTAGTATCTTTTCAATAACTGAATCGGTCATTTCAAAAATTACAGGTCATGTTTTTTTCAAAACTGTTTTGTTCCTCCAAATTAGATCCTTGAAGGTAGTAGCTTCATATTTAGCATAAAAATTACATTAGCCACATTATGCCTAGCTGTCGAACCTGATCGTACAAAAAAGTGCATTGCAAAAAAAGTATATGGATCGAAAATTTCGATAAAGTATAAAATAATATACAATTTAACACAAGTGAAACATAGCATCTTGGAAGAGCACATCATTTTATAACGAAATATTCAGCTGGCCAACTGAATAAATGGAATAAACTCTGCTATAATCCGATACCGAATATGATTATGCACCTTAATATTAAATTATAAGCGAGATACATACATGTGTGTTAAATATATTTTTTAATAAAGAATCTTAATAAAAAAAATCTTTTTTAAACAATTCATTTAGCATTTAATACTATTCCCTGCAAAAACAACATAAATCAAAACAAATTACGTTATTTCTTTATACATTAAGGACTCATAGGACTGTAACTATTAAACAACCAACAAATTAAAGGCCTAAAAACATATTAACATAGAAAATCTTATTATTTTTGTATTACGTATTTTTTATTGTATCCTGTAAAATTTAAATTCTGTGACTTATGTAGTTTTTGAAACGACCGATTCAATGATTATCAGAATTGAATGTACCATGGTTATTAAAAATTGATTAAGCGTATTAGCTATTTTTCTCCACAGTTCCTTGAAATATTTGTTTATAGTAATTACGAGATCAACAAGTTTTTATCCCTTAAATAGTATTTTCCTTTCGAAGAAATGCCTATTCACACTTGTAATTAACTTAACTACCGGTTTGAAATCATTAAGATAACATCAAAGTAATTAAAATCCATACACAGACTAATTCCTGTTAATATCAAAGTAATCTCATTCTCTCCTAATCTAGTTTTATATAAACATTATGATAAATCTATAATAAGAAAATGATGCTATACATATATATATATATATATATATATATATATATATATATGATTGCGTTTTTCATTGATTATTTGATTATAAAATGAAAATTCTATAATAAAGTAAAACGTTGCGAAAATAACACTAATCTGAAAATATTTCTTTTAGAGACCAGTAATGCATTTTTAAATTTTATTTGTTTTATTATTATTATGCTTAAAGTAAGAGAATGACATTTTTTTAAAAAAAAACTAAATTCATTGAATGAAGTTTATTAAATATCATAGTTTTCATTTTATATAAAATTTAATAAATGTATATAATTATGATAAAACTACAGTAACAAAATACTTATCAAGTGAAAATTATGCCATGTCTCTCCTGTTGGATGCAGGAATTTACTTATTCAACGACTAGACAAACAAACCACAAACGGCCTGCATGTGTTACACCGCAAATAATAAATATGTTTCAGAGATCCCTCAGATTAAAATAGGTCACGTAGTCCGAACTACGGATTCTTTTATAATTTATTGAATCAAGCTGTGTAGGAGTATGTCTTTTTCACACTCGACACACACACAAATGTGTGTGTGTGTGTGTGTATATATATATATATATATATATATATATATATATATATATATATATATATATATATATACCAGTATTCATAATTTTTAACTCCTGAAACTTATTGCCCTCTTACATAACTCGACCCTTTTTGTTGCATGTTAAAATTAGATATGTATGTGATTATTAACGGTAAATTTGTTGTCTTGACAAATTTTAAATATCAGATGACATCGAATTATAGCTTAAGTAAGCATAAAAACATTTCTTAAAAATGAACAGATACTTTTTTAATATTAATTTCTATTTGACTAGTGACTGTAAAAAAAGTACAATAATATAATAAATATTATGTATGTGTAAAAGTTTCAATTATTAGAATTATTACTATCAGAATATGTTTGAAAAAAATAGAAGCTGAATAAAAAAAACATTCAAAAACATAAATAAATTGAACTTAAATCTGAACATAAATTCATTTTGGTTATTCAATTATTTACTGTAAAATATTGAATTATTATTTTTTTTAACAGAAATACTATCAAATACTTTTATAACTAATGCAGCAAATAGTTTGGTTGTAAAATATTTTTTTTTAAAAAAATAAGATTACTTGCATTTCTTAATCCTGGAAAAAAACACAAACCAGCAAATAATACAAATAAATGTTTGAAAATAATTACGAGCTGTAGAACATTCCAAGACTGTAATAACATACAGAATGACTTACTAATTGTGCATACACTCACATATACTGAAATAGTATGAGTATAATCCGTAATCGTGGTTTTTACAAACAAATATGAAGCATCGTGCAAAAACACTAATGAGAAGTGAGAATGGTGAGATTTATTCACTAATGGTAAACAAAAATGTAAATTTTCAAACCAGATGAAAGAAACGTAATGATAATAAATTCTTATAGATCTTGATGAATTTCAAACATACTTGTTAAATGGATACTTAACCCCCTTGTGCTTGATTTTTTTTAAAAAAATAATGCATACAAAACAGGTATTTAAATTGAAAGGAAATGCGAAAAGTCTTACACAATTTTTTTACAATAAAATAAATTTCATTTTATTTCCAAAATATTATTTTATACTAGGACCCAAATGTCTTCGTATAGGGCAGTGTTGTATTTATTTTGATAAGATTTCGCAACAAAATTATACGAAATTATATGGATTTTAATGAATAAATATAATTTAAAAATATGTTCTAATCTTTTATAATACCGTTTATATTTTTTATATAAAAAATAAAAAAATCTGTATATTGAAAAAAAAAAAATTATCTGAAAATTATTTCAAGTTTATATGGTCAACTATAATATTTAAAAACGTCATAAATCATGGTGTCACGTTAAACATAAGCAAAATTTGACAGCAATTATTTTATCTCTTAGAATTGTAAACAATAAAAAAGGTAGACGATATTATTAATATTATTTTTTCTCTATTTTTTTTCAGGTAAATATTTCGCAAAAATAAAAACTCATTCACACTGATACAATTTCAAAAATGACACTACGCAATATGTATCTAACAGCTGACATACAAAATATGTGTACGTAACTTATATAAAGATTGCACGAATCTAGCTCCTGACTGATAGTTTTTTGCAGTACAAGAGTCATATCGTGATTCATGCACAAGGAGTTAAACAGATTAATAATCTTCGAATACCACTAAAAATTCCATAGAAAATTAAAAATATTCTATGGAAAAATGTTGTTTGCCAATAAAATCTCAGCAAGTAATTAATAAACATGTTTCTATTACAATAAAAATACAAATTATAAATCAAACGGTCTAACATATTTTTAATGATAAATTAGCATAACGTTAAAAAAACGTCCTCATTAACTATATACCCTCTATTATATTTATATTTAATATTAATTAGCTCATATATATATATATATATATATATATATATATATATATATGAATTATTTTAATAATCAGAAAACTGTTCTCTTCTTAATAAACAAAATATTATTTAAAAAAAATGTTTATGAAAATATTATTAATAACAAGTTTTTATATATATTTCTTAGTATCATTTAACAATCGCCTATCTTTTACAAAAAATACTACAAAATACAGTCATACAATAAAACATGATTAACAAATTTTTTTAGATTATTGAATAAATATGACCGTGATTATGTTTTTAAGTAATACCAGCTAATATATTATTTTTGATGTACATACATTTTCACAATTATTTATTTAGTATTATTTTTTTTTCAAATGAAAGAAAATGTAAATATCAGAAATGTTAAATTAAAAAAATCTTTGGTTTTTAAAAAAAATGATTAGGTATTTAAATATATGTTACATAAATAGTGTAGATAAAAACGTCAAAGTATACGAGTACATATATATATATATATATATATATATATATATATATATATAAAGAATTAATATAGTAATAATTTTACATTAATTACTTATCTACATTTTTAATAGCCTCCAGGTTAATCATTACATAAAAATAAAACTGATCTATTGAAAAGTAATACTAGTCCAGATCATATGATTAGGTGATTAACTTTTTTAAAGTATCTTTAACTCAAAACCAGTATGATCAAGTTTATTTATTTTTTTTTTATATATATTATTCATAAGAATATTTAAAATAAACTAGTTACACGCCAAATAAAATTACTAAGAAATTTGTAATCATTATTTAGTAAGTATTGTTTTTTTTTATTTACCTTGAGACGCCGTCTAATTAACGAGTGTTTTTTTTATATTTTTTTTTCAAATGACGGACAGACTTTCAAATACGGTCTTCTATAATACCAGTACAGACTAGCTGTAACTGATTTGAACCTTAACTTCAACAGACTATTAAAAATGAAATGTTTTCATTTTGCAAATATACTTTCGTTTTTTTTATTATTGTCTCAATACTGTGCGAATAGTGGTCAGGAATTATTGTCTCATAAATATAAATCAACGCTCATAATATTCATTAATGAGCAAACTTTCGAATAAGTTTATTATATTAAAACTATTGATTTTATCTTATATAATATGTATTCATTTATGATTCGATCATGTTCTCTCTGTGATTTAAGACGGAAGAGAAATAAAAACAAAGGTCTTTTTCGATAAAATGTAGGTCAAGTTAAATATGATAGTGTAAAAAGAATATGTTCTAGTTTGATATATGAATGTTGAAAAAATTCTTATTAATTAACACAAATACTTGTTGAATACAATACTTACTTAATGTGTAACATATTACTCTCATATGTTACACATTAACTTAATGTGTAACATATGAGAGATGTTAACCTAGAAAATGGGATGAGTGTATTGAATATTGTTTTAATATATTTTAACAGTTCAAGGTTACTTAATTCAAATTTAAGAATATTTTATACACAATTTGCTACGACAAAATAACGATCAGATATCTGTTTGATAAAAACAAGATGATATTTGAAAGAAATAAGTTTTATATCGTTATTAAAAAAGTTCTTAGAAAAATTCCCACTCAAACTCAGTAACAAAAAAGCCCTATTAGATAAAATCACGAACAGGATGTTAGTCATAACATTAATGATTTCATCATAGCACACTTAATTTTAAATTATATTTTCTGATTTTTTTAAGACAAGTTTATGAATTTATATTATTTAAATTCCATGTTTAAGTATTTAACATGTGAATTTATATTTTTCTATAGCAAAATATTATTTTATTTGAAAAACATACTTAAATTAAAAATAATTGTTTTTTTTACAATAAACGTGGGTCGTTTGATAAGTTTGATAAATTTCTATGATGTGGCGCCACCATTCATTTGGTAAGGTCACAGCTATCAAGTGTAACTTTTCAAACTACCATAGGCGAAATTTCAGCCAAAAGTGACGTGTTGTTCACGTTCTACAGATGTTTGAAGCGATCATTGTAACAATTGCTGTAAAAATGTAAATAAACGAGCAAGCCTTTTCGCGACATTTCGTCACCGCGGATGAAACATGGATCCATCACTACACACCTGAGTCTAAGCAGCATTCAAAGTAGTGGACAACAGCTGGTGAAAGTGCGTCGAAGAAGGTGAAGACCATTTTGTCGACTGGGAAGGTGATGGCCACCGTTTTTTGGAATTCTTAAGAAATCATCCTGATCGACTAATTAACGAAAGGAAAAACGATAATAGGAGCATATTATATATAATATGCTATAGCATATAGGAGCATATTATATATAACATTATTGGATCGTTGGAGCACAAAAAAGTGCTCTTTCACTAGAACAACTCGCCGTCCTACAAATCGACCGCCGCAATGTCAAAATTACACAAATTAGACTCCGAATTCATTTCTCATCTATCCTAAATTTGAAAATTTGGCTCGGTAGGAAGAAATTATCATCGAAAGATCATATCATTGGCGAACAATACGTATATTGCAGACCCGCTGGACAAAATGTATAACCCTCAATGGAGACTATATTGACTAATAAAATCGATTTTTACCAAAAAGCGGTGTTTAACTTGCTTTTTACCATACTTATCAAACGACCTCCATATATCTCTCTTTTTTAAACGTAGCGTATCTTAACCATATTTATATGAATTAATTTTTCAATACAAACATATATTTCTGAAAAAAACAATCATCAATTAATACAAAACTGATTAAATAAAAGTTAATTTACGAAGTTAATATTAAAATAAATCTTCAATAAATTATTCAAATGTTTGTACCTACAAAAACTAGTTTTTTGTAAGAAAGTTTTATGTTTTAGTATTTTGTTTGTAAATTTTATTTATTTAGTTAAAATGACACTATCGTTGAATTATTCATAAATACTATTATTAATACTTGTATTTATTTTTAAATAGCACATAAATATACACTATCGTAAACAAGTAGTCAAAAAATAGGTTAATTATGAATGTAACATTTTTTTTCAATTTAATCTTAAACAAAATCATCTATAAATATCTTTTAACAATGTAATTAAAAATTAATGGTACTTATTAACAACTACTTATTTTTGTAACATTTTCAAAATTTTGCTAAATATATTAACACAGCTCTAATAAAAGAGCATATATATATATATATATATATATATATATATATATATATATATATACATTTATATATTTCTCTTCAAAGATTCCCAAAAGTACAAGATATGCCGATGATTATGAAGAAATGCACGTAATTCTTAAAATAAATTAGCTTAAGTTCTTTTTATAAATCCTGAAATAACTACAAACACAACGTGTATAAGAAATACATTTATTCGTAATACCAAAAGGTACTTTTTAAAAATCATTTTATTTTAAAAACGATAATCTTACTAATATATATATATATATATATATATATATATATATATATATATATATATATATATATATATATATATATATATATATATGTTGTAGGCAAAATCCGACTTTGCCAGGCTTCCATCAGTTTAAATCCGACTTTGGTAGCCAATGTATATCCTGATTTATAAAATTAAAATTAGATCACCTTCACCCTCACCCTTTTTTGACCCAGCCAAACACAGGTACACAGCCCTGAGTAGAGGGTTCTACTTCGGACTTTGACTGACGACGGCCAGGCAAAGTCGGACTTTGCCTGGTCGTCAGACTTTGTGTACGACATATATATAAAATCAAAATTTTCCACAAAAACCTTTATAAAACAATGTTGCAAAAAATAATATTTTTGCGAGAATGTTTATATAAACATACTAATATATATATATATATATATATATATATATATATATATATATATATATGTATATAAATTCATGAGGTCGATTTATTTATTTTATATGTTTATTGTATCATTCAGTTACATGTGCCTGCTTATAATTGATAGTGGGCGAGCGCAATGAGCCTAGGGGTTGGTGAGCGTAGCGAATAAGAGGCGAACCAACCTTTCAATGATATAAAAACAACACATTGAAAAATCTGACATCAAAATCATAAATAACTATTTTGATTTTTATAACCCATCGGTACAAGTTTAAAAGATAGAAAAAAATCTACACTCTAATTATTTGACTATGTAGTCCAGCAGCTCTTGCTTCCTTTAACTTTGTTTTATTTCCGTACATTAAATACTAACTAAAAAATCAGCGGTTCACCGATGAAAATATGTTAATTTATGAGTGGGATGAAATATATACTACAATATCGAGAGAAAAGAATAAACCATGTTTGATGACTCTATTATGTTTGATAAAATATAAAAGACATACCACGAAAGAATATGAAAAATCATAAAATATAAAAATATACTATTGATCTGTTTTTACATCTTTTTATTTCATATAACAATACAAAACATATTTGTAAAAATATAATCATCTGAGAAAGCATGGTCTAAATTATATTTTTATTTTCTATGACAATTTTTTTGTAAGTTGTATTTATTCAAATAAAAGAACAGCACCGTGAAACTAAACATTAAAACTATTATTGTTTGTAAATAAGTACATACTTTTAAAGTTCTGCATATAAAAATGTAATGAAAGTATTTAAAATTAAGAAATTAAATTTCAAAGATTTTTATTTTTCCATGAATGTCACACTTTTTTATTGTAAGGGTAAATGCTTTGTGATGACTATTATTAGTGTTAGAAACATGTACATCTTACTGCAGCACTCGTTAAATAATTTCTTTGTAAATAAAATTGCAACTTTGTTTTAAAAATGTTTCTGACCAGAATCTTGTGAAAAAGAACCATTTATAAATACAATAAAACATATTGACCTGGAAAGTTCATGTTTTCTTTAAGAAAATCTCATGTGATGAGATCTGTTTTCAACATAATACATATGTATGTATAATTCAAAATACACACAGACTAGAATAACACATTTCAATATATTCAATATAATCGTTCACCAAGTACAACTGTATAAATAGCATGAATACGTATCAGTTACCAACCGTAAATGTTAAACTCACAAACAGATACCTACCGGTAAACTACAAATATACAGCTGATATAACACGAGCATACAAAGTATATAAATTATCGATTTTCCAATAATTTTGAATAGCTACTAAGAGCTATATATGAGTACACCTTGAAACGGGAACGAAGCTCTCTTCTGTCAAGCTTGTGAAACTTACTAGTGAAAATGATGGTAAATTTACACGGTCACACAACGTATATAAAGTTCGTGACCTAAAACTTATCCACACATTTCTGTTTCACATACATTACAGACGGATACGCTGAATAGTGATGCAGATTAGTAAAGCAAACATAAGGTTACGAATTACATATAACACCTATATTATATCAAACGAAGAGATATTAAACATTTACTATAGGCACGAACAGGTTATCAACATTAGTTATCTATTTACATAAATCAAAAATAGGTGTACGTACGCTTGTATTTATATATGTATATATATATATATATATATATATATATATATATATATATATAATGTGTATATATATATATATATATATATATATATATATATAATGTGTATATATATATATATATATATATATATATATATATACACAGGTGATTCACTTTAGGCTTACACATGAAAGTATTAAACGGGCGCAGGGGTTAAAAAAGTAATGTTATTTTTTATTTAGTATTTAGGTTCAATTCAATACTAAAATACAATTGAACTAACGTACTAAATGAGGGATAACATGGTTTTCTTTCATTTTTGTGTTTTTTTAATACTCTCGTGTGGAAGCCTAGATGAATCATATCATCATCATCTTCAGCCTCTGTTAATCCACTGCTGGATAAAGATCTCTTCCATGATTTTCCATTTTGTTCGATTCAGTGCCTCTCTTTTCCACATATTTACAAGAAAGTTTTTAATATCCTTATCCCATCTGTTCATTGGTCTCTTTCTCGGTCTTTTCATATTCCTTGGTTCCCAGTCAATAATTTCTCTTGTCCATCTGTTGGCCTCTTTTCTTGCGATATGTCCCACCCATTTCCTTTTCAGAGTCTTTACTCTTCTTATTATATCTGTGACTCCTGTTTGTTTTCGTATCCATTCTATTCTCTTTCTATCTCTTCTTGTTATTCCCAACATGCATCTTTCCATACTTCGTTGTGTTGTTTGGAGTCTTTGAACTATTTTGGCGTTAAGCACCCATGTTTCGCTGCCGTAGGTAAGGACTGGTAGTATACTCTGATCAAATACTTTTTTCTTTAAACAGAGTCAAATTGTTGATTTAAATATCGAGGCGTTTCGTCCAAAAGAGCTCCATCCCATTTTTATTCTCCTATTTACTTCTTCAGTGAATGACCCATCTCTGTTGATAAGCTGGCATAGGTAGACATATTTCGTAACTTCTTCTATTTCCGTTCCTTTTATTTCAATTTTCTTCGAACAGACAAACACATTGAACGGTACTTTTGTCTTTATATGATTCATGTTGAGGCCGATTTTTTGACTGGCATCATTTAGTTCTTCTATTCTCTTTTGTAACTCTTCCGGAGTATTTGCGAAAATAACTATATCATCGGCAAACCGGAGATGGCTTAATCTTTCGCCCTTTATTTCGACTCCTTTGTCCTCCCAGTCGAGCGATTTGAATACTTCTTCCAAGACCGCAGTAAACAATTTCAGAGAAATTGCTTCTCCCTGTCTTACACCTTTCTCGATTTTTATTTTTCAGTTGAATCACATATATAGTCAAGTCTGCTTTATAAGTATCTTTTTAATGCAGTTTTGAAGTTATGCGATGCATATTTTATGCAAATTCGGGGTTTCCCCATTGTATATGCATCTATGAGCTGCACGTTGTTTAAAAAAATTTAAAATTAAATTATTATATTTTTTAAAATTTATATTTTTTAATTTAACAATTTCTATTTTGGACTGTTTAAATCATGTCATATCTGCTATCGGTGAAATAAGACCACACACTTTAAATACCTGCTGGAAAGGAGCTTGGCCTGGATGTGTTGCAAACAGTGCAGCAATTCAAACATCGACATTATTAGCTGAAATCATCACTTTGGCACATGAAATTGGTGGAGAAAGTTTTGATACCTTTAGCCTGAATGATGTAGACGAATTGCTTGTGGATGAAACCTTAAGTAACAATGATATTATTGGTATAACTTTAAATATCGTCGAAGAACCAGAAAACGATAGTGGAGCTGAACAAAAACCTATCCCCTTCACTGCATATATAATTCAAGGTCTTTAACTTTACAATAAATCGGAAAATCATTTTCTTGTTCATGACATAAACTCTAAACGAGCCTTCAAATTCCAACATGACCTAAAGAATTGTATGTCTGGATATCACGAACTGCATAAAAAAATTAGTAAAATCATCATCCCAAAGTTTAATAACCGATTACATTGTCAGAGGAAACAAATCAACACAGAATGAAGGTGAAGTTGATGCTAATTCTGTTTGTAAAGAACCACAGTCTTTACCGTACATATCTGATACACTGACTATCTCTTCTAATGATGAAAATGATTTCGCACCAGTTCGCAAATGGTCCCGAACATTGCCAGATAGTAACGAAAATTCTGATGAAAAAATGTAAAAATAATTATTACTTTTCAATAAAATTAAAAGAAACGTATATAATTTACTTATTTTTTATATCAATTCCTTTCAAATTATCAAAGGAATTTTTAGGCATTCTTATTTTTCGGAGTTTTTATAAATTTGTTTTATGCGATTTTTTTTAAATACGGTTATTTGTGGAACATATCTACCGCATAAAAGGAGATTTAACTGTGTATGTGTGAATGTATACATACATATATTATATATATATATATATATATATATATATATATATGTGTGTGTGTATATATATATATATACACTTTTGCAGAAAACACTAGAATTAGAACAAAACATATACTTCTTTTAGTAATCTTTGTCAATTTTCAAATAGATGATTAATATTGTAATTAACTTTCAAAAGTATTTAAAACAATTCATATTATTTTTTATTGCTACTTTGTCATTGAAAAAACCGAATCAATAAAATTCGCTGCAAGATAATAATGTTTAAAATAATAGGTACTTAAAAATCAAGACCTGATAATATTTCAAATATATCTATTTATGGTGATAATAATTATGTATTTTCATTTTTTTTCATATCAAAAATTAAATGCACTAAACGTTCGTGTATTCATTCATTGAATTAATCGCAAAACAACAAATATTCATTTTATTATTAAATGTACGCATACTAAATAGACACTTTAAAAATATAATGCCAATAACTTTATTGCAATCATTTCAAATACAAAGAAACTTTAAAATATTACTTTCATCTCAATTTTACAGTATTTTACTTTAAATGTTTCACCCTTATGTAATATGAAAGAAGGAATCCCTTGGTCAGATCATGATACAAAAAATAATGTTAGTTTATATACATAGTTCATACATTTTTTCATATTTTATTTTTGAAAATAACAAAAACATTACCCCCGCCAACATATTCTTTATCATTCACTGTAATTTTTTTTGTTTTTATGGTTAATTTCCATTCTTTAACAATTTTATACACGCACCACAGATAGTGGCTGTATTTTAATACAATAGAATCGTTTTTTGGTATTTTATATAATGAATCAAATACGTTAGAAAAAATAAAATTATACAAAATAAAATGACAAACAATTTAGTTGAATTTTTCAGTTTTTAAATTATGCATACTTCCTTATCAATTTTACTTCATTTTTCAGCTAATTCAAAAGTACATATTTTTGTTTTATATATATATATATATATATATATATATATATATATATATATATATATATATATATATATATATATATGTAATGAACCTTGTATTATTTTTGTTTATAATTATACAATTTAAAAATATTTAAAAAATGAGAAAAATAACAAAACATGACATCAATACAAAATATCAAAAATATATAACTTCTTTGATGTTATTACCTATTAAAATAAATTAGAAAAATGGTTTGTATCATACATAAATACTATTTTTTTTATATAAACCATCACAAAATATAAAGCTACAAAATATTAAAGCATATATATATATATATATATATATATATATATATATATATATATATATATATATATATATATATGAAGCTTTGAAAAAACAAAAAATTCTTAAAGCACTTACACTTGGTACACCTGATACTGACATGTTTACCGAATATTACAGATATATTTGCAATTTATGGCATAATTTGTAGCTGCCTTTATTGCTTATTACCTTTCAAAAAGTTTGTGTACGTATACACAAATATGTTAAAATATGTGTTACTAACAATTTACGAATATATATGTACCGTTATAACACAACCGAATATATATGTACCAATATAGTTAATAATTGATCATAAATACAATTACTGTAAAATGATTCACTAATAATAATATTGAAATCAAAACATTATTAAAATATTCTTTTTTTAACATATTAAAGAATATAAAACTTCACATTATTTATAACTAGTTACTTTGATAAAGATTACAAATTTAACAAAACTTCTTAAAAGTATGTGTTAATCTATTTTTGAAGATTTTTATTTGAACCTCTACAATTACTAAAATTTATTCCTTATTTCAAATAGATAGACTGGAAACGAAATAATTGATACCAATTTTTTTACAGACCAGATTTTTATCTATTCTTGTTTGAATTTTGATAACAATGATAACTTTTAATAATGAAAAAAAGGGATTTAGTCACTGATTAGATACGATTCTCAGTTTAGAATTACTTAATTGATTAAAATATTCAAATTCTGTTGTAAATGGTCTTCCTTCTTCCTAAACTTAATTAATATACTACACAGTACATGTTGAAAAAGGATTTTTTCAATAATCTTATACATTAATCTCTTTTATATAATTGAAAAATTATTCACCCTTTAATACAAAAAAAACGCTACATTAACTTAGTTTATTATTAAAAATAAACACATTAAAGACAAAAAGTCATAAAAAATTCATAATTTGAACCTCCAAAAAAATCATTAGTGACTATCATATAACCTTTAATTATATATATACATATATATATATATATATATATATATATATATATATATACATACATAGGATGATTTAACTTAGGCGTCCACACGAAAGTATTAACAAGAACACAAAAATTAAAAAAAAACATGTTATCCCCCATTTAGTATTTTAGTTCAATTGTATTTCAGTATTGAATTGAACTAAAATACTAAACAAAAAATAACATGACCTTTCTTAACCCTTGCACCCCCATTTAATACTTCCATGTGGAAGCCTAAATTGTATCAACCTATATATATATATATATATATATATATATATATATATATATATATTCAAGAGAAATTATTGACTGGGAACCAAGGAATATGAAAAGACCGAGAAAGAGACCAATGAACAGATGGGATAAGGATATTAAAAACTTTATTGGAAAACTGTGGAAAAGAGAGGCACTGAATCGAACAAAATGGAAAATCATGGAAGAGGCCTTTATCCAGCAGTGGATTGACAGGGGCTGAAGATGATGATGATGATGATGATATATATATATATATCAGAAAAAATATTTATGTATTCTTGGTGTTACAATGTAGCTAAAAAGAAAGTCACTTTATCGGATAAAATCAGTATTACGATATATTTAATAGTTCCGATAAATGTATATTAATACAAAACACAGTTTCAGTTGATAATAATAAATATTACATAATTTGTAAAAAATGACACATTCATTTTTATTTATTTTCATTTGAGATAAAGAAATTGATTCCAGTTGATATCTGTCATTAGAAAGTATATAGTGCTAAATTAACTATCAAATTGTATATAAAAAAAATCCAAAAATATAAAATTCATATTTCATCGCTAACTTTCACTCGAACATTGTTTACAAAGTTAAAAGATTTTTTTGTAAGGTTTTCTGATAAAATGACACGTCAAAAGACGAAAACTTTTAAAAGAACAATCGACAACAACTTTTATGTTCAAGAAAGTCAGTGAGTGTGTTGTACAATTCCAAGAAAATATGTAATAATGAGACCAATTTTCTTTGAAAACATTAAGGTTTATAAGTACAAAGGTATTATTCACGAGTTCCTTTTCTACTATTACTGGGGAAAGCCATTATTATTTCAACATAGTGAAAAGGAATAATATTAAATTTGATTTAAAAACACTCGTCAAAAATCATTCTATACCTTGAATTTCTTAATGATTTATTATTTTTTATATTTTCATTGCGAAATATAAAATTAACCAAAATAAAATGTTTTTTTTTATCTCTAAATTAAATCTCTAAAAAGATATCTAATTCATTCATAGAACACACTGATATTTATAAAAATAAGAAAATAATTTTCAAAGTAATTGTTCACATAATTTAAATATATATATATACATATAAAGATTAGAATAAAAATATTATATATATATATATATATATATATATATATATATATATTATATAGTACAATTTGTCAGTATTGATTTTAAATATTTGAAAAATTAAAAATAGAATATTATTTTTTTATATAACTGTCAGTAATTACTATTTTGCATATACAGTGTGTATATATATATATATATATATATATATATATATATATATATATATATATATAAAGTTATAAATTAATAAAGTAATATATTTTACAGCATTTCAAGTAATGTAAATGTTTCAAATATATGCCAAAATCTTTTTACATATCTATAGCCATCAATAAGTTGTTATACTGTTTCTAAAACACAAATTTTTTTTGTACAGAAGAATTTAAATAACATACCTATAAAATACCAAATATAATTACTACTATATCACTTATGGAAGTCGTTTAATAAATTGACACATTAAAAAATAGTATTAAATTTTATTAGATTTAAATATATATGCTAATAGAACATTTGATCCAAAGAGATAACAATTTATGCAATCAAATATTTGTAACTGCATTAAAATAGAATGTATATAATAGTTTTATATATATTTTACATCGTTACTAATTAAGAGAAAGGTAAAAATGGATATTTCAAAATAATTTTTATAACAATAACATTTTTAAAAGTTATCAAGACAATGAAATAAAACAATACCTACTCACAAATACATTATATATATATATATATATATATATATATATATATATATACACCCCGATTTCGATAATTCGCAACTCATGTTATATAATTCAAGTGAAACACATTTATTTACAAATGCAGATTTTTTATAAAATATAACTATAAATGATTATTTAATACATCTCTGTGAATTTCTTAACAACAGTTCAAATGTAAAATATAAATTTACAATAAACCAGCCTCTTCAATACAACTACTATGAATTTATTTTGCACCCCATGATACATACAGCTGACTGCAATATACCGTTAGGTCAGTTAATACCCTCGATATTAAATCACCTATATATTATTTTCTCGGCATGTTATCATGCAAATACTGTTGTTTAAATGTTATATATATATATATATATATATATATATATATATATATATATATATATATATATATATATATATATATATATTGAACCGGAGTAGCAACTGAAATTGAAAAGCAAACAGAAATTTAATTTTAAGATAATTATCTTAATTTAGATTGAAACCTCTTAGATCAACTACTCAGTGTTATTATAAAAAAAACTCGGTAGGCATTAGGTCTTCATAAACCGATATCTTTATACACCTGTTTTTGCAAAGAAGCTAATTAATAAAATTCCCAATCTACTAAAACTATTTTTAATGTTTGTGACTGCTAATATATTTTTATAAACATTAGTTAAAGAATTTTTTATATTTAATTCAGAATCGTATACAGAAAACAATCATAAAAAAACATGAAAAAATATAACATTACTTAAAACGAAATAATTCACGATACAATTACATTTTATAGTCAGTCAGCATATATATATATATATATATATATATATATATATATATATATATATATATATATATATATAAATTCACAAGTTAATAACATAAAATCAAATTAATAAATGGACAGTAACATTTATTAAATCGAAACATAAGTATAGGTTAACAGTCAATATTTCAATATCGATTTGAAACAAACCACAAAATTCTTAATTGATAGTAAACCATAAAAATTGTACATACTAAGTCTAAAATTTCTATAAATAATGGGAAACATTTCTCTTTATACATTTTAAATTAATAAAATACAAAAAGAAATAAATATGAGAATATTTTTTCAATAGTATCTTTTACTTGACAAATAGACCAATTCTTTATATATATATATATATATATATATATATATATATATATATATATATATATATATATATTTCTAGATATATATTTAAATATGTATATACTTTGAACAACATTTAGCAGGAGGATACCGTTTCAGTTATCTAAATAATATTCAATTTTTTATTACAATTTTTTGTTACGTGAAGCAAATATAACACAGGTGAAGAACCTTTACTTATAAAAATATACGTATGAACAAGTAATGATATCATCAAAAATCAACAGCTCGTGAAATACAAGTAAATTCATTTTATACATACTTATTCTTTATGAGTCAAAAAACTTTTTATTCATCAAGAATGCGTAAATATATACATACGTACATTCATACACACATACATACACTCACACATACATACATATATATATATATATATATATATATATATATATATATATATATATATATATATATATATATATATCTGTTTACATACGTGTTTATTATTTTAGTTTTAAACACAATCACAATTAACAAATATAAATACATTTACTTAATACCCTGCAGGTTAATCCCGATAATTATAATAATAACAAAGGTGTAATGCGGATATACTAATATGAACAGTACATTTCGACATTCTCTTATGAAATGCACACAATCATTTATTAATATTAAATGTCTTGTTACAACTAGTCAGTCATAAACGGACAATTATTTTTAAATAAAAACAATATTTCGACCTGGTTGTCAATCATGTAATGTTAATATAAAATGGAACCTTGAAATGCTTTCACGAACACCTCACTATTTTTTATGATTAATAATAAAACATAGAAAAGGAAGAACTTGTGATCCGCGATTAATTATTCTAATAATTTGAAACAAACCGAACAAAACAATTATAATTACCGATTTATAATCAGTATTATTTTACTGAAACAACAATTTTATATTTATACAATCCTTTATAATTTTATAGTTCAATTTATTTATTTCATAATTATAAGATCATAAATCTGTGAATATTTCATTTTAATTCATTGAAATCATATCGAAACCAAAGCTGAATTACTTCAAAATCACTTTTCTATAAAATAATATGTAAATAAGGAAGCTTTAATAGATTATTATTAACATATTAATGTCAAAATGATAAAATTTAATTCACAGCAATAAAGTACATTGATATCTGTATAGAAAACAATAGTCATTAAAAAATACATCATGAAATCACTGAACATTAGTATAGAATTTTATTGTATAGTATTTACATTTTTAATAAAAAAAATGTCTCTGTGTTCATATATATATATATATATATATATATATATATATATATATATATATATATATATATATATATATATATGTGTGTGTGTGTATATATGTATATATAATGAAAAACACGGAAATTGAATGTTAACATAATTAAACACCTTCAGAAAATATAAAGCATAGAAATGTGTATATTAGAATAACAAGGAAAGCTAATTTAAAAACATACTGGAAACAAAAAACAAGGTTTTGAAATAAAAATGAACGTGTAAAAGTGAAAGAGTTTCATTAGTAGATTTAAAAACAACAGATGGACAGCAATTACATATTTTGACAAATAATTCTATCGTATACAATTTTGTCTGTATATATTTTCTGTTTTCTACCTTTTCAAATAAGTTCAAATATGGTAAAATACTAGGATTACATATTTTTTTAAGAAACTATAGAAAATGTAATTAGGTATTTTTTTGACATTTATTTATTTAAATTTTAAATTGCATTTCAGTATACGCAATCATAACGTACATCTAAAACATTAACATACTAATCAGTGCCATAAGTTTAATATATAATATATTATGTCATGACTAATATATATATATATATATATATATATATATATATATATATATATATATATATATATATTAGTCATAAATTAATAAAAACGTGAACACACCTAGAATGTTAAATAATGTGCAGTTTTAATATATGAAAATTTCTCTACTAGAAATATCATGATAGTATACTATATTTATTAGATATTTTTAGTATTCATTTCTCTTTATTAACTAAGCATACTTCATTCATGATTACTTGAATAATTCGTTTTAAAAACCTTATATTCAATAAAACTGAACTGAGGCTGTATATATATCAAACTCTCATACTATGTCTATTATTAGTTTTCCTGTCCCGTCAATTACAGAACGATTAGAACTAAATTCTGATTGTTCGTAGTTTATAATAGTAAAATGATCATGTTCCTGAATTAAAACATACAAGTTCGTCTAATAAAACCCAGGATGCTAATCAACAAATTGTAATCACGTGTTAAAATTCAAAATAAAAAAAAGGAATGATCAATAAGACTGTCAATATAACAAAGTCATCTAGGAAATAGTTTCGCGAATACAGTAAGTGTTAATCCATACATTTCAATTTATTTTCAACGCCCCTTAATGTCTATTATTCAATGGCATCTCAATATCAATATGCGTGTGCATGTGATGATTTGATGGCAGCAGAATAGTCAAACTCTAAGCTAGGTGAACAATTGAATGATTCACCTAACAATTTATTCATTATTCATTGTAATGTTATTACTAGATTGTCCGCATGATTAATATTCTTTTTCAACCAACACTACTCGTACTTATTTAGCATATACTGTGATTTTTTTATAGTATGAATAATCAATGATATGTGATTTATTTCCGATAATTTGTTTGTATCCTCGATTATTCAATGCTAAAAATGAAACAACATTATTTTTAGTTTCGATTTTTTTATTCACATTATTTTTATTCACATACCTAATTTTACTCTTAATTATTAAAAAATCAAACACTTATTAATATAAAAAAAAGCATTAAGTAATTATAATAAATCTGAAGTGGGGAAAGAAAGAATTATATTATTATTATTATGCAATCAAACATATCACGCCATATATTTTTAATCAACTATATACTTAAGCTAGTGAAATTTATAAAAAAAATCGAATTCATATTCCAAAACAATTCCGTTTACTTCGTTATAAAAATAAATCAAACTATACTTTATAGAGGAATGTTTATAAAAATTATTATATATAAAAAAAAATAAGACATCTTAACATATGAACAATGAAACAATAAATCATATTCTGATTACTTTAAATTTTTAAACATTAATTTTTGCCATGTATGACCTCACGTTATGACTTAAGACACCGTTCTTCTGATTACTGTATAGTAATATATGATCGATCAATTATTTATATTGTCTTTTTTTATAAACTTATTTTTGAAATCATTTTAAACTTATCATTTTTTACACACCTCACTAAACATTTGTTAATTTTCAAGTACAAATATATTTCTTCATCTTTAAAATAGACTGAGACACAACTATTGCTTTTTCGCATATAAATTAAACGTATTCATATTTAAGTACTATTCTAATTTATTAATAATATGAATTTACATTTTAGCAATTTAACAAACAAAATGATATTTAATCTCTGCACACAAATATGTACAGAATATTTATATATAGTTATAACAAAATTATCGGGTTTTAAATAAAATATATAATAAACTATTGAATTTATATTTACAAATGCACTCAGGGGTTTCCAATAATAACAAATTAACAATCACATAATTTTTTAAAATGCGTTGCTGGTCTTGCCCTCTACTACATTCTTCATACTTCAAAATTAGAATCTTCGCTCATAATTCTCTAAATTTATTTCAATGTTTTTTTCTATTCAAAAGTGTTCTGTACTTATTTATAATACAAACTGACATTTTTAATAAAAAAGTATCGAATATAATTTTTATCATTCTTTCTTTTTACAAAACATTTTTAATACACGTCACATTAAAATGATATATGCTTTAAATAAATTTAGATTTGAGCTGAATAACCATAGTTTATGATAATAGCAAGTACTATAAAACATATTATTGTGAATGACCTAATATATCCAGTTTTTTATATATATTTCTAAGCTTCTATGAAAACTCAAGATGTTGAATAATTACGAAGAAAATCTACTCGTATCGTCTTATATAGACATTATATATACTCGTGTATATATATATATATATATATATACAGATCAAAAACTTTCGTGAAATTCTATTTTAAAAGAATCGTGCAAACCAAATGTTAAAAATTTTTAAATTATAATGTCGGTAAGCTTCTACTGTAACCTATACTAAAAAGTATGCCGATCTCTCAAACCATTCATGAATAGATGATGTTTTTGTAAAGTAGTATTCGGAAAATTAAAGCCGCTTACTGTCTACATTTATCGTGGAACGAATTTGTATGAAATGTTCTGTCAAAAAGAAAAATTCTTGTGCTGACATGTTTAAAATGATGAACAAAGCATTTGGAGATGAATGTTTATTGAATACGTGGGTATATCAGTGATACAGTTGTTTAAGAAGATCCGAGATTCGGTAAAAGATGACCCTCGTTCGGGACAGCCATCGACAACAACCGATGACGAACATGTTCAAACAGTAAAGGATTTGATCCTGAATGATCGTCGACTGGAAATGCAAGAGATTAGTGATGATGTCGGCATATCGTCTGGATTTTGACAAAGAATCTTAACCGATACTTTTCATTTGAAACATGCCACAGAGACTTGTGCCAATAACGCTAAATTTCGAGCAAAAAACGTCACAAAAATGTTGGTGCCGAGATGATACCTGAAGGATTTAAGAATCCCACGATTTTAAAACGAATTATAACTGGAGAAGAGACTTGAGTATACGGATTTGACGTCAAAAGAAAACAATAATCGTCTGAATGGCACAGTAAAGACGAACTGAAACAGAAAAGAGAGTGCGAAAATCGATCAAAATTATCTTGACTGTTTTGTTCGAAGATTATCGTGGTGTGATCCGCAATGAATTTCTTCCAAAGAGTCAAACAGTCAATAAGAAATATTACTTAAGTGTTATGAAGCGTTTGAATGAAACGATCCACAAACATCGACCGGAATTGTGAACAAACTCGTGGATTTTACAACACGATAATACTACGGCTCACACTTCAATGCCTGTTCGCGAATTCTTGACTAAAAATTCGGTCAACATCATCCCGCAAGTACCTTATTCGCCTGACAAAGCGCCATGTGACTTCTTCCTATTTCCTAAACTGAAATTGCTACTGCGAGGACGACGTTTTGATTCGATTGAAGCCATTAAGAAAAAATCGTTGGACGAGCTGAAAAGCTTACCGTCAATCGAATACAAACGATATATCGAAGATTGGATGAGGCGTTGGCATAAGACTATTGGCAAGCGATGGAGAATACTTTGATAATATGATGAATAAACCAATATTTTGCGTTTTATTTGAAAATTCCTGGAATTTTTGATTAAAGTAGTATATATATATATATATATATATAGCGAGATAGAGAGAGAGAGCGAATATTAGTCATTAACTAGTGTGTATTCTTATTCGGATAAATATAGTTATAATGACCACAAAAAATCATTTAAAAAATAATTATCAATAATTTTTTATAGAAATTTGAATTTGGAACTATTTAAAATAGATTTAAAAATATTTTAAACCTGTTATCAAATTCAGATTATTTTAAAATAATATCAAATATTTTTATTTTGAAATAAGTTAATCTATTTATTTATACACACATATTTACATTCATTTATTTACACGCACATTTTTTCAAGTACGTTATACAACAGCATAACATGGGATATAAAAAAGTATATTTTTTATATGGTGTAAAAAGTATAGAATTATAAAGTTCAGCCGTTATAATTATTCATTTGACATTGCACATTTTCATCCATCATCCATTATAATCGATAGAACTTTGCACTTGAGCTTTAAATTTATGACATGATGAATAATCACACAAAGTAATATATGAATCATGACAGATTCTACTCGAGAGAATTAAATTTTTAGCAATATGTTGTGAATCAAAGAAAACTTCCGTTAAGAATGTTACATATTTTTCATCATAAAAAATCATAACAAAAAATTATAATGAAATAAAAATATCCATATTTAAAAAAAAATATAAATTACAAGTAAAAATATTTAATTAAATCATCACATATCTATAACTTCAGTAACAATAATTGAATAAATATTACATATATGTAGGAATATTTTTAATTTAAAGAAATATACACGACATTTTGACAAATAAATATACTACAAGAAACAAATTTACAGAGAATGATAAAATATACAAAACGTTAGATACCATTGTTTGCAGTACAATAGTACAAGATACGAGGTATTCGATACAAAAGAAAAAAGAATCTGTAAAAATAAATAATTCATATAAAAAATTCATGAATATATCTCTCTCGATATATAAAAATATAATTCCATCGTAAAATTTCCGTAAAATATTTATTTTTTTATTTTTCGTGTAGATCACCTCCTCGC
>CM068320.1:16384186-16451686 GCA_034766995.1 Acanthacorydalis orientalis | reverse complement strand
TTCTTTCATTACTCTCTCAATTCAAAATCTACATAAAGACAATGAAAATCAAAACCGGACATAGAAAAGATGGAGTCAAACGTGACTTCAGAATTCAGACAAAACAATGAAGAACAATGTGTACATATGAAGATAACACTAACGAATATATATATATATATATATATATATATATATATATATATATATATATAAACAACACACGTATATATAATTTATTATATACATAAAAATAAAAATCACTATATTAAAAGTGTTTTCGTATAAAGGATTTGGTTGTTTATATTTGTATATAAAATACAATTGACAAGTTTAAATTTAAAATTACCTTTCAAAAACTATTTTTTTTTCTCTTAGAATTTTATTTACATTTATTGACAATTTTATTTACAAGTTTATACAATATGTCTTTGTAATTAGTTTAATAGTTTATAGCGATTCGTTATAGAAAAAATATTCATGGTAAAACAATTTGTCCTTTTACTCTATGAATTATCGTGGTCACCCGTCACAATGAAATTTGCATTCAAGTAAACAAGTTCACAGCATGTAGGAGAGTAGTAAAACGAGTTAATGTTACTTTTGTCAAATCAGATATACTTTTTGCTGTTATTCTACAAAAAAAAGTAACTATTTTATTATATTAGAAGAAGTATTTTCACAAAAACGTAATAATTTAACATAATTTTAAATAAGTAAAGTACAGCATTTCGAATAAACATTCATTACAAAAGGTTAAACTTACGTAATACACGATTATATATAAATATATATATATATATATATATATATATATATATATATACATATATATATATATATATATATATATATACATATATATATATATACATATATATATATACATATATATATATATATATATATATATATATATATATATATATATATATATACATACAGACCAGACGTCCCGTATATACGGGACTGTCCCAGTATTTTACGTCAAATTTTGCTGTTCCATATTGTACTTGTAGGAACAGCCTAATGTTCTGCACTTTGATGAAAAGATAAAATTATAAATATTATGTTAAGCAATTATAATTTTCAATATTCTTTTCGAATAATCTGACTCAAATTATAAGCATTTTATTTATAATTCAGTACAAAAAGTATAAACATTTTATTTATAATTCAGTACAGATATATTGCCGCTTGCCTCTTTTCAAACAGTTCTTATTTGGACACTGCGGTGCTCTAAAAGTAGTGATAAATATAAGGCCTGAACTGCATCTAATTATTATAACGTTGTTATATTATAACATTTAACAAAATTGTTTTAAGTCTCGGGACTTTTTTAACACAAAAGTCCCGAATTCGATTTTCCAAAATCTGGCAACCTGTATATATATATATATATATATATATATATATATATATATATATATATATATATATATATACATACATACATACATATATCAAAATTATCCACAAAAAACTACAGTGTTACAAAAATAATGTATCTGCGATGTTTACATAGCATGCTAACATATATATATATAACGACTACGTCGCGGTATAACTGTGATAATTATACAGACATAATGAGTTTTAAAAAATATGTTTATTGTTTCATTCGGTTCCTGTACAGGCTTATAATTGACAAGTGGGTGAGTGCAGCGAGCAAGGGGCGAAGCCCCCTAGTAATATATATATATATATATATATATATATATGGCAAGGGGCGAAGCCCCCTAGTAATATATATATATATATATATATACATGTACATAGATTTAATATAATAATAAAAATGCTGTTTATTTTATATCAAATTCATACCTTTATTTTTACATAAAAACTCATATTGGTCAGATAAAGTAAATAATTAATTAAATACCTTACATTAATAATATATGCTAAACACCTGCACATTTATTATGATATAAAATATATTTTTTGAGCAATTAGACATTAACATTTAGCTAGTTAAAATAACAATAGAAATGCTATTGAGTTCAATACGATTTATTATCCATTCGTAGTGATGCTTCTGGTTTTTAGCATCAAAATGATAAAATAGAAGATATCATTAATTTTCTCTTTTCAAATTTTAGATAAGATTAGTAAATGAGAAAATTGTGTCAAATTATGTAAGGGACACAAGTATTATATGAAAAAAATATTTCATATTACAATTTCACCACATTGAAGTACAATCGCAGGTGGATTTAAATCATTTTGATATTATTTCCAAATGTGTACAATCCATGTCTCTTAATTCGTTGAATAATTTGTTATAATCAAACTGAGTTCAGAATTTTAAAGTATGGTTCTATTCTCTCATTTAATTTTATATCATGTAATCAAGAATTACATTTCGATACTAACATATGTTCTCTATCTAATCTTTTTTATTTTTCTTATTTTATTTTATATATAAAGTTTAAAAATAAATATAGTTTAATTTAAATTGCTGTCAAGTAATAATTTCAAATAATACATACACACACACATATATATATATATATATATATATATATATATATATATATATATACTGATAATTATATCACATGTCATATAAAAAGTGCATTATAATGATTCCGTTAAAATAGAATGCAATACATGCCAGATAAATTTGAATAAAGAGCCATTAATGTATCTCTAATGTTTAAAAAAAACATCAAAACTACATTTGAAAATATTTTTATACATTTACAAAATCACTGTAAAGTCATTAAAATCTATTAGAAATATAAATAATATGAAACTGTAATACTGCTGAATAGCAACGCCTCATAAATATCCAACTTGTGATATTTTGTTTAAAATGGAACCCTGCCAATAAGTTAAAGATACACGAACTAGGTTTCATAATTTTACTAATATGTTACTACCGATAATTGTTTACAAATGATACTATAATTTTCAAACGACTAGTTAATATCTGTTACTATGTGCATTTACGGCTACTTTAATCCGCATTCTTCCAAGATGTCCGAACAGTCAATATCAAATTGTCTATTCAGAACACCAAGGGAATCGAAAATCAAAATGACAAGCACGTAGTTTTTTTCACTTTCGGAAATAAAGAATTCTACGCAAATTTAAGCCTAGAAACGAAATAGATGTTACAGGAATTCAATTACTTGTAAAAATGTTTATATTCGCAAAACGACAACCCATTTAATTGTTAGAACATTAATTAGTATTCATGTAATTTTACTTTGATCAGTATTCATCATACATCAATTGATTTACAGTTACATTTATGTTAATTACTTTAAACATAATATCGACATTTCTTTAGAAAAAAACAACATACATGACGTTTTAACATTTTTAATATCAGTGTACTTATAAAATTAATTTAAAAATAGCTCTTATACTATGTTGAAAAATATATAATGTCAGATAATAATTTTTATAAAAATACAGTTTTACTATATTTATATCATTAAGACAAATTCGCAAATAACTCGTTAAAAATCTGTGCAACTATTCTTCATACTAGAACATTATGGTAATAAAAAAATACTATATTATTCTGAATACAAAAAATCAAAAACATTCATTTTCAATATAAGACTTCAATCAATATAAAAGCTACATTAAAAAAAAATATTATAAAAGTGTTATAAATATAAAACATTACAAAATGTATAACTATTCCTTTATATATAAACCCGAAGACCTAGAGTCGTTTATTTTTTACATCTTTGGATTATTAAATCTTAATATAAATATTTTGAATTCCTTAGCTATTTAAAAATCCTCATTGAATTAATATTTTATATTTAATCATACTGCATCTAAGTTTCATCTCTGCTAAAATATTACTTATAAGCTTCTATAAGAATACATTTATTAACTTTAAAATGCTACAAAAACAATAATAAAACGTTTCAATAAAGTAAAACACAAAATAATATACTGTCTAGTAATAAATAATACTAGGTTGTTGCATATAAAAGTTCAATTCATATTGAAACTTTTAACAGCTCTGTTTTAAATAAAAAGTGTGTAGCGTATATGAAATGTGTATCCTTACATATTAAATGTATATTTTTTTGATATAAATCAAATAAATTTATATAATATTTGAGAAATTCTAAATCTAAATCGGGGTATTTTCTTTTAATAGTTTAACAAATGTTCATCTAGGGTTCTTAAGTGTTTTTTAACTAATACACTTAAGAGCACTTATAAAGTAATTAAGATCTTTAGATAAATAAATCTGTTAAGTAATGTATTACTTATTTCTGTCGAATCATATATTTTATATATTTGTTTAAAAATAAATCATTTTTTTGAATAATATGGAGATAAAGAAATATTGAATTTTGTATACTGTTAATTTTGATTCCATACTTCGTAAAATTTCTTAAATGTTATTATATATTCATTTATTTAGCTTTGTTTCTTTGAGAATGTCCTCAATTCTTCAATTAATTGTTTTTAACTGAAGTACCATACAATAAACTTAAATAAACTGAATAATTTCCAAAGAAATATTTGCACATACATTTATTCTTAATAAAAAATACATTTCTAAAATATAAAATTTGACTAAACTCTGGATAAACCGTCTCTACAGTGGAGTACCTACATCCCTACTAGTACACATTGCGGTTCGTGTGAGGTGCCTGTTTTCCTCTATGGTGAACATTAAAATCAAGTGTGGAAATAAACTGAAATTGAATTCAAAATTTTAAATCTCTGTACAAAATCATGCCAAGTGAAGATATTCAGAAATAATGAAAAATATTCCTTCACACTGCTTTCAGTAAGATACTTTGTTATTTTTTATTGTCATCGACTTTTATTTCAATTTTTATACTTTTATTTTCAAATTTATCGGTTATTCTCTACTTATATATTCTAAATAAATAAGTGCAATGTATATAAGTTATCAAAAATTAATATTAAATATAAAAGAATGAGTCTGCTAATTATTTTTACTGCCATAAGAATCGCTAACAAAATAGAACAGAACTACTAATCTAGATAATATATTTCGTATTATAAAATTATTTTCTCATTTACACATTTATTTGGCATAAAAAGCATAAAAATCAACAAGTAGTAATTTTTTAAAACACGAATTTCAAGAATGATATATTTAGACTGAAATGTTATTAATAACAAAACGTTCTTATATTTAATTTTAGCATCGATTTCAAACAGAAAAGAAAATGTGTTTAGTCATCTTAGTTGTAATTCATTCACTTTTTTCACATGACTAAAAAATCCATTAATATTTTTTTGGATTGACTATATACAAAAGTGTAAAACATGACTAATCTGTAGAAAAAATGTAAAAACTAATCAAAACAAAAATTACACATTGAATTTGAATATATTATCCTTTCACTACCTATAAAATCTAATTAATTTTACAACAGTGAAGAAATGAGATATTTCCTATATAAGATTTTCTACAGTATATATACACACTTACTGTAATTAGTATTGTGACAGAAGTACAGTCTTGGAAATAATCGATATTTTTAATGAAACATAACCACTTTCTATTAAAGTACATGTCAATTAACTCCCCCAGCTTTAATTTGCAAGTGAGATTGATTTAAAGACATTGTAGAGTGTGATAGTACTTACAATTTTATGGTAAATTTAGCATAGAAGTCTTGAAATGTATATAAATATTGACGAATATTTAATGAAAAGGACATGAATGCTTCTGCTTAATTTATTATTAAACTTGTCATATTCTTTTATTTTCAAACATATTTTAAGTTCAATATTTCGTTCTTTATAATTTAATAATAATTTATGAAATATATACACAATAAAATACATATTAGATAGTCGTTTTATAATACCAATGTTATTTAAAAACTTACACTTTAAATAACACAATCAAAATATCATTAAAATAACGTATTAAAAAAAGAATACTATTCAAAAAACTTCACATAATGTATTCTACCAATGTATTTCGTACTAACGTAATTCCATTTAAGTGCTGTTCTTTCCATTATTACAGTCCTGTGGTATTAAATTATGCTATAAAGAGACATTTATGTTGGAAAAAAACAAGTCTAATATAAATTTAATATTTACGAGTTTGCCAAAACTAAATAAATATTTAATTATATATATATATATATATATATATATATATATATATATATGTGTGTGTGTGTGTGTGTATATATATATATATATATATATATATATATATATATATATATATTTATATACATACAATTTTATACAAGTATAAATGAACCACAAGCAGTAACAAAATGCATCGTTTTATGATAAAACACCTTAGTGTTAAAGTAGAACGGTGAAATTTCACCATTCTTTTTAATTTCATTTTGTGTGTCATTAGTTTAAGTTAATTGCAATTATAAATATAGAATGCACCTAAGTTTACGCCAGCAAAGCGTCTATATAGCTGATTTCGCACATTCGAATTCAGGCAGCACCATTGACCTGTTAAGCCGGTTGAAGAGCCGACAACTGTCCTGATCAGTAATAAAAATTAAACAAAGACGACCACCCAAGCAAAAAGTGAAGAACTTATTAACATTAATTGAATTTCGTATCGTTAAAAATATGTCTCATAATAAATATTTACTATTCAAAAATAAATTAAAATTACAAATACTATACAGAGTGTTGATATAAACTCATATATGAACATGGACCACCAAATTCAATTTAGGAAAGTCTACGGGCCGCAGACAGAAAAGAAGTTACCCAACGTGTGAAAAAAGGTATTTTATTTATATTGAAAAATAACTTATTTAAATTTTACATTTATTTTGTCTTTAATGAATTTATAAAAAAAATAAATTAGAGAAATTAAAAAAATTAATATTTTTTACTAAAAATTTGGCATCTTTTGGTAGAAACTATTTTATCAACATCGGGTGTGATTTTTTCTGATAATATTTTTACTATAGATGTTAAATATTAATTTGACAATTGCTGACCTATATGAAGTCTTATTAGTCTTTAAAAGGGAAAATAATTGTTCACATAGGTATGTACTACCAAACATTGCCAAGATTCTTCCTGCAAATATGTGTATTTCAATAAAAAGTCTTAATTTGCAATGTTTTAAAAATGTATTTTATATTTTTTTAAATTCCATTTTATTATTTTAAAAAAATCAACTTCAAGCTTTGTGTCGCGGGCCGCAGTCTAGAATCATGCGGGTCGCATATTTAACACCACTGCCATACAATATTCTACTATCAAAATGTTAAAGTTATATTTTGATATATTTATGTATACTTGAGAGTTAATGTCATTAACCTTATTTAAAAAAATGAAAGTATATTTAAAAAAACTGTTTTTATTAGAATTCATTTCACTTGATATAACAAATAATTCGTGGGCAATAATATTACTTTTTTACTCAATATTCTTAAAAAATTGATACTTTCTTCTACTTAAAGAACTGGATTTTTAGTTTAAATTAATAGTATCGAAATAAAAATACAATATATGATTTATGTAGCTGACATGCAACACTGACATTCAACGAACTCTGAATTTAAAACTAGATGCTTGTTTATTATTTTTCAATAAGAAAACAATTGTCTCGAACTGAACATATACCGACAAAATAACTTTATCGAAGAAAGTAGAACAAGAAACATACACTTCTTATATTGACATAAATATAACTGTTGCATTTGTTTGCTGACGGCTTATAATCAGGGACTCGTTGAGAAACAACAGTCAACATACTTACAATAATGTATTTTTAATCGTTAGTGTCATGGCGAGACAACTAATAATTAATAAATCTTTAAATTATATCAAATATATTACTTTCAATATATATATATATATATATATATATATATATATATATATATATATATATATATATTATAAACACTTAAAAGGCATACAATTCGCTTTAAATATAACAATTTAGATACAAGAAAGATTTTATTAATGTTCAATTTCGAAATTGAGGTATTAAACTGATTTTTTCCATTAGTCCTAGATAAAAACATATTTTATTTATAAACTACATTTCTCTTTTAATACAAAATTTAACATGACTAGGTATTATTAGACGCGATAAACGATTGACAAATATGATATACATTCCTTAAAGGGTAAATTTGTTTAAGAGGACTATCTGAATTTTATTAAGAAGAGATTACACATTATACTTGGTAATAAAAAATCTTCGAATACTTGAAAAAAAAACTTATAAAGATTATGTCTACAAACTCTACGAACATACTCGATTATTTGTCACTTTTTCTATTGAAATGTAGAAACATATATTGATATAATGTAACGAGTAAAATAAAACTTAAATTTGTAAACATACAATCTGCAGATTTAACAGTGTTTATCTTATAAGTTTCTTTAACCAATGTTTCGCAAAAGTATTCTCTAGAAAATGTATGGAGTTTTGCCAGTTAATGAAATTTCTTAAATAGTACGCATACAAACACAACTGTGTATGCATATATATATATATATATATATATATATATATATATATATATATATATATATATATGCATAACTAGTATGTTTATTTATACAATTGATAAAAATGAAAGATAAAATACATTTTTCACAAACATTATTTATTACCTGTAAGTAACCTTTTCGTATTTGTCAGTGATAACTATTTCACACGATACACATTTTATTATGACATAATTATGCACTTTTTGCATTAATTATTTAAAAAAGAATATATTGCAAAAGAAAGTAAATATTTGTACATGGTACTGACCCGCCTAACATTACATTTTACGTAACGTTTAAAATGTGTGTTGATTTTTTTTTGCAGAACTACTTTTGGAATGACGAAAGTTGACAGTTACCTACCACATTTAAAATTGCTGACCAGACAGACTTGTCTGACGAGTATTTTATTTGACAAATCTATCTGCTAATATCGAGTAAGTCAAATACATTACGCTCATAATTTATTGATCCTGAAAGGCTGTTCTTTCGGTTTTGAAAAGTTGAAAATTAGTCTATGAATTGTACACTGTTATGTAAAAGATTAATAATCTCTCAGATGATTGAAATCTACTGAATATCCTGTAGAAATTATACAATAGAACGATTAATAATAGTTAGACTTCTTCAAAATATTCACAGAGATGTACAATTAACGTGCGATTGACGTTATTAACTAAAAAAACAATTTATCGCTAAAAGTTACAGAAAATATGTAAATTTTAACACTAATTATATATATATATATATATATATATATATATATATATATATATATATATATATATATGTTGGAATTAATTCGTAGCGTTTTCTTCATGAAAAAAGATCGTTTATTTTAAATGAAAGTGAAAAAACATATCATTCAAAGTATTGTCCATCGTTAGCCACTACTTTTTCCCACGTCGAAAGAACGCCTCGTCTTTAGATGCAATCCACGAATCGACCCATTTTTTACAATCTTCATAAGAAGTGGGCTTCTGCCCAGACAGGCCATGGTTCATCGATCGAAACAAGTGGTAATCAGAAGGATCAATACCTGGAGAATACGGCGGGTGGGGTAGGACTTCCCATTTGGGCGTTTCCAAGTATGTTTTGACCGGTTTTACGACGTGCGGACGAGCATTGTAGTGCTGCAAAATCACTTTGTAGTGTCTTTCAAAGTATTCCGGCCATTTTTCCTTCAATGCAATTTTTCAATGGCTCAAGTGCATCAATTGTAGTCGGTAGCGATCCCCAGTGATGGTTTCATTCGGTTTGAGCAGCTCACAGTAGATCACACCCTTATGATACCACCAAATACAGAGCATGAGCTTGGATTCATGGATATTTGGCTTCGCCGCTGGTGTTGATGGTTGGCCGGGCTTAACCCGTGACTTTCTGCGCTTGGGATTGTCAAAATTGATCCACTTTTCATCGCCCGTGACAATTCGATGCAAAAATCTCTTTCTTTTCTCCCGTTGAAGAAGCAGTTCACAGGTAGAAAAATGCCTTTCAACGTCCCTCGGTTTCAATTCGTATGAGACCCAATTTTCTTGCTTTTGGATCATTCCCATGGCTTTAAGGCGTTTTCCTACCGCTGCCAAGTCAACTTCCAACGATTCAGACAATTCTTGAAGTGTTTGACATGGGTTTTCATTAAGCAATGCCTCCAATTCTTCATCGTCGAACTTTTTCGACTGTCCAGGTCGTTCCTTGTCTTGCAAGTCGAAATCACCACTTTAAAAACATGCAAACCACTTCCGACACGTTTGCTCAGCTAGAGCATGGTCGCCATAAACTTCCACTAAAGTACGATGACTTTCGGCAGCACTTTTTTTCATGTTAAAATAATGAAGTAAAACTCCCCGCAAAAACAATTTATCCAGCACGAAATTCGACATATTTGATAAAGTACAAAGTGTTGTTATTTACGCTTCAACCCAATGACATATACTGAAACTGACGCCTAAGGACAGCTGTTTTACGGGGAATATTTGGTTAAAGGGAACAATGGAAGAATGTACTACCTACGCCATCTCTTGTTAAACGTTACGAATTAATTCCAATATTTAATATATATATATATATATATATATATATATATATATATATATATATATATATATAAACATACATATACTCATATATGTATGCATGTAAATATAAAATATATTTGTCATTCTCTTATTAGTTTAATTATAAAAAATATCATAATTAAAATTTATTTACGTGAAACGAAGAACTATAGGTGATTCAATTTAGGCTTCCATATGGGAGTATTAAAAGAGGGTGCAGGGTTAAGACTGTAATACTACCTTAACTATAAATACTAACCTATGATTAACTTAACTATAAATACTTAACTAGAAATGTACAATTTTTATAAAATATTACTAACTGCAATGTACAAAAAATGACTTTTTTAATGAATGTACCTCTAAAATATAAAATACATAATAAATTATAAATACCTAAATATTTTGAATCTCATGGCATGAATATCATAATCCAACTATATATTTTCTGAAAGCATGACGTTAAATGTGCTATTTTTTAAAATAAATTCTGTCGGTTTATTATTTGTATAATTTTTAAATACATATGCCGGGTTTAAAGTATTTAAATAATCGACTAACGTATAAATATCTTTAAAATACAAACAACAGTTACATATTTTATATATAAAATATGTACTGATATTTTTTTCGAAATATAGACTGATTCAATTTAGTCTTCCACATGGAAGTATTAAAAGGGGACGCGGATGTTAAGATAATTCATGTTATTTTTTAATTTAATATCTTAGTTCAATTCAATACTAAAATATAATTGAATTAAAATAGTAAATGAGGGATAACATGTTTATTTGCGTTTTTTTAATACTTTCGTGTGTAAGCCTAAGTTGAATCAGCCTATATAATCTAAAGTGCTATTATCATAGAGTTTGATTTCAGTGTGATTATTGTGAATGATATATAATATCCATGCAGATTAGTGAAGATTTAAAATTTAATGAATTATTAATAATTAATAAATACTTTAATTTCTTTTCTATGAAATTGTATTGTTAAAAATACACTCAATTTATTGCAAGAATCGATTATTTTTGGAAAAGTATAATGAACAGATGCGGTTCTTTGCGAAGCATAATGTTCTCCATCGTTTTGAATCGCCCGAGGTTAATATCATTCTTTACTATACACATCTTCAAGTAAATTTTAGACTCCAATATCAAGCCAGAACAAGTGCCAGAACAACGTATTAAGTGGATTCACAATAAAACGTACAATTACAATTTTATAATGAATAGAATCACACATTTTTTATACCAAACATTTCACAATATTGTAAAATATGATTGATATACGTAGCTCTCGGATCGCTTACAGTTCACAGTCTATTCTTCTACACCGTTTTAATACAAAAAAGTGTGTTTTTTTCAAATATAATTATATATATATATATATATATATATATATATATATATATATATATATATATATATATATATGTATGTATATAAATTTGATGCCAAAAGTTATTCTTTACATTTTGTTGGGTTTAATCATTTAAAGTACTTACATTTTATTAAATATTATATATATATATATATATATATATATATATATATATATGTATTTCATAAATCCATTTAACTATAATTAACGTATTTAATAACATTGATGTGTATACTAGATTTGTTTTTACAACAATATCATCCATTTATTATTATTACTCACAATCATTAAAAATAATTGTTGTAAAATATTTCACTGTTTAAAAAATGATTGATTTTTTCAATCGAAAAGTATTTTTAAATTATAAACAAACTAAAAAGGTTAGGCGCAGGTAAAACGACAATAAAAAAGGTAAAATCGCAGACATCTAATATGAATATTTATTAAAAAAATATGTTCTACTGACTTTTTAATTTTTTAATAAATAATTAATAAAACTCTGATATAATAAATATAGAAAAATAAACCTTTGTAACTATATGATAACATCCTATATATACACACAACATGATAATAACAAAAAATATGTACGTATTTATAACTAGATTGAGTTCGACGTATCTGAAATAGACCGTAAAAAGTAAATACATTAACATTTTTATGGGATAGAATATCTCTTCAATAGATTTAAAACCCGTTGCCAAATTATACTGTAATTTTAACCGCTAATAAAACTGGCGCAAATTAAAATTCTTGGAATAAATTTAATTCTTACAAATATAATAAATTTATTAATCTTAATGTGGACAACTAATCTTATAGTTGTGAAATTTTAATTTGTGTAGTAGATCCAGTTCCTGTTTTTTTTTATATTAAAATGTATAAATAAAAATATATACATACTTATTTAGAGAGAAGAAAACCGAATAGCTATTTCAACTAATGTGCAATACAGTACAAAATTGCAAATCAGAATCAATTATGCTAATAGAGTTTCACTCGAAACACGTATATTTATTTATATAACTGAACTACATACAGATGCTTCTGCGATACTAATAAAAGTATTCGATAAACATAATTATTCTAATAGTATTAGCGGAAAAGAGACGGTAGCACTGTATTTTTAAATATAAAATATTATTAAAGGAAAAATGTATATTTGTTTTAAACGAAAATTTATTATATATATATATATATATATATATATATATATATATATATATATATATATATTAATGATTTCAAATACTTGATAAATAATATTAATAAAAAATAATAAAATATTACAAATTCTTTTTAACTTATACACTAATAAATATATTTATAAAATATGAAATTCAAAATTGATAATCAATAGGACTAATAATCAACTGAACATCTCTCTATGAATACCTTTTTCCAAAAATCATTTTTTTTTTTTTAATATACAAACATGAATATAAATATATAGTATATATCCTCTATTATGTTTAATATCAGATACTAAAAAATACTAGTAAATGGCTTCTTTTTTCAATAAAAAAATAAAAAAACGTGTCATTATTCAAAAGAAGACTCCATTTGATCCTATTCTAAATTTGCCACTTCTTGAGAAAAAAATTGTCATCATTTTCAGATAAAGTGCTAAGTTTAGATGATAATCAACTTTTATCGGCTAACTGGCTTACAAAAAGCTTCCAATTTCTTTATTTTTGACTGTTCTTTACTTTTAACTAATAACCATTCTGGAATATCAAAAGTGACCATAATACAGTTGAACACCAAAATTACATAGTAAGTCGATAACTGTGATTAAACCATCGAATGGACATATTAATACAAAGAGATTAATTTTGCAAATTGGTGATTCTTACTCTTTATCAACACCGCTTTCTTCGACCGCCTTATATACTGACATATAAACCAGCTATATCGAGAAATAATGGCATGTTAGTCAAAAAATTAGGAGAAAGTACAGAAAATGTCCATTAAATTGAGATTTTACTGTATGTATGTATGTATATATATATATATATATATATATATATATATATATATATATATATATATATACAACACATTTCATGGCACCATTAAAACACTAATTTATGAATCATAATTATAAAAAAAATCTAATCTATATTCAACTATCAAATCAATGTCTAATTATGAACTTTATATTAATTAACATATATTATAAATTAACTAAACTTGACAAAACCTTGACATGGCAATACGACTGGGTATTTTTATTTTAACATAAAATAAAATTAGATCAAATCAGCTGATTTTAGTAAGCTGTCAACCTCAATAACATTTATGTATATACGCGAATAGTTTAGAACGAATTATCTACAATTAATTAAATTAATAATCATGATTATGTAATAAAATATTCAATAGTTGAGTAACTAAGAAACGTATGTAAATGTACATAAAATATATGTAAAATATTAATCATAAAAATATGTTCGGTAAACCACAAATTCACAAACATGAAATGGTCATAAATTGTTAAAAAAAAATAACAAAAACAAATCAATTTACTTTCTCTTCGAAATTGGCACACCCTCCCTGGTACAAAGAAAGCGAAGCACGTCATAATCTGCTCTCGGTCACGGTGCTCCATAAAAACACTCAAAAATGTACATTTACGTATCAATATAAATATGATAACAGGCGCATTATTTAAAAAACATATATATATATATATATATATATATATATATATATATATATATATGTCTCTTCAATATCGACCTTCGAATTCTTGACCTAGTTACGAGGTTAAAATCATATTATTCGAATTATACATAAATGTAAGAAATTTATGTAGTAATTGGTAAAGATAAATGTTGAGATTATATGCTAATATCTAAGTAGGTTTCAAAAATTGTGAGTAGGACAAGTGGAAATGATGAAACAAAATGTATTCTCATTTCTCATAAACATGTCCGTTTATGATCTTAATCATGAATAATAAGTAAATCATTTACTCTAAGAAATAACATTTACTATTATTACTTACCATGAATGTTTCTAAATTTTAACATTGCTTTAGATTAACTAAATCAACTAAAGATAAATCGATCATGAACCTTCACGGACTAGAAAAAATATACAGAAATCACTTCCTGAAAATTTATCAAACTGTATCTCATATTTTGATAATAAACTTTCTAATTACATTTGTATATTTTAATGACCGTGATATTATCGAAATATCAAGTATGAAATAAAATTGATTGTTTTATTGAAACATTAACAATAAACACTGAGAATACGTATGATTAAGTGAGTTTCCAATATTTTTTATTCCGGAAATAGTACATATTTAATACAAACTCTCTATATATTTAATTCAATTATATGGGATATAATATAGTGAACAGTGATACGTTTAAACAGTAACTCAATCAAGAACTTTTCAACAATTATTTTAAATGCTTCATAATAATTATTAAGTTTGAATTACTTCGTTTACACTAACGGTAGTAACATACTAATAGAGAAAAAAAAATAATAACTCTCATTGTACAGTTAAATAACTTATTTTATATTTTTCATTTAAGCTTATTAAAACTGACAATTTTTAAAAACTGTTACTTGTTAAAATAAATCTAAACTCATAGAAAATCATTCGTTATATATTATTAATATTTGTATTATTTGATATTACAAATATTTTCACTTACCAATATTTAAGTCAATGGTTACATTAAAAATTGTCTTTTTAAAAAAAATAATTTCATACAACATGGGATACAACAAGCCACCTATTTTTTATATAGTGAGTAATGCTTTTCTTTATAAGTATTTTATAGAATACAGCAAGTTTTACATAAATATTTTTAATGTTTTGTCTTATTGTGCACCTCCTATTCAAAGTAATTTTATCAGATGCGTTATTGCATTGTGTCATTTTTTTCTACAACCGAACAATCAAGCTGAAGATGGCATAAGTCAAAACAGATAGTAAAAATCTGGAACATGAGCACAACCGTCTCAAGGATTGGAGTGAAAAAAATGCTTTTATATATCAACAAATAAAGTGCTTTTTTGAAACATAATACAATAAAATAATATATATATATATATATATATATTCATACATACATATATATATATATATATATATATATATATATATATATATATATATATATATTGTTTCCAATACTGTCCAATCTAATATTTTTCAGTTTTTAAGGGTAATCATATAGAAATTATATATATATATATATATATATATATATATATATATACATACAAACAGAGAAACGAAGACGAATTAAATGAGTATTATCTAGTTATATGAAATTTTATAACTCCAATACGCTAAGCAATGGAACAACTGGACCATAAATTCATTGGACTTTTAAAAATATTCTAATATATTTAAAACTTTTTCATGTTCTAATAAAAATAAGATTTATGAAATATCGATGATGAGATTCATATTCAATATGAAACAACAATTGTCTATGTTTCACAGATACTCCAAATAAACCAGTAGATCTGGCTAAAATTTGAACCTATCCTTGCATCAGAATGGGACCATTAATCCTGGTTGTGACGTGGGGTTGAGGAGGGAAGGTTGTTGTCCAGAGTATAATTACATTTTGTGAACTGTCAAACCTTACTCTGTCGCGGCCATGGCTAAAAAACAGGATTAAATTCTGATTTTTAAAATATTTCGCTTCCAGTTATAGCTACAAAAGAAATTAAAGAAAAAACATTTTGTAGGAAATTTAATTCTCTGTAACTTTAAAAGAAATTATTCTGCTTTTAGCTTTGAAGATAGTGATATTACCAATAAATCGTATAAACATTATTGTAAACAATATTGCCATATCTTTTCTTACATTCTAGTTCAATAAGAATATATATATAAAAAATTCAATTTATGGAAACAAAAATTAACGCACACATTTATTATATTTAAATAGTATGCTTTTTTAATATGATCATCTTAGATCTTAATTTCCACGTAATGATTTACTATTTTAAAATCGGATAAAATAAAAGAGCTCTGATTAGAACTGTTACTTAATAAAAAAACCCTAATATATATATATAGATAGATAGATAGATAGATAGATAGATGGTAAATATAGATATATAGATAGATCTAGATATGTTATAATTAGTAAAAGTTCTATCACTTTTTATTATATTAAATAAAACAATGAAAAATTAAATTTGTATTTAACCTATTTCCTATTATTTTTTTATTATCGTTATCTACTTCAAATGATCGATGACTGGATAGATCTCTTCCAAATTCTTAAAATTTATTACATCCAGATTTTATTTTTCAATCATTTTCAATATCTTTTTCTAATATCTATGTACTTCCTATTTATTAGCATCTTTCTGAGTATCTTACTTCAACAATTTCCATAATTCGTTAATTATGGAATCTTTTTGCAAGAAAATATTATTTAATAAAGTTTTCAATTATACATTTATTTATTTTTTAATTAAAAGAACTATTTTTTTATTATTAAAAATAATATTGGAAAGAATACCTTCATATTAAACAGGAAAATAAATATCTATAATATTTAATGCACTTTGAAGCAATAAACCTGTATAAGAAAAATGAGAATTACACTTTAATTCTTATATTTATATTAAACAAAACTGTCAATGAAAGTGAAATTGACAATTAGTAGTAGAAAACTAACATTAAAAATTTAATAAAAGAATAATGAAACACTAACTTACTTTTCTACGGAACTGTATTTTTACTTAATAACATTACGCAGTATAAAATTACTTAACTAGAGTAAATTGTAAATAAAAAATATGATATTCGCAATTTTTTTCATAAATATATATGAATACAAATTTATAACACACACACATACATATATATATATATATATATATATATATATATATATATATATATATATATATATATATGATAAAAGCTTCCAAATAGGTGTATATGTATTTTGTTTTCTAATGTAAATTTTACAGGTTAAAAACATTTCAAGAATTTTTCTTGTTGATAATTGATTCGGTAAAGATGGAAAATGTTTATTTAAGTACACGTATTAAACAATTAATTTTGTAACAATCAAAGAAAATGCAAATAAATCTAATCTACTTTCTGCATTTTAATAAGTAATTGATAACAAACAATTAATTAATAGAAATATATGTTAAGAATATCATTAGTCATAATTTTTATTATTATAACCTTGTGTTATATTTTATTATTTTTGTTTTATGTTAGATCTTCAAGGTTCCTTAGGAAAGACATTAAATTCATGTAAAACAATAATAAATCTCTTATCGTTTCTCAACTTCAACTAATTACCACATTATTGTTTATAGTCATAAGAGCATACAAAACATTTCATAATTAAATATATTTTAATAACAGACATCTATTAGATGTAATTCAAAAATATTAATAAATATGAACATATTTATTGAAACTATAATTTCTGGAAAAAATAAAAATGTAATTACTTTTATTTTAAAATGTACCGAGAATAGAACATGTTTTTTATTTTATAGAAAATAAATAAATAATACAAGACTTTGTACAAAGTACCTAAACGTACTAATAACTATGTATTATGATACTGTAGTAGAGAGCTTATTAAATTGCAATTTCATAGATTGAAAAAAACAACTAATTATAACTAGAAAATTGGATTAAACCTGCAACATTTTAACAATAGTATTTGATTTTTATTTCAAAACAGTTCGATATTTACTTCTTGTATATTTCGATATGAAAATTTTCAAATTTTCTGTTAATTTTTTATCTCTTAAACCAATTTTGACTTTTGATATTTATATTTGGCAATGAAAAATGAAATCTAAAAATAAACAAGTTTTTATCTTACCAGCATTTTATCAGAATGAATAAGGAAACTCACCTAAAACAAAAAAAAATATTTACATACTATTTGTCGATAAATAATCTGAATAACTTTAAAAAAAAACTAAACCATTTAATGTGAACGTAGGAACAAATATATAAATATTATTAAAAATGGAATTATAAATTAAATATTATCAACTCATATATTGTGCTTTCTCAGATGTCTATGCATATTTTATTCAATGTTAAACAAAATATATTGAATGTTTATTATTAAGAAATAGAGATCATTTTTAAATCAGAAAAATTTACTGTAAAGTAGTGTGCAAATGTCATTGGCACTCAAAATAATATGATTTGAAATGAAGCAAAACTATGATCAAATTTAATATTTTGGACACATTGCTACTGCCATAACGAAACTTTTGACAAGCACAGAAGATCGTTTGAAATCTACAAAAAGTGTTGTTTGATAAGAAATGCCGATACAGAAACGTGACATACATCCGAAAATCGTATCTAACAATTTTTCCCATTTTATATACCGCATTCAATAAGTCTCCCACATCTCAAACCCATATGCGCAATGTGTAAGCAGTTAGAAAAAGCACCCGAAGCATAAAAACATTAAGGCGCAGATGTTCGTTAATCCCCAGCCGTGTTATAAATCGATAATTGTTTTTTTGGTGAATAGTACTTGAACTAAAATTTGATCAATGGAATAGTTTTATTGCCCGATAATTTATTTTCTATGATGTAATTATGTGAGATAACTCATAGAATTTATTTTCTTTTTTACTGATACTTTATATTTCAGAGAAAATATTACTTTTTCTTATTATTTTAAATCTATAATAAACTTTTATACTTTCATGACTATCGTCAAACATACATTATATATATATATATATATATATATATATATATATATACATATATATATATATATATATATATAAAATCAAAATTATCCACAAATAATTTTCGATGACGTCGACTTATTTATTTATGACGTCAAGGTTTCATGGTACTCAGTTTTTTATATCATATATAAAACAGTAACTTTGCAATCTGTCTGCGATAACGATTAGACATAAATGAGTTTAAAAATATGTTTTGTATTGTCTCATTCGGTTACATATAGAGGCTTATAACTGACAAGTGGACGACCGCAGCGAGTCAGGGGGTGGTGAGCGCAGCGAGCAGTGTGCGAAACCCCTACCTAGTATATATATATATAATCTACTTTTAAAGTGATTATATAAGGTCGGTAGAAAAATAATTGCAGTTTATGACCTTCAAATTCATATACATTTTTCTCTTTTTTGATTTTCTTAGCTGTTTTAAGTAGTCCAGAACAGTTAGATGACTAGTGCCTAACTTTTATGCGAACTCTCAAATTATTGTGCGTGGTTTTGATTCAACTAATGCCTTCAGTTGGTCGTTATGAATTGAAGAAGGATGCCCACGACCTTCTTCATTTTCAAGGCTTTCGTCCCCAACACGAATTTTTGGAACCGACATTATACTGTACGTTCCTTAACAGTAACCACACCAAAAGCATCGTTTAGTTTATGAGCAGTTTCTACTGATTTACCACCCGTTTAGAACTCAAACAAAAAATTACTCTTATTTGCTTCTTTCCCACCTTTAATTCAATATCCCAAATTGAAGCAACGTTAATAATAAATCTGAAGTCGATGTTACCAAAATACAGATCGAAAAATCCACTTTAAAATGATATTAACATGAACACGATAAAACGACACTTCCATTGAAAAAAATAAAGGTCAGAATTCGGAAAATAAAGACTATAATTATTTTCCTACCAATCTAATACTTTAAAAATTTAGTTAACTCAAAATTTGACGTGGCAACGCGTACATTTTCTTAATTACAGTTGTAAATCATAAAATTATCTAAAATATTATATTTATTTTTATTATATATTAAATCTTCAAATAAAACAGTTTTTTCTTACAATACCTTGCGATATACAACAAAATTGTTAACACTTCTGTATTCTTTACTATGAAAAATAGAAATTTACAAATGTCGGCAACATTTTCGTTTCTATTTTTTAAACATATTGTATTATTTTTATTATTATATTTAGATATTATTATAGCTGTCATGTTTGTAGATTATGTATTAAATAACGATATAGTGTTATTGATGATATTGTTACACAATAATAAGATATAAACATGTACTGACAAACCTAAAATCATACTGAATCAGTCAATAACATCTGAGTGTACAATTAAATAACCAAATGTTTCATAATTGACTCTGTACGTTTACTTGTACTTCTTTTTGGGTACTTGAAATAAAATTTCTATTCCCTTTATATAGCAAAAAAAGAATATAAAAATTAAAGAATAGGCTCAAATACCGAATGAAAAATAATTTGTTTCATCAATTATTATAAATAATACAAAAATCAAATAATATTATTACAATATAACGATTTCTTATAAGATTATATAACAGTAACTCAAAAATCAATCAAATTTGGTGATTATTTCTAAATCGTTAATTTCTCAAACTCAAAAATGTTTTATATACAACATATATATATATATATATATATATATATATATACAAAAGATTCATTACACGAAGTAAACTTTTCAGACTGCTTAATAAAATAGTTACTAACAAAAACCTTTAACGATCTTTATAATACTCACTTTTAAAACGGTAAATAATATTAAAAATTCTTATTTGAACCGAAAATAATAAAAACCTCAATTATTAAATATCTGCAAATTCGCAAAGGACGTACACTTAATTAAAATATATTAAAAAATGTTTTTGTCTGAATTCTGTCGACAAGAGCGAATAAAGTACTCTTACTTTATTACTGTTGTATAAACATTCATTATACATTTTAAATAAAGTAAGTATATTAAAAATATGAAAGCAAATATAAATTTTAATGAAATGAAAAAAAAATACAAGTTTGTTTCAGATTACAAGACAAAATCAAACAATTTTCAAGCAACGGATTTTGTCATGAATATATATATATATTATATATATATATACATACATATATATATATATATATATATATATACATACATATATATATATATACATACATATATATGTATATATATATACATACATATATATACATATATACATTTATAAATAATTTTGAAATGATTAATAGTTATATAACATTGGTTTTTTTAGAAATAAAATCGACTAATTTATAAAACAAATATAACAGTCCTAAATATTAAAAGTTTACTTCATTAGAAAAAAGATAATATATTTATTCTATAATTTAGAGATGACGAACATTCATACTCCATATTTAAATAAAACTGTGGGGATATATACTGTGTGAAAATAAGAATTTAATTGCACAATGGTGTTCTTTTAATACTTTCTTTGTGAATGGTTCTCAATTAATATTAAAACATTTTAGACACTTATTCAAATTTCTTTAGAATTGTAATGTATCCTTCTAAGTACACACGGTCAATGAACTCGACATTGAAATAATTTCCTATCTAGATTATAAACTGTTATATGATCAGGAAATAATATAAAAATGTATTGGCAGTATGTTTCTAAGGTTAATATCAAAAAAAATGCACATGAACACTAATATAATTAAATCTAATGAATAATAATGAATGGAAAAAGTGAAACTAGAATTGCATTATCAATATATAAAGGTAATTTTTAATGTATTCGTGCTGTTTTCAAGTACAATGTTTATATCAGCTGTAAGTTAATGTCACATTACGTTAAAGATTGACAAGAATGTTATTTTCTAAAATATAATAGCATATTAGCAATGTTATTACTAGTTTACATGTGAAGGCTAAAATATTGAAATTTAAAAAAATATAAATTGACTTAATGTAACCAAATACACACTGGATCAAAAAAGTCTCCATACAACTAGCTGTAACAGATTTTCGCTCATTTAATTTTGAATCGGTTGATTTATGGTTTATGGTTGATTTTAACCTAAATAGTAACTTTAATAAGCCACCATGAAATTAACCATATTTGTATGTTATATAAAAATTAATATGTTAAACAACGCCACCTTACTAACAGGCGCCAAAAAAGTTTCCATACATTCAGCATTATTCTATGGGATTTACTTATTTGTCGTCGGAGAAATCTCCAATTTACTGGTACTTGTTCGGTTGTTAGTGTTCTAAAGAGTATCAGTTTCCAACTAAGATTCGCTTAGTGTGGTTGAAATATATAGACATTTAAATGGAAATACCTTTGTAAATTCGTGAATTAATTATTAGTTAAAATCTGAAGGACAATCTTTGAGGCAGATAGCAAAAACTGTCAAAGTCACATGCAACAGTGCAATATATAGTAAATAAATATAAAAAAAAAACTAAAAACAATTGAAAATAGACCTTGTTCTGGTTGATCAAAAAAAATAAAAAATATACACAGACGAGCTATGCTCATGCTATATGCTCAGAACTATACACGAAAATCCTAAAACAAGTGTACCTGAGCTCACAAACATGCTAAAAAATGAATACAAAATAGATATTGTACCCGAAACAGTACGAAATCTATTATGCAAAACGGGATTTAAAGGACGTGTACCCAGGAAAAAAACTTTACATTAGTAAAAAAAAATAAAATACTAAGATTAGAATTTGCAAAGGCACGTGTTAATAAGCCTCCATGCTTTTGCTAATCAGTTCTGTTCACTGATGAGTCGAAATTTAATGTTTCGGACTCTGATGGAATGATTATTGTATGGAGGAAAAATAACGAAGAACTAAAAACTAAGAATTTGTGTTCTACTGTTAAGTATGGTGGAGATAATGTTCTAGTCTAGAGGTCTATGAGTGCTCCAGGAGTTGGTAATTTGAAATTTATTGAAAATATAATAGACCAATACGTATATTTGGATATATTGAAGGAAAATTTAATAACTAGTGCCCAAAAACTCGAACTTGGAGAATCATTTATCTTCCAACAAGACAACGATCCCAGCTGATACAGCGATAGCTGATACATAATGTAGCAAAACAAACTTCATACACCCCCACAATCATCAGATATGAATCCAATAGAGCATTTGTGGGACGAAATAGGAAGAATTAGAAAACATACCATTCGAAACAAAGAACAGTTAAATGTTGCCACACAAAAAGAATAGAATTCCATCGATTCGGATGTAACAAATAAATTTATAGATGGAATGAAAACACGCATGCTGAAGTTGATAAATGCAAAGGGTATTTCAACAAGTTACTAATATTTGAAAAAGACTAACACAATTCATGTATTTTAATAAATAATTACTGTGCCTATTAAGTGTATGGAGACTTTTATGGGTTTTAAATACTGACTTTTGTTATTGTAACTTGTTGATTGGTTTAACTGTTTAATAATATACTATTTTCTTTATGTCATTCTCTTTGTATGATTACAAAATTATTTCCATAATAAATACATTATTATGGTTGTTACAAACAAAAAACTAAAATTATCACAAGTGTATGGAGACTTTCTTGATCTAGTGTATATTTGTATACAATAATTATTTTCATACAAATTTAATTATAAAATTAACTGATGGTAATATCAATTATTGAAAGTATTTAATAAATATAACAAATTACCATTTAATCAATATTTGAAATAAAGCTTTTCTTAAAAAAAATATATACTAAAAAGATTACCTTCAATATAATTTTGTTTTCCTTTTGATTTATTTATACCAAAAAAATAATATATTTATCTAAAATAATTGAATTGATATTTACATTTTTTGAAAATCTAGTGTAATTAAAATTAATATACCACGATTTCATTAACACTTTTAGTAAAAAAATATCATTTTTCACAGTTTTATTTAAAAATACATTAAAAATATACATTTCTTAAAATATTTTAATTTTAAAAAGAAAACGATAATTTAATATCTTATTAGATCGATGAATGATTCAAGATGCGCTTGTATATCATCATCAAAAAAAGTTCAGAATCCATCGCCTTACAGATTATAAGTAAACATTAAACTAAAAACGTCAGAATATCTATTCAAATATTAAATATCTCCTTGAGACGAATGCGTCACGAATTTTTCAGAAATAACATTAAGATGATATTTCGTTCGTATTATTTTTTGAATGATTCATAATTTATTTTCAAAAAAAAAGTACGTATAGTATATCAGAGTTCATGACCCACATTAACACTGAAGTCGACATTATCATAAATTTATATTAATTAATTACACTGAGATTTTTTCGCTACATTACTTAAATTGCAAACTCGGAATTGTTGAAAAATATCTTCATGTAATTAGCAGATAACATCGACTTATTTTTGAATTAATATTATTATAGTTTATTGCAACAATCTTTTAGATTTCATCAATAAATAGAAATATTATATTAAATTGATGTGTATTCTAACTTCACACTACAAGAGCATTCCAAGACACATATTTAATATAAACTTGTGTTTATAAAGTGAAATATTTATGAAATTAGATATATAAAAACATTACACAAACGCAAAAATGGTTGTGCTTACTTCTTACACAAAATTTTGTTTTTTTTTTTTAAGTTGATCTACAAATCGAATAACATATAGAATGTTTTGTTTTTACTTTATTTCATTATAAGAAACACCTGTTTTAAAATAATGTTTTTACAATTCTTATCCCTAATTTTATTTGCTTGTGTGCATGAAAACAAACAAGCAGTTTTAATCACATTTCTAAATATCACATTAAAAAATACCTTAATGAAACTTGCATGGAAGAGATAAGTATAAATTATACCACTTGTGAAAAAATTAATATGATGCAAAGATCTTAGGTCATAAAATATAGAATAGTTTATATAAATATTAAACATATGTTTCATTAGCATACGCAACATGTTTCCTTGAACGTTGATATTGATATATTGAGATATATATATATATATATATATATATATATATATATATATATATATATATATATATTGTTTTATACATTAACATTTATATGATTGTTTTCTTAATTGTTCTAGTTATTACTGTTATATCTTCACGTTCTGAAATTATTGGTTGTGCATTTTTTGAATAACTATAAGTATATAAATTACCTTAGTTCAGATAAAAATAGAAATTCCTACAAAAAAACTTACTAATTTTTCATTTCGTCTATTCTTGACAATCTTTAATTTTTTTTAAATACAAAACCACAATTCAATACTGATTCACAAACTTATGATTTTTTTTATTCATTTGACATTGTTTATAACTACTATCTTTTTTTCAACGCAGAGTAGTTATCTACAATTCAACTTATTTACAATTAAACTGCTTTTGAATTAGATACCTCTATAATATTAAAGAGCATTAAATGTAAATATATTATATACAAATAAATCACTAAATGTTGTATTATAAAAATAATAAAATACTGCAATCTTTTTTATAAAAATCACACATTTTAATTTCAATTTTCAAACGAATATTTCTAAATATTTTAATCGAATAAAAACCATCACCTTAAACTATCGCTTTCAAATAAATTATGAAAAATAACCTTCATTCACTATTTTTTGTTATTGTAAAAAAACTATATACTTTAAAAAATTCACTTGAGACAAAATACAACCTGACTAAAGAACAAAAAAATACTCATCGTATGTTTTTATAAGTTGTTTAAAATGATTAATCATTCTATGAAATGAGAAATTCCAAACATTTCCTGTTCATAACGAATCTCTTGAAGCAGCCAATGCTATAGTAATACATACTTAATACAAATATTCAATGAAACACTATTAAAATTCAGGTTCTAAAATAAAATAAAACCGTCCGTATCAACTATGTACATTGAACTTTGATTCACAGGAATGATACACATTGTATACTCATATATATATATATATATATATATATATATATATATATATATATATATATATATTAAAATAATCTTACCTAGAATTTTAAAACTCAAAATGTGTGGTGTATTATATCATTGGTTATATTTTATTTATACAAAAAAGGTACACATCACCCTATAATCATTTATATTACGTTATCGTTATGATACATTTTTGTTTTAAATATTCTTCAGGCATAATAAAACCTAATATAAATGAGATCTAAATCACTAACATTCTTTTTTATTTGATAGTTAATGAAAATTTTGTAAAATTAATTTAAAAAACTTATATGATTTAATTTTAGATAACTACGAAAAAAGCAGATATCACAAAAACGTTAAAAACTAACAAGTACCTAATTGAAAAATTGTTCAATGTATTTAAAAGGAAATTAACATTTATAATTAACTAGTTTATAAGAATTCAAATGGATAGATAATTTAAACAGCTGCATGTAGTGTAATCACATATCTTTATAAAATACGATACTTTGTTAACAACTTTTGTATGTGAACTTTAGTAAGATAAATACATTCTTTATACGTTGAAAAACATAAAAAAATATTGATAACATTTCTCATATTAAAATTAAATGCATTTTTATCTTTCAATTCTCATAGAGTTAATATTTAAAATATTGAAAGGTTTATTTGTATTTCTTTACTACCTTTTTTCAGAAATTCTATATTCTATCATTAGACATAGAGTAGAAGATATACATTATTGAAACCTTCAGATATGACGCTTTTATAACATTAAAAGCGTTCTCGTTTCCTTCAATCACACAATTGTTACATCTTGAATGTATGGGTTTTACCCGAGGCAGAGATACTAGTTTCGTACTCCAGTTTAACGTTCTAAGCCACCGGTTCTTAACCACAAGACTACATATTCAATAACGAAAAATTCACATAACTCGAACTAGGACTTCCACAATTACAACTTTCGATTTTGACAGTAAATACCTGTATCGTTAAATTTTTTATTGACAATTCCAGTTCGTCAAATATAGAAGAATATTTATAGTATCTACCTAATGAACTAATTTTATCAGTTATTGCAATAAAATTTTATTAAAATGTTTATTCTAATCTTGCATTAATTAATTTAAATAAGAAATAAACCATTTTCTTACGTTTTTAATACTTACTATAGAATGAAATAATATAAATAAAAATAAGATATTAACATTAATTTCGAAGTTGTGTGACGTAATAAATGTATCAGTTTACATATTTACATTATAAAATTTGAATTCTCTGTACAATTCAATTGAGAAATCAACTTTATAGATGTATTTTATTTTATACAGTTTGATTTTTATGCAGAGAAATTTTAGTAAAACCAATACTATACAAAACTGATGTCAAAAAAATAGCTATTACATACCTTTTTCTACATATACAATGCCTATAAATCCTTATGAAAGTTAATTTAATGACCGATTAATTAATTAAGCGATGGAAACAAATATTAAAAAGAGAATGTGTCATTTTTGATGTGTATTGACAAATAAAATATTTTTTTTAATATCGTATCATTTTTTAATTAATCTTCTATAAAATTATAAATTCTATTCAACATTCCAGAATGAAGATAAATGATATAAGATTCGTTTAGTAGTTACCTTATCCACCTTATATTTATTTGATATTAAATTGAATTATTTATACTCGACACTATTTACATTTTCTTTCTTTACATAATCAATTAATTTAAAAATTAATTTACCAGATATTTCACTATTTTTAATCTATTAGATATTTCCATATTCTCTTTTCATAGATTGTTTTATAGTTTCTATTTCTTGAAAATTTTAGATTTATTCTCAAAATTGTCCACGTAAACCTGAAGTGTAAGTATAGTAATTAAAATTTTGATTTAGATTCAAAAATGGTATTTTTGACTGACTTATTTTGGCTGCTATTTGCTCTGTAGCTCTATGAGCGCTTCTTAAATTCTATTGATGATTACTTCTCTGTTCACTTCACTTCTCTGTTTTCTTTTCTTAGTCACTTATCTATTTTCTTTATGTCTCACTTCTCTCTACAGCCACCCAATCTTGTTTCGTGCCCCCCCTTGGAATATCCTGACCCTCCTAGGGGCCATATGGTCTCAAGTTGAGAACCCCGGGTTTATGCAACAATTATTATACTTTGGGTTAATATTTTTATAGATCATTACAAATAGTAAAAGCTATTAAAAAAAATATTTGTTTTCCGAAAATAAAAATAAATAATACTAAAACACTTTATTAATAATGTTTATATTATTATTAGAATATATATATATATATATATATATATATATATATATATATATACAATTTAACTATTTACCTATAATTTATTTCCTCATATATATTTAAAAAAAAAATGTTAATGACAACTCAACTATAACACAACTTAACAGAGTATAATTGATTCAACGGGTTTTTAAACTAATAACGGTTGAAATAAAAACGTTAACAATTTATTTAACATTGTCTTATTAATTTCAGTAAACGACGTCAAGTAATATTTTCCGGAAATTGTCCAATAATTGCACGAAATTCTACAAACTTTTATCGAAATAATTCGTCGCAACTGCGTACAAAATTGTGTAATTTAATCCATTTTGAACATTTTTCCACCGAGGTTAAATCAATTTCTTCATTACTGCAATAGTATGCAAGCGGTACCGGCATCCTACATAAAGTGAACATTAATCAACAATATCTGTTAATTAATGACATTTCACTCGCATAGCACAATAAGTTGATGACAAGTTATTAAGCGGTGTTCAGGATATTCTCAATTAACCAATATACCACTTCCTTTCTTCCAGTAAGAAGTTTTGTAAATAGATAACAATAAATGAGACAATGTTCTTAAGCGATATATACACGTGCGTCTCTCTTTCAAGGATTTAAACTTGGTACGTTTCAGAGAAAACGGATTATCTCTAAACATGTGTGCGATTACAGACACGCGAGACATGATATGTTCGCGACGCGTGGCTGCTGAATCAATTTGAATTCCTACTTTACACGACGAACGCACGACGACATATCATGTGAATTCGAACTCGGTGAGGATAGAGTAATTCATCGAGAATGAATAAGTGCGAGATAGATAATTCGCTAAGAATACGGTACCATTCAATGTCAACTGATAATAAATATGTGCAGTTGTTCTTTTTCAAATTAAAATGCGAGGGAATGCGTGCTATGAAAATATTTAAAGAAAACGTTACACGACAAATACACCTACATTTATTTATTTATGATCCTTCCGTGGTGTTAATATTTCCAAGAAGAATTTAATCGATTAATTCAATAAGATAACGCATAAAACGAGAGAACAATAGAACAGTTAATAATCAGTACTTACAGTTCATTTAAATTATTAAATTAATATTTTTGTAATAACAAACAATTAATAAATAGTAAAAAATATTTATAAATGAATTAATCTATCGCTAATGATTATTATTTTTTAGAAGTTCAATACCACTTCTTTTTAAAAGTTTCTCAAGTACAATGTTATCAAAAACAAGAGTTATTTTTATAAATGTCAGCTAACTTAAAAAAAATATTAATATGTAAATTTTCAAAGAAAGTGTATAGAATACATCTAGAGTTAAATATGCAAGTTGTACTCCAGACAATAGAGTGTTACGGTTTTTCAATTATACAATAAGGAAATAGTCATAAAATCAGTAAACATATAATTTATTTAACAATATTATAGTATATGAATTTCTTCATATGATTTTTCATTCTTAGTCAACTGATAAAAATTAATTAAGCTAAAAAAAACTGGAATAAAACGTATTTACATCAAATGGGTCAAGTATATTATTAAAAAATACACTTTTTACGCTTTTCATAAAACTGTTTCGGGTCTTTTCTTCAAATTGTAAATTTACTCATTAAATTGCACAAAAAATGTATCTAGAATTAGTATGAATTATTTTTTAGATTTTACAATTGTTATAAAAATCGTACTTTTTTCAATTTACTAACAACAACTTATTTAAACCTGTTTCAATAGAGATTTTACTACATTTTTTTCGTTTACAGTTACATAAAATGCCTGTACTTCACAAACTTGTTCACTTAATAGTTTAAAACTATTAAATATAATTGCTAAGTGTTATTCTTGTAATAGTTTGATTGTTATTCCCATTCTTGAAACAAAACTATTTCGATCTTAATAAAAAAAAGTCATAATCTTCTATAAATTGATTTTATCGTTCTTTTTTTATTTTAATTCGCTTGTTTTCATTGTAATACTAAATTTTCTTACATTCTATCGACATTTAAATGAAGTCGCAAACTTAATATACGATTCTATATTCAAACACCCACCTCAATCTTCACAGACTTACTTATCAACCTTCAATTCAAACCTAACCGTTGTGAAATATAAATGTTGTTTACATGCCATAGCCTTATTTCTGTTTACTTTTGAACTTATCCCATGTAATGTCCATATTTTACTTCCGTGCATCACTATAAACTGTACCACACCTTTATAAAGTTTGATGATTATATAACATAAGTATAACATGTTCGTTATATGCTCTACGTGTTATATTTAATATTATTTTTTTGCATTATATTTTTTGAGAAAAAAAGTAAATTTTCATTACATAAGGAGAAATTAAATGTTTTTATTACATTTTTTATACAACTTTTTTTGATTATTACACATTATTATTAAAGAATAACACGTAGAAAAATGAAAAAGATATCATATAGTTAGAACTATAACCATACATAAAGTCTACGAATTATATATATATATATATATATATATATATATATATATATATATATATATATATATATATATATATATATATATATACGAGTATATATACGAGGTCAGACAATTAAGTAATGCGACAAAATTCAAACATCGAGTATATTTAAAAATTAAGGTACATCGCTGCGATCCCCTTCAAAATAGTCCCCTCCCGCATCTATACACTTATTCCAGCGAGTTTTCCAGTTTTCGTAACAATTCTGGAACACTTCTTGTGGGACCTCTCTGAGTACCCTCGTCACAGATTCTTGGATATCTTCAACGGAGTCAAAATGTCGACCTTTGACGAATTTTTTCATATGGGGGAATAGGAAAAAGTCGCAGGGTGACATGTCCGGTGAATAGGGCGATTGTAGTAACGTTGCGATGCCTTTAGACGCCAAAAACTGAGAGACACTGAACGCACTGTGACAGGGAGCATTGTCGTGATGCAGAACCCAAGTCTTCGCGATCTCTGGACGCACTCTGAGCACCCTTTTTCGTAATTTTTCGAGCACATTGCGGTAGAATACTTGATTTACGGTTTGTCCAGGTGATACGAACACTTTGTGAACCACCCCTTTGCTGTCGAAGAAGCAAATCAACATGGTTTTCACTTTGGACTTGCTCATTCTCGCCTTCTTTGGCCTTGGTGCTCCAGGGGACAGCCACTGTTGGCTTTGTCGTTTAGTTTCGGGGTCATATTGAAAGAACCAACTTTCATCACCAGTAATAACTCGATCGAGAAGAGTAGGATCACTTTCAACCTCATTGCTCTAAATTTCTCTGTTCCATTTTCGTGACATGCACTACTCGCGCGTTGTTACAAAACACTAAACAGCTGGCGAAGAAATGATCGTACGAGGGTGGTCAAGGTCTCAATCGAGAGAGTAGAGATCTGCTATTACGGTGGCGGAGTTACAGGTTCGCAGTGTTACCACAGGCCGAGAAAAAAAATCAGTCGCATTACTTAATTGTCTGACCTCGTACAAGTATATATGTATATATATGTATATATATTGTATTTGTATATATATATATATATATATATATATATATATATATGTATGTATTTATATATATATATATATATATATATATATATATATATACATATATGATACAAATTACCTTCAATGGATTCGGTTTTATAAAACTTCATAATTACTTTTTTCTAGAAAAAGATATTAGTGCTACCCACCAATTCCTAAAAGATCAAACAATTTTATTTTGATTAACTTGTAAAAAAGATACTCATTTTCAAAATAAAAGATTGCATAATAAATAAATACTATTGGTGATATCGAAATAAGCACATCGGTTAACAGTCTACCGTAACATCATTTCTGCTACAGCGTTATTATAAATGTACACTTGAGTACATGTACACCTGATATTTACCATATATGTGTGCATTGTTTTTACTGTATTCGTATACTTGTATTAAACAACAATTATACTGATTTCCCGACAATAAACATATTATAATATTTAATTTTCTACTCAAATTATTTCTTGAAATTTAAATCTGAACGAAAACAGTTTAATACGCAAAATATCATTTACATTTTAAAATATTTTTAATGACTGATACAATAATATAGAAAGAAACAAATGATATGTTAAATCCGTAAAAAAATATAATTTTCTAAACCAGAATATATTTATAACACCGAGTTATGATTATATTTTAATACATCGATTTAATAAAACATTGCCACTTAATTTTCTAGTCTACTGCAAACAAATATAACAAAGTTATTATTTTCTTATCACCTTTTTGGGTTGGAACAGTTTTAGAAATGATTAGTTACCTTTTAGACGCACTTTTCTATAATCATCTACAACTTCTTTTATAAATGTTTTTTAAATGTTTAAATTGTCAAGCAAATATTAAAATTTATAAAGTGTTTTAAATCAATTACTAATTCTGATTTTTATACGTTTTAAGATATTTATAGAAAAAAGACTAATCCATTAACAAACAGGTATTGTATTAAAACACTTTCTAGTTTTATTTATTACATCATAATGATGCCATGATTATTTTTATAGTGCAATAAATCAAAATGATTTTATGTGCAATAAACTGAATCTATCATATTGACTTTTTATACGACAGTAAATCGATCAAAATTGTAGTTTATAGAACAAACGATAAAAAACGTTACTGAACTCGTGTACACATCATCAGCTCAAACATACGCTGTCACCAAACAACGCAAATATGTTAAATACACAGAGCAATGTTGTGACCTTATAAAAATTGCATTTCAATTCAGCGTACGTTCTCTTTGTTCCTTTTCCGTTTATAACGGTTACTTCAATTAAATATTTTCGACTTTGTCCTACCTGAGGAAATAACCTAATACCTCATTATAATATATGTAAATTATTTCATAGAAACTGATAACATCTTATTTATAATAATAAAAAAAAAATATATTATTGCAGGATATGACTTTTACTTTATGTTAGAAGTACATTCACACCTGTTACATCTTACAACATGAAAAGAGGGTGCATCGAAAAGAATGAAGGTCGATGCTAAAGTGAATGTTCCTTTTTTAAGAATAATTAAAGTTTACTCTAATGTCGTTGAAATATTTCAGAACTCAAGTAAATAAAACTACATCACATCTATTCAGATAGTTCATGTATGAATATTTAATAGAAAATTTGAACTGACTTTTTTTGCATTACATATATATATATATATATATATATATATATATATATATATATATATATATATATGCAGGTACAGAAATATTCATACATGTATATAATTTCCATAAATTAGTTACAACTAATATAGTGTATATATTTTTTTATTTCTTAATTTAGTAGTTAATATAAAGAACATTAAATGTTCAAAATTAATACTGAGAAACATTTTATTTCTAGTTAGTAATTGTATGTATGCATATGTATATGTATGTATATATATATATATATATATATATATATATGTATACATATATATATATATATGTATATATATATATATATATGTATATATATGTATATATATGTATATATATATATATATATATATATATATATATGTATGTGTATATATATATATATATATATATATATATATATATAAATATAAATATATGTATATGTGTGTGTATATATATATATATATATATATACACAGGCATTTATACATTCTTAAAAATATGTTATCAGTTTTTTTTACAATATTCAAATAAATTTCAATTTATATATTTATTTTTATTCTACTATTACAAGTATTGAAACTTTTTGGTACCTCTTTATATTTATGTCTATTATTATTTATGTTATTATTGTAAAAAGTCAAAAATTACATATTGATTAAATATTATTATTCAGTATATATAAGTAAAACTTTAATATTTCAATTTTATTATTGATTTTTTTAAATGCTACTTTTGTATTTTCTTCATTGTATTTTAAACGCTGTGAAATTTAATATGAAACAAATGTAATTTGAATTAAACAATTTAAATGTATCAATATACATTAATATAATTATTTCGATTATTAATAAATATCCAAAATGAATTAAAAGATAAATTTATATTTATTTAATTTAAATAAAAGCATACTATGTCGAAACAAAACTCATCATAGTGTTGGATTGAGAAATGGAATTTTATAAATTTTAGTATTAATTAGAAATGAGAAAAAAATTTATTGCGTCAATAACACTTGCCCTTAACCAAGATATGGAATTGAATTCAAAAAGCACATTAAATTATCCAAATTTGTTTTCGTTAAGCGAAATAAATTTAAATCAAATTTGTTTTATATTTTAGTAAGCGCATACAAGTTACAAAATCTGTTAACAAAGTACAGAAACGTCCAGTATGTACTTTCAAAATATATAGTTTCAACTCGAGCACAGATGAAATTTTATAAAACATCATATTAATAATAGTAATATGTTTCTGATCACATTATATATATATATATATATATATATATATATATATATATATATATAAAATAATTTATTTCCAAATGAATAATAATTAATTATTTTAAAGTAGAGAAAATCAAAATAAACAGAAATTAAAATTATTTAAAACATAAACAATGTATTCAGAGAACAATTTACATTTGATGCTAATAAAAAGTACTTAGTTCGGAACCTAAATATTTGGAAAAATTATAAAATTATAACTAATAAAATATAGAAAATCTCAAGTTAATAAACGATGAATGTAATTGAAAAAATTTTAATTTTGATTAACAATAAAATCAATGACTATGTAACATTCAATTTATTAAGTTTAAAATTTCATCGAATAGATATATCCATACTATTGTATGAATATAATCAATTGCCATGGAACATATTTGACGATGAAAGAATTAATGATTACAATGTCGAATAATGTTTAACAGATAGAAGCAATTTCACTTAAATATTTTTATATTTTCTTATGAAGCAGACAATATGAAATAAAAATTCTATATTCGACAAAACAATATATTAAATAGTAATTAAAATACTTCTACGAGAAAAGAAATTCAGTTACTAACTAAATACTTAAATACAAACATTTCTCAGTTTTTAATTCAATAAAAAATAAGCACCAAATTCAAGTTTTACAAATAAATTACATTTATTGAAATATATTTTTACAAAGTTAGCTAATCATAAATAAATATAAACATTAAATTGTATTACTTGTTCTCAAAAAAAAACTTTATTTAACAAAAAATAAATATTGACGAACATATATTCGGAACTTTAAAAAAGTTTAAGTACGACCTACCATGTTCAAAAAAATGTAAACTTTTAACTAAGAATAGCCATCTATTAATCATATTTATCTCCACCTATTTTATAGGTATGTATATATATATATATATATATATATATATATATATATATATATATATATATAAACATATAAATTTTATTTCTAAATATAGAACTCATCTTTTTCTTGTTGTTTGAAAACCGATCTATTTAATCCTGTTTGTGGGAAAACTTGACATAAATCAATTATATATTAAATTTACAATGCTGTCTTATAGACAGAAACTAAAATATTTTTCCTTATTGGGATAAATCACATACAGAACTTGTATTTCTTGTTTTAATAAATCTTACATTGACTTTTGAATACGGTAATTTTCACAGAACATTCATAAGTAAATACTAAAACAATAGTTTGTCTATAAGTAATTAATTGTTTTGAATCTAAGATATTTATTACATATTTCTTATCTAATTTTTTAATTGGTTTTCATTTGTTTAGCTGTATTTTTAAATATTGATTTTATTCATACGATTTCATATGAGCGTATTTAAAAAATATGTAATTAAAATTGACAGAAAATTTCAATCATGACATGTGATACGTTAATTTCTTTTTAAAATGTATTGTCTAAAAAAAGTTTTACAATGGCATTGTCCTCTTATATTAAAATAACTAAACAAAAACGTCTATTTTTATTTAAATATTAAAACAATTTCTTAATATACTGCATTTTATAAAATAAATTGTTAAAAATAAGGTATTTTCAATGATACTTTTTTCTAAAATTAATATGAATATTTATTTTATAATCTTCTAAAAAGTATAACAATTTTTACTTCAGTCATATTTTTATTTTACTCAACTCTCAATGCATAACTTACATAAAGATATTACTTTTATTTTTGAAATGAAAAATAACTATTCTATAAAAGAGTAAACGTGTTTATATTTTAATTTCATAAAATAATCTTCTGCTTATACCTTTTTGATTTCATTCGAACAAGTAGATTGTAGACGTGATAAATAAAGAATGAGAAAAAAATCAGAGAACATCCCAATTAGTTAGAATTCCTAATGATTGTTCCTTTGAGACATCTCGAATTTTGCTCACTTGAGAAGATTATAGCACGCACATGTTCTTGAAAAAAATTCAATATCCCCAAGTAATAATCACTAAGAAACTGTTATATAGGTAATGAAATAACGGAAAGAATGGTTTTATATACTTGTCATATTTTGATAATAAATTTTAATTGAATTATTTTTAATTAGAATATTATATATCAAAGAAGGATTCAAACAGACATCAAAACGTAGACAATTAATGAGAATTACTTTTTGTCATGAATTCTTATTTTTTTTAATGTATAGTCCGATTAACGCTTAAATTAGATTTTTAAAATTAGTGTTATTTGTACATTAAATATTCATTTGTCGCTAGTACAATATAATGAAATTAAAATTAAGTAAACAGAATAATTATATTAAAAGATAACTCACTTTTGATCAATGTTACGTTTATTATTAAACAGTTCTGATATATATATATATATATATATATATATATACACACACAGTAGAAAAATAAAAGAAAGCGAATGTTATAATATTAATAAATAACACTTTAACAATATTTATGCAAACATACTATTGTTTTTATTTATCGAAATTTTTTTTTAATAACAATTTACTTAAGAGATTATTCTTGATTATTTCGATTTATTAATATTTAAAATAAACAATTTACTCATTGTAAGCACTCATTTTTGAATTGTAGTCTTAAACAATTTAAACAATTTTTAGATTGTAGATTTAAACAATTTTTACCTATATAATAGATCAAAAATTGATAAACCTGATATGAAAAGCATACAAATTCAGATAAAAATATATTCCTTGAGTTCGTGTATCAATATAAACGTTTAAGAAAGTATGCCTAGTAAATTAATTTCGTTTTTCTCTAAACTAAATATTAAGCTAGTAATTATATATTGCCATTTTCTTTTAAGAAATAAAAGTAATCAATTATACTTTTTACTTCGTATTGGAATGCAATGAAATCTAATCATGCGTCTTCGTAGAAACTTCTCAATTTTAATCAAAATTGAAATTTATTTTTAGCATCATACATGTATTTACTCATAATTATACATTAACGAAAACATTTATGTTTCATTTTTTGCAGATATAGTTCTGTCCTTACAGAAATCTGTCAATATCCATAAAGTACCAAGATGATATTACAATATTTACACAAGATAAGAATTGTTAAACATACAAGTAAATATTAAAAAAGGAAAATAAAATCAGGATACAGTTTTTACAATTGTTTACTCGTACATAAACTATTTATTTATTTTTGTCGGAACAAATTTCGTTATAAATAAAACCATATGTAATTTTGAAAAAAAATACTTTCATTATAATTATTAAAAAAAATACCTGTTACTAAATAATATTTATTCGAAAAACTGTATTATTTTTAATTATTTACACTTAAATTATAAACAAAACAAGTTGATTCAATGATATACGAAGAATAAATATTAAGATTAAGAAATATTATCGTAGATTAAAAGTATTACACAAACAACGTTATCAGCACAAACAATTATTCTCCGATGTTATTTTCTTGAATAGAATTACCAAGATCTGACTACCTTTTTTAATAAAATCAATGAGTCGAATACTTTGAACTAATTTCCAAAATTAAAATCTATAAAATTATAAAATATATAATTAAAGAAAGATATATCTATGATGTGAAAGTGCTTTATTTTTCTGCATATTACTAGTATACTAAATCCTCTAAAAAAAAAGGAAATGAATAGTCGTTCATTGACTGCAATATAAAAATAAATCACAAAAGAAAACTATACATAAAGTATATTTATAGAAAGTTTGACTTTTCTATAAATAACTCCTAACCCATTAACAGTTGTATGCAATCAAATAAATTATTAACACCATGTATTTATAGTGCATTAAAAAAACTGTTACAAATATTAGCTGTATATTAAATTGACCCACTTACTTATGCATATCGTATATTATAAACCTTATATTAATTTTTTAATTCACAATATATCTTTTTTGTACTTTAGTTAATATGAGAACATTAAAGAATTTTATAAAAATTCATTCGTTGCGTTAAATCAGTTTGTATTGCAAGATCTTCTCTTTATATATATATATATATATATATATATATATATATATATATATATATATATATATATATATATTCGTAAATATTATTTTATTCAGTAGCCAATCTTCAAATCATCATCTAAGATCACTCTTTACTAACATGATAATGACTGAACTTAGGTTTAATGCCTTTTATGCTAATATTTGAAACGATTTATAATAAAGTTAAATTAAAGTTAAAAAAGAACATTTATCTCAATTATCAACAAGTACACATAAATAATATTCATTTTTTACACAATTACCATGAGTTTTTAAGAATAATGGTATCAAGTTGAATACACAAGTAATACAACATAATTTTAATTCTCAATGGTGCATAATAATTGCACCGGACATTATTGACTGGTAAAAAAGAGTTGTACGTTAAATTGAAATTTCTTGGTTAGATTATAGATAAGTAAGTTATACAATTTTATTGTCACAATATACAGTTGTTTTGAAACAGATATATATATATATATATATATATATATATATATATATATATATATATATATATTATATCAAAATAGTAACAAGCTTGATTTTAACATATTTCTGAAATAAATGCATTAAAGAAAAAATACAGTAATAAAAAGTCAGAGTATATTAAAAAAATTAAAAAGTTGTTTACATTAAATAACATACCATGAAAGTACAATAAAATAATATACCAACATAAATAAAATAAATATTAATTATTTTTTATGTACATACTTTCATCGTTTTTTAATGGACTATTTCACATACTTTTATAATAATACGAAAAAATTGATAAAATGAGCTTTATTAAAAAAACATATATTCAAAATTCTTTTTTAAATTTGTTTTCTATACTATTTGCTGTTTTAAAATTGATGAATTAATCCTTTGAACTCCCTTCATTTTATAATCGAACTGTATTATCAATACATATATATTATTCTAGATGAAAATACACCGACATATAATCATAACAAACATAAATTAGCCTCTTCAAATAAAAGTTGAAGCGTTAAATTTTAAATAAATTGATTAATTAAAAAAGTGCAAACACAAATTAAGACACACTAATAATACAATCATTCCTTTCAAACTTACTTGGAGATCATCGTATATTTATTTGGGTATGTAAATAAAGTGATACTTATTTTTTTCGGAAAATTAATGAGTAGTATAGATACCTGCATAAATTATGAATACATTTCATGCATAGTTCTTTTCCAGTTATTAACGATATCAATTTGGAAATTAATAAGTTGAAACTAAGATTTAAACATTATAAAAAATCTCAATACGCATTTCAATCAATAAAGATATGAATCAATGTATCATCAATTCGATAAAGTAAACTGTTATTTTACATACACAATTTGATTATTATTGTAAAAATTTAAAAATATGAAACACAATTTGTCTAAAACTGACTGAAGTACAAGACGTTAAGTTAATTTATCAATGTCTATAAACTACTGTTAAATGTATTATCCTCGACCTAGCCCTATACAAATAGTCTAAAGACGACATATGTAATTAAGTAGCGGACCCTTCTCCCTTCAAAGTGTAAGTCCTGAATAAGGATAACTCGATCATACTATCCCAATCTGTGACTTGTTGCGCTATCTTGCCATTATCCTTCTCAATGAGAACAATGAATAATATATACAAGAGCAAATAACGTTTATTAAAGAGCTCATATTTTTTTAAAAAAAACCTAATAAGTGTACATAATTTATTACTTTATTTCATCTAATGTTTATATATATATATATATATATATATATATATATATATACATATATATATATATATATATATATATATATATATATATATATATATATATATATAGTGATTCAACTTAAGCTTCTACACGAAAGTATTAAAAAAAACGTAAAATTTTTTTAAAAAAAACATGTTATCCCCCATTTAGTATTTTAATTCAATTATATTTTAGTATTGAATTGAACTAAGATACTAAATAAAAAATAACATGAATTTTCTTAACATCTGCGCCCCCTTTTAAAAGTTCCATGTGGAAGCCTAAATTGAATCACCTATATTTCCAAAAAAAATATTATTACATAGTTTATATAATCTGTTTATATTTTAAAGATTTTTATACGTTAGTCGATTATTTAAACACTTTTAACCCGGCAAATATATTTAAAAATATATACAAATTATATACCGACAAAATTTTAAGTAACAAATAGTACATTTCACATCATCGTTTCAAGAAATATATTGTTGCATTCTGATATCCATGCCACGATATTCAAAATATTTAGATATTTATAATTTATGTACTCTAAATTTTAAAGGTACATTTATAAAAGTCATTTTTTTGTGCATTGCAATTAGTAATATTTTACAAAAATTATATATTTCCGAGTATTTGTAGTTCATAAATATATTTAAAAAATTGACCTCTCAAAATTACAATAAGAACAATTAAATTTATTATGTTTTCAATTTTTTTATGTTTATATTTAAAATTAAGATATTTTTTATAAGATAATTTTAATATTATAATATTTGACAATAAGAAACTACTTAAAAAAATATAGAAAACATGGAGATGCTCATTACTAATTTTTTATTTTCAGGACTCTGTCTTACTTGGAGATTAATATTAATTCTATCTGCATGTATATGTGTATGCATGTATGTCTGTATGTATGCATGTGTGCGTGTATGCGTGTGCGCGTGTAGCGTGTGTCGTGTGTGCATGTGTGCGTGTATGTACATATATATATATATATATATATATATATAAATCAACCTAGCTATCAACTCTGATTCATCAAACTTTATATGAATATAAATCTACGGATGTTTTTTTTGTGGATGAATGTTTGTAAAAGAGAACAAAAAGTATAATAATTACTTGAAAAACAATAGTATATTTTAATAAGCATCCGTACATAAATTAAATATGAAAACAATAAAATGTTCAACAGTACATTTAAATAGATAATGAGATGATTAAATTAAAAATGTATGTATATATATATATATATATATATATATATATATATATATATATATATATAATAGATTTAGTACAAAATATAAAACCTGTTTACTTTTCACGTTTCTCAAAATTATTTATTAAATAAAAAGAAATTTAATCAAAATTTAACGACAAATAAAGAACCAATAGTTAAAAATTGATCCAATAACTGTATCAAATGAAATAGATAGTTTAAATATTTAAACAAATATGAAAATTAAACGAATAATTTAAACCGACATTGAACTTAAAAAAACTGATACAATTTTAAATATAAAGTACTTACATTAATATACCTATAGATTGTAAAATTAAATAATATACAAATCTTACCAGGGACATCTAATTCTTGTTAGTACGTATATTTACTTAAATGCAAACGTTAAAGATTGTAGATTTTAATATTTATTAACGTCTAAGTATTACTGCCCGTATCTGATTGTTTGTACATCAGCGTTTTAAGTTCAATACATTTAGTATTTCGATCTTTTACTGATTAATGTCTTTAGATAAAGGTTCAGTGCTAAACAAAATTTAAAATGCATTAAAACAACATGATAACATGTTACTTCTAGTGATGAACTGAAAAAAATTGCTACTTTTTATATAAAACTGAAGTTTTATATTTTTACTTGTAAATGTTTTTTATGAAATTGTAAATTGTGATTTTTTAAATAATATTTTTTTTGTATAAAATTCTAAGTACGCTAATATAATGTAAGTAATTAAAATTTTAATAACAATTTCCAATAGCGCTAGTTTTGACCTTCAATTTAACACATATTATCCCACATATATACACGTATATAAAGAATATATCTTAAATTACACAAGAAAAATCCAAAATGACATATTACTATTATGAAATTAAGCCATTTGGTTCCCAATCTGTTTATAGTACATATGCCATGAATTACTGGCTTTCAGATGAAAAAATCTATGTTTTTTCAATGTTTTCTAACATTGGTGTTATCTCATCGACAGTAAGTCGATATCTAAACATCTTTTCTCATCGATGTCGATCCCTAATGTAAATATTAAGCCGAATATCTAAATATATACATAAAGTTCTTTATATTAAAATACTGTTAAATGTGTTATCAATTTTTACATTAAATTATAACACACATAATATTTCTTAGAATCAAAACACATTATTTTCAAATATTGGTAAAATTTATCTTAAATAATTATTATTTTGCTAATGGGATATATTTATTAAAATATCGATTTTATTCCATTAAATAAAAATATATGAATAAAAAAATAAATAATCTCTACATCTGAATATATGATTTGATTTTATCAACCCAATTTATCTATTATTGAATTATGGTAGGATGAAATCTGAAATAATATTAAAAGTCAAATGTTTGTGAATTTTTAACTGTTCTAAGAAATATGCAGATGGAATGAAACTAAACATTATACAAACATTATAATACTATCAGTAAGAATATATTCAGGTACTTATTTGAATAAAATTACTGTAGATAATACTGGCATATAAAAATTATTATTATACTGTTTTTTACATTTTTTTTTATTATAAATATTTGAAATAACCTAGATATTTGATATCATTTTCAAATTTGTTATCAGTAAATATTAATGGCGTAATGCGATCGTACGGTTTCTCTTACATATCTAACGAACTACTGAATACATATATTTGCATGCTAACATTAATATGTGAAAATACATGTAGAAAATTTCAGCTTTTGTTATAATTACTCATTTAATTATACACAATATCACATGCATAAAATCCCATTAATTTAATTACAAAAAGTGATTCGTTTTGTAATTAAAATAAGATAAATATTATTTATATGATTGTATAAATAATTTATTCCCAAACGCATTAAAAATACTTTTTCATATTCGGTTTTCTAAAATTGTGAGCGAAAATTCCAAATTTCGCTTTATTTACTTACATTTTATTCATTCATAAAACATATTTTAACTGTAATTTTCCGACGAAAATCACAAAACGTGACGGTGAGTATAATGATTTTAAATATATTTTTTTACATTATTGGTAAAAAAATACATACAGTTATGATTCATTATGCATATTTATTAATAAATTATAAAAATGATTCAACTTATACATTTATCAGTGCAAATATTGTACGCATATATATATATATATATATATATATATATATACATACAGTATACATACATACAGTATATGTGATACTAAACTAATAAGTCAAACATTTTTATTAAAAGATATACACAGTATTGACAAACTAGACTTTTATCAATGAAAGAATTCACAATTCTCAATCCAAATAAATGTTTATTAAATAGATAAGTTTTTTTTATAACACTAACCTTAATTTAGTATAAATAATATTTTTAGATTTAAAAAAACTGTCATTTGTTTTTTACTATATTATTTCATAAAAATGAACTACAGATGCATTGATAATGAACTGGTTAAAAATGATATCAAAAATAAACGTATAGAAACATATATTCCATAATATAATTCACTACATTTTTAGAAACACATTAACTTTAATTTGATTTACGCTTGTGCTATTGAAAATATAACATTAAAAAAATATGATTTAGTTTCATTGCTAAAAGGAAAGACATATGGACAACACATGCGAATTTTTGTACGAAATAACTTAAATATACTAAATATGTCTATGTATATTTTAACTTTACTACAATAAACATATTTAATCAATGCAACATATATGGAATACAAAAACTATTGATTTAAACAACATGCGTTTTATATAATACAACAGATAAACTCTTGAATTGAGAAATTCGATTAACTAATTCGACAATAAAAGACAAATGATACAAAAAATATACATATATACAGACACATACACACATTTTACATATATATATATATATATATATATATATATATATATATATATATATATATACTTACTCATATGAGAAATATTTATGAAGTATTAAAACCATAAACTAGTATTGAGAAAAATTAGTTTCCCCACATATTTTCACGAATCAGGTCCACGCTTAATACATGACAGGGTACAATCACAAGACATCGGTATTTTTCGGCATGATACATCCCGAGAAACAATCAAACAACATGATACTAACTTAATAACAAGACTCACACTTTCCTTAAAATTCCTGAAAAAAAACTGAGAAAAAATGAACACAGTACATTTACATAGAAGACATTACAAGATGCTGTCAGGATAAAATTTTAATCACGATTAAAAGTTTTGGCATTGCAACTAAATTCACTTTGGTAAATGAATTTTCACATGACAGTAATTGATTTATACTCATCAAAAAAGCGTCGCGTTTCAAGAATAAAAATTCATTTATAAAACTGGATTTCATATTTTGCAATTAATAATACTTTAATACTTACAATACTTAATACTTACAAAAATAATACTTTAATTCTAATATGTTAAATATGATTCCAATTAATAAATAAAAATTGTTGAATATGACAAGAGACGATATATACTTAAAATTTCTATAAATATAATCATGCACAAAGGAAAATTGATCTATTGTACTGGACAAATGCAATAATCACAAATAATTGAAATTATAAAAACCTACCCTCATACCGTATTCATTCTAGATGTTTAAAATATTATATTTAAGTTATTCCCACTTAAAATGCTAGTATAAACGATCTTCAACGAAGTTAAACATCGCCGATGTTTAACACTATATATACTGTCTTTAGTGTTATCACGTGGTATTTGTGACGTAGAATTATTGCGCTTCATTCCTTATTCCAAATAATTCTGAACTTTTAGTATTGCGTATTTTAGAGTCTCATCATATTTCTACACCAACGTTGGTTTTCATTTTGTATTATAGGTTAGTTATATTTTTGTAGTCTAATTTTAAATGAGAGTACACCAACATAGCTTGTTAAATTTAAAATTAATAATAAAACAATGAGTTAGCTACTTTGTTTGATTAGTTCATAATTAAATAAAAATTCGTATTTTACCAATGGCAAATACGTCATTTTTCAGTTTTTCCTCTAATAGTCTAGAGAAATATTTATTTTTTCAAAGTATGTTAAAATTTAAACACAAATTGACATAAAATTTATGTTTACAATTTGATTTATGTTGAAAATTAAATGAATTGAATAGAACGAGTAACGACTAATATAAAAGTACTAACAAAAAATAACTATCGATGAAAATAACTGCTCAAAATTAGATGCAAACAATTATACGAAAAAATAAATTTCATAAAACGCTCAAGTTTTCTAAAAATTTCAAGATTTTCGACTTAAAAATAAATCTACATACCAGATATGAGCATAATTGATTTAAACAGTTCTGCGAACAGTATCCTGTCTTTAAGTTAGCAGACCTTAAACATCTATATGAATACGGTAGCAAGGGATTTTGTTCCATTGAATAGAAACATAAACATTCTATAAGCCACAGGTAATAAAAACCCATAGCCTCATGGTAACAAACAAGTAGATTAATTTGACCAGCATTCTACATAACATAATATTTTTAAACAGCAAATACATTGTATATTTATATTTATTAAAAAATACTTTTTGACGATTATCTTCATAACATTTATATTAATAAATGCAAAATAAATAAATATATTCTGGCACGCTTCAAATACTTTAAAACGTTCTTGAGATTTAAGTTTGTAAAACATTCGACAATGTTTTTTTTTCTCTAAAAATATTATTTATCAAAAAGTTGAATTCAAACTAAAACATAGTTCGTACTAAATACTTTACTACATAATGACTTAAATATACTAGTACATATTTGATTATTAATCACTGATGAACATTTCATACATTTGTTTTAGAATTTTAAAATTATTCTATATTTTAAAAATATCAGATTTATTAAATGTTACAAAATCTGTAAGAAATATTTCAAGTTTCGATATTATTAATTTCGCTTAAAATTCATTTCCTATCAAGTTTTTTTTATAAAAACAATTTTTCAATTGATATGATTGAATATTACTACTTTTGATATCAAAAACTATAGATTACTTTTTCACTGCCATATTTTTTTCACAATACTTTCTTAGAAAACAAGAAATCTGCAAACAGAAAATGGTTTTGCTGCGTTCATAAACTCTAAAAAAATGCATGACTTCCAGTTTTAAATTTAATTTACTAGTCTTCTACACATGTATATTCTAATTACTGTATAAAAAAAGTTGTACAAATATTAAAAAAAATAGGTACAAGAACATAATTACATATTTAAATTTCTCATTATCTACATTGTACATTCATTTCATTTAATACAAAATTGTTGACTTTAAATACAAAACGACAGCTCTATTGTAACTCATTTCACATAATTAATGATGTTTATTAACAAATATACAGAGTTTTATAAAACTAAAAAGACATGCGTTTGTTTTTAGTTGTAATAGACTATACGAAATTATTATATTTGCAATTCAAATAAAATGTACCTTCGCATAAATAACGACTGCCTATATAATCAGCTGCACTATTACATTATTTAATTTATTAGTTGACCTTCGTTATTTAAAACATTTCATAGTCATATCATAATGAATGTTTCCACTTGTAATGTCATTCTGAATTAAACAAAAATGCTGCTCATTGAATTGTATTTCATATTTCTGATAAATATTTAACTAATTGGCATTATTGCAAAATACATTTATATATATATATATATATATATATATATATATATATATATATATTTCTTCTAATTAGTAAAAGATGTAAAATCATATTTAATTAATCATACATATATGAAATATAAAGAATACTCGACGATTTACTTTCTAAACAACATATTTTCAGTGATAATAAAAGTACAAATTGTTAAAAATTATTTAAAATATTTTACTATGCACTTAAAGATATTATTTATATCAAAAGAATATATTCCGAAGCAACACAAATTTAGAACTGGGAAAAAGACAGCACTGGTAATCACACATTTATTTAAAGCAGAGATATTACAAAGCTAAAACGTATAATTGAATTTTTCAAATACGGCGTCAAAATACTCGAAAAGAAATGAAAATTGACCTGATGTCATTAAATTTAAATATCTCATTTTTTATATTCTTAGTTTTTTTTTATTCTGAGTTATTAATTTTCAACTTTTTTGATTAACTATATACTTGTATTGTACTTACAAAAATAAACATATCTAGTATATTAAAAATATTTTACCATTTACTGATTTAAAGCAGTATAATTCCTAGAAGATAATTCTGAACTATTTAAAAATTTTACAACTGGCTTTGCTGTTACTTTGAACTTAGATTGGTTGATATTTATATATATATATATATATATATATATATATATATATATATATATATATAATATCAACCAATCTATCCAAATATGATAATAAAGGAATAATTAATAGCTAGAAACACAAAATATTTAATTTTTCTTGTAAATATACAATATTTATTGTAATCAAACCATTTCAAAGAAGCTACTGAAATTCTGACAGTTATTTAAGCATTGTATTTGAATACTAATTTAATACATATGTGTACATATATATATATATATATATATATATATATATATATATATATATATATATATATATATATATATATATATAATACACAAAAGACAGCAAAACAAGTTATGATAAATACAATTTACTTCTTTATATATTACTTATAAACACTTCAATTCACAAGTAAACTTAATTAATCTATTATTACTATTTATATTTTATTATTACTATTTTATTATATATCATTATTACTATTTATATTTTATTCGAAAAAATCTGTTTATTAATCAGGAATGAAAAATATCGAATGTGAATGAAACTTTATATATATATATATATATATATATATATATATATATATATATATATATATATATATATGTTGAGTAGTTAATTTAGTGTTTATTTTTTGTATAATTTTTATTATGTTACTAATAGTTCTAATTCAACAATTAAACATGTATTAGTAAAATGTTTCTAGTTTGTACGAATATACAATTAAAATTTGGATATTGTGTATATTTTTCAAAAATTAATTAGATTTTTTTCTTTTTCTTGACGTAAATAAAAAAATGATTTTTTCATGTGTCTACAGTAATATGTATAAAATACATATAGAAGATAGACATACATGAACTTATGAGTAAAAATTTGTATACGAACGCGGTTAGATACGATTTGAATTTTTAATACATAGAAGATTTTTTGAATGAAAACATTACTATAAAAACGTCATTTATCAAAATGTAGTAAAGATAAACCGTTATAAATCACAAACGTACTTAGAAAAAAAAACAACAATATGAACGCGTGGAAATAAAAAAAATTACGAAAGATGATTGATGAATTGTTGCTAATATCGACACATATGTAATAATTGAAATATTTTATGCAAAATACAATAGAAAAAAATAATAATACAAACCTTTGTGTACGCTATCTCAATATAGTGGTCTTAGCAGTGTATTGACCTTTCTGTATTTTTACTGTTCGCAGTTGAAAGAACCCACTATAAAAACATTGACATGTTGGAACATTTTATTTATTTATTTTCTAATAAACACACGTTTTATTTATTTAATTAACTATTCAAATCTACAAAAAATTACCAATTTAACTATTTATTTAGACTAATTGATTATGTTTTTATTTGAACTTCTACGAGTAGTTCTAAATATAAACAATTCACTATGAACATTTATCATAAACATTAACATAATATCACATACATCACAATTTATTTATTCATAACAATCAAATTCGACAACATTTATTATTAGTGTACGATTATTACAATATAGTACAATCACATGTATTAAAAAGTTAAGTTAAAAGCACTAAAATCAAATGGTATTTAATACAGAATACTTCACCAAACGCGATTAGAATTATATATTATTTAAAATTTATTAATGAGAAATAAATTTAGCAAAGAAGAGGTGTCTTGAGACGATAACAAATAGAAAAGAAAGAAGATGTGAATGTTGTTATATACACAACAGTGCTGAGCTGTGAATGTTGCTTTGCTGGACGCGACTGGCAAGAGCATGGTGTGGCAGGGATCGACGCCGTCGCCGCGATGCCCCCTGGAAGACGCCCCGCTCTCGCCCTCACTACATTTTGCCATAACCGTAGAGTTCTATACGTGCAAAACAGTAGACGTGTTATTAGTATGAATATCCAAATGTCATTTTTAAACTTCGAAATTTCACGTTGTGTACTACATTTGATTACTTTACCGTTTTTCTCTTCATATAATATACGCAATAATACATAAAAGAAAAAATAGATATTTACACTTCCACGTCCGAAAAAAAATGTTTTTTAACATGCCAAAGACAAAATTAAAATAATTGTATAATTAAAAGAAAGTATTATTTCCATACAAAGAAACGTTGTTTCCATTCTTATCTTTTGAAAATAAATTGTAATTATTCAAAATACGAAATAATAACGATTTATGAAAATTCCATTATTTTTATCTTAAATATTGTTTGATTAGATTTGAAAAGGTATATTTTTAAATAACCAGATCTGTGTAAGGCATGTATAAAATATATTGTAGTTATTTTATACATATATATATATATATATATATATATATATATATATATATATATGTAGATATATAGATATATACCGATATATATATATATATATATATATATATATATATATATATATATATACATACATACATACATACATATATGCTGGTATGAGAGTACACTGTCAAAAAATTAAAAAAAATGATTTTATAATTTATTTTGTATTACAATTATTTGTATTTTAATAATCTAGAAGAACTTAGAAGACATATTAAACATGTACCGTTTAATAATTTTATAAAGTTGATCGGTAAACATAATTCTGTTTTTGTTTACTTATTTTAGATTTTAGATCTTTCACCCAGAAAAGGGCGGTCCAAAGTACATAAAAAATCGATTACTTACACTTTATGCGAGTATCCGACCACTTACAAAAAAAAATAAGGGTATAAATATTCTCTTACTGTACATTTTGACAATTTTCCATGAATATTTTCGTAGTTTCAAAACATCACAAAAAGAAAATACCATTATTGAAGAACAATGAAAATCTATTATTATTCTAAATTAAGTTAACATGCTTATAATTGCAAAATGTAAATGAATGCTATTATTTATAACTTCTTTTTTTGAATAAAACTGGTATACTTTTTATTACAAGTAATTTTTAAGATTTTTGAATAATTTTGAAAATAATCTGTCATATGAAGTATCAAAAAACAGATTTTTTCATGATACTTGTAAAAAATCGTAATTACATAAAAGATATACATTATAACAGTAATTACATTGGAAAATGTTTTGTTACATAATGGAAAAATATTTTTTATTTAACACAAACGCAAAAGTCTTAATATCTCATTACGAAAAATATATGACTTAGTTCACTGTCATAATTCCCGGTATATATATATATATATATATATATATATATATATGCATATATATATATATATATATATATATATATATATATATATATATATGTATATATATGTATATATCTGTATATGTATATATATATATATTTATATATATATATATATATATATATATATATATATGCATATATATATATATATATATATATATATATATATACAAGAAAGATCAAAATTGAGAAATGTGTAAGATAGAGGACAAAAAGTGTTAACATAACTCATCTAAAATAATGACGGAATAAAAATAAGATATGAAAAACTAACCTGCTTAAAATTTTCTGCTGTTATTATTAAAAAGAAGATTCGATAATTACTCGATAACAAAATATATGAATATATGAATCATAACAAAACAAAAATTTTGGTTAATAAAATTCTTTTAAAGTAATTTAAAATAAAAGAAAAAATACAGTTCTGGAAATGTGGGTAAAAGGAAATTAAATTCATTTTCACAAATGAATAAATTTTTAACCTCACAGACCACAAAAACATAACAGATAACAAATACATAAACAATAAAAATTAATAATAATCATTTATTGAATATTTTGTATCAGAAAAAAGGTGGTTCGTGGAATGACAGTACATTGGTAAAAACAACATTTAAAAAAAATCAAAAGTGGTCTTATTTGGGCTCTTATTATTAATGATGTATGATAATTTATACGTTTGTATATATATATATTAAAATAAAAATAAAATTAACTACAGACTTTTATATAGCACTCTGAATCTTTTTTCTAAATATTTCATTATCTATGCTAAAAAGGAAGAATACTCTATTTCATTGAATTAAATTTGTACAAATAATCAGAGTTTCATGTTTTGGATATCATTAGCTGGTTACACAGATTTGGTTTAATGTTAATCATTTTTAGTTAATAGTAAACTCTCTTGAATTAATTAAAAAACAGTACTATTATTAATTAGTTTCAAATTAATTTCTCAACATGTTGATCGTAGCTCATATTGAAACTAAAATACTTATCATAATATTTTTCAACAAATCCAGACGAACGATTTAGATGTAAAGACTTATAAGTAAATCATATAATTTTTCTTTCTATACAAAGTAACAATATATATATATATATATATATATATATATATATATATATATATATATATATATATATATTCAAAATGCAGATAAATGATTATTATTATATACTAGTGTCACTAACATTCAATTATAATAAAATTAAATGTATTTTTAAAATTAGTCATAAAAAATAATATGTATATATATATTTAAATGTAATTATTAGAATATCCTATAAATATTTATATTTTTAAAACTATGTTTTATTTTTAAAAATCAATATTTACGAGCACTTTCATTCATTGGTATATTATCACTATTTTCTATAACCAAATATCATCTTTTCAGAATATTTTTAACTCTTTCATACACTTTATTTTTATTGTTTGCAATGCAATATATTTTCGACATTTTTACCACTTAAATAGTTTTGTAGAAATACGAGTAAATGATAATCTGAAAACTTCATTTCAAGAAAACACATTGTGTTTGATTAATTGTTCTACTTTATTTTTTAATCTATTTTTTTCTGAATATGATCTAGTTATAATAAAAATAATTAGTTAGAATAATTCACCAGAGATAGAATTTTTTTAATTAAAGCTCTAGGTAATTAATCAAAAATATTTTTGTAAATTCAGTTGTTTATATTATCTGTTTATTGTTTAGTTACTGGCTAGTAATTCATGATATACAATATCCTTTATATTTTAAAGTTTTTTATAAACCTTGAACATACCATATTATTGCATATCAGTATTATTGTATAAGATGTATTTTTAATTCCATATGGTAATGTTAGTAAGAAATAGACGATCTATTGTTTTTTCTTTTCGACAAAAATATATATGCTGTTATTTAATGTAATTCTCCATGGATAATTTATATAAACCCCGTTTTTTTTTTAATTTTGACAAGATTCATTCTATTGTAAATGGCAATGAACAGTAATACTGATTAAAATTAGTCATTAAAGTATTTCACTAATTGTAATATTTAATGAACAATCGAGTAATGTATCTATTATAATTAACATGTCCATGTGATCTTAGTTCATTATAAAGATTATATTTAGTGGGATAAACACTATAGCAAGAAATTGTTATAAATATTTTTATCAAACTTAAGTAATATATTCTTAAACTTAAAATAATCTTTAACAAAACTCGTGACAACTATAAAATTAATACTACATAAATAAAAATACTATGTAAAAATATGTGTTGTTTGTTAAAAAAATATTTAAACACATATGGAATTCATGTAGTGCCTCAACGTTTTATTAAAAATATGCACGTTCATTTAAACATTTCCGGATATTGCACAACTGACAACTACAGACGTCTGTCTATGTGGGCATATACTGCTGTCGCAAAAAGTGGACCAGATACAGGATGCTATCCAACGTATCTCGTTGTACATTGACATGATATAGTATTTCTAAGAAAAAGTATATGTTTATTTGATAAAGAACAAATATTATTCATTTATTATTAATATTTTATTCTCACATAGATATTTCAATAAATGTACAATATATATGGAAAAATGAAACATGTGTAATTTATTTTGCGAATTCAATAGTATTTCTATATACTTGAACTTCATAATAGACAAAGGTTATATTTTTCTTTTGTTAAGAAATTATATAGTATTTATTGTTTACCTAAAATATACAGTTCATAATTTTGAATGACATTTTTATGTGTTAGAAATTGCCTGTTGAAGGTAATGTATTCTTTTTAATCTTAAAAATTTGATTACGTGTGGTACAAAAGAATTATAAATTGTACATATATATATATATATATATATATATATATATATATATTTATATATATATATATATATAAGTATGTATTTATTTATTTAAGAAAAAAAGAGACAGAGAGTTTAAAAGTAAATGTGTGTGAGTGAAATGAAATTAAACCCTGGTTAGTGACCAGAAATAATAGAACTTATTAACCTAGAGAGTATAAACTATTTCTACAAAATTTTGAAATATGGAATCTACAAATTATGAAACTGAAATAAAATATTAGTCAGAAAACAACAAAATCCTGCCGTTATATATTTAAATAGTTCTCAACATATACCGTGTATTCATCTAGTGAAGGATAAGTACAGAACAAAGTAATGCTGAAACAAAATTAAAATTCCAATTATTTTTAAAATTTTAATTTATTTCATTGGGAAGGGAAATGAAGTTAAATTTTAATATTTCATTATTTTTTTAAAAAAATGAAACGAATTATTAATTTCATTTTTTGATATGAATTATTAATTTTTGATATGAATTCAAAGTATATTTACAAATAAAACAATATGTTTGTACTAGTATAACTGATGTTAATTGTATTTACATCAAATAGCCCAAGAAAAATTTCGATTATTTTATACATTTTAAAATATATTTAATGTAGTTTATGTTATCTTTCTATATATAAAAAATAATTCCATTATAAAATTACCATAAAACATTTTTTTTATTTTTTTGTATACTCAACAAGTAGCACGTTAACCATTCCTGATCATCAATGATTGGTTGATGGACATCGTGTGATTTCTGTTCTGATTGGTTGACATCAGTCACATGTCTGTATCTCTCTCACGGTGTACAATAAAAGAGATGTATATGATTTCAATGAAAAACAGATGACATTTATTCAAAATATTGTATTCACTGAAGCTTTATAGTAAAAAAATTGTCACACATTTTAACATTGTATTTGGTTGTTAATTTTTAAAACACTTTCCAATAAAAAAATTACGATTTACATCTCACGTAAATTATTTGTGTATAATTTGTTAATTTCTGTTATTTATTAGAAGACAGTAGGGGTTAGGGAGCGGGGGCGATCCCTCGAGGGAGAGGTCGACGAGCATAGCAAGTAGGGGTTAGAGGCCACTGGTTATTTAAAAAAATATATTAGTGACTATCAAAGTACGCTTCTTAATATATTATTTTATTAAATATTATTTTTGGAAAACTTGAATATATGATTACAGAAATTTTCCTTATATATATATATATATATATATATATATATAATTCATTTTTAAATTTTATTCTAAATACTTTTCCAGAAAAAAATTTTTAAAGAGAAAATATCGAATCATAATTAAATTAAAATATTTTAATTTTTTTACGACAAAATTTTTAATTTAAATGTTTTTAATTTCTGTTTCACATGATTTGCATATTACATTTATCAACTTAAAAATCATTTTTGCCTTCTAAACACAATCAAGAAAACAAAATAAACAAGTAATCGAAAAAATCGTTATTTAGTATAATTACAATGATATTTATATATATATATATATATATATATATATATATATATATATATATATATATAAACAATAAAAAAATATAATGAAGCTACTTGTTTATTTTTTTAACTAAACAATCATTAATTTTTGAAAACAAAAGTATATTTTTTGATAGATTTATAAATTTAAAATTCTCAATGATCGATAGGTAAATATATATTAAAGTCTCGAACTCTATCGTCCATATATCTTTGCTTAATAATTTTATTTGTACATTTAATTAATTAATTAATTCCGTTATTAAATTTAAAATAAGTTGTGGAGCCGTAAATATTGTGTCGTTGAGCTACATATTTGAAATGTCTTGATACACACAATAAAAAGAATCTGGGAAATCGTTATATCTTCCAATTAACATTTTTATTATAATAAAATTTAGAAAAGTTATAGTAATGTTGTTTGTTGATCCAAAAACGGCAATTTATTTTCTTTTACAAAATCTACATCTAATTAAATTAACTATTAGTTACTAAAAAATATCTCTCCATTTAGATTGATAAAACACTACATACGTATATGTGTACTGACTATAATTTAAAATAGACAAAAATATATAAGAAATGACATCAACTTCAGTACCACACTTTCTTCACTATGGATATTTATACAAAATAGATATTTTTTTATTGTTCATTATAATCTCCCATATACATAATGCCAATTTCATTTTTGCCGAATTAAATCATTACACTGAAAGTTGTTATTACATGCAAATAAATATTACTATCTTAAAAAATTCAATGAAGCACTATCTCTGTGTATGGAACCGTAGAACAGACTTAGGGAAATCCCTCCATCTGGCAAAGCGATCGTTACGTCTGGTAACCAATCGAGTTCCACCCGCTGGTCAATGCTCGATTCTCACTACTTGAGACTATGAACGTGATTCATAACTTGTTTTCATTACCCCAACACTGAGCGAGTTCATTGAAACACACTAAGGTATTATGATTGCGAATGTAGATATACACTTACACACGTACACACGCACTATATATATATATATATATATATATATATATAAATACAACACATAAATATACCTGCATGAGTGCATGAGTATGTTAGTTGTACGTTACCCATGTTATATTATTAGATGTACCATTACCGTCTTCATCATCGAAATGTGTTTTAGTTATTCCTTCTTACATCCTCGCATTATTTATTTTGTTCTTGCTTGTAAGCCAAATCACGTTATTTACACATGTAGAAACAGTGTCAACAAACTGTAAAAAACTTTAACAATTTGCAATATAACCCTATATTGTCTGGAAGAATTACAGTCCATATGTATATATTGTCTATTTCAATTTATCTTTGTTTTAGATTGTCTTTCTTTGATGCACTTGTGGTGTGATATTTTTAATGGCTGAAAATAAAATAAATATATAGTTTCTATTAAAAAGACCATTACATTTCTTTAAAATATTTTCAGAAAGAATGCACATTATTGTATAAAAATATAATAATAACCTTATATATATATATATATATATATATATATATATATATATATATATATATATATATATATATATATATATATATACTTAATAACCTACCTTTGAAGCATATTTTTTTCAAAATGTATTTCTTTAATTTACAAAATATGTTCAATCACATTATTCATTATATTGTTATATATGTATTTATATACCTAAGCATTTATATACCTATTCACTCACGACACACATACACACACACACGCACATTATATATATATATATATATATATATATATCATCATTACCAGCCTCTGTCATTCCACTGCTGGGTAAAGGCCTCTTCCATGATTTTCCATTTTATACGATTGAATTCCTATCTTTTTCACTGATTTCTAATAAAAATTAAATTTTCATATCCCACCTGTTTATTAGTCTCTTTTTTGATATTTTTACATTCGTTGATTCTCAGTTAATATTTTTTGTTGTCTATCGGTTGTCTTCTCTTCTCGCAACATGCCTACGCATTTCCATTTCAGACTCTACTCTTCTTATTACATCTGTGACTCCTGTCCGTTTTCGTATCTATTCTATTCTTTTCCTATCTCTTCTTGTTATTCGTAGCATGCATCTTTCCATACTTCTTCGTATTGTTTGGAGTCTTCGAATTTTCGAATTATTTCGGCGTTAAACACCCATATTTTGCTGCCGCAGGTAAGGACTGGTAGTATACATTGATTAAATACTTTTGTCTTCAAACAGAATAGGATTATTGATTTAAATATCAAGGAGTTTCATCAAAATGAGCTCCAATCCATTTTTATTTTCCTGTTTACTTCTTCAATGAGTGATACATATTTGTTAATAAGTTGGCCTAGACAGACATACCTCGTAACTTCTATTTCTGTTCCTTTTATTTCAATTTGTTATATATATATATATATATATATATATATATATATATATATATGTATGTATGTACATAGACTCTCCCTTATATATTATTACAATTACTAAAATAACCCGAATATAATAGTTGATTATTATAACAATTGATCCATTTCAATGGAATTTTAATGTTTGCATTAGATCTTTTTTCACACTATCATTTAATTCTGGTATTATCATTATTCATGTATTTGAATATTTTTTTGTAATAATGATTTCCATCCGTTAATCAATAATATATAGTTGTTATAAATAAACAAATTTATTTTCTTATATTTCAATGCTACATTCAATTGTTTACATATATATTGTTCTTAATTTATTCTCATATTGTTACATTTTAACTCAATATCTTCCGAATATTATTCTTTTTTGTTATACGCCAGCATTTGTTTGCAGCAGTTCAATTTTTAATTCATATTTTGAAGGTCAGATAATACATTATCTATTTACAAATGATATGTCCTACTTATTTTAAAACATAATGATTCTTTTTTATTGATAATTTTAAAAAGTAAATTACATATTTGAATTTTATATAATTTTCTTCTAAATACCAATAATCAGTGAGTACAATTATCACCCTTCTTATATTTTTAAAATAAGTAACTGATCATTGATAAAAATAAAGTTTTAGTAGTCTTTTTTTAGAAGAGAAGTACATGAAAAATTCCTATAATTTTTTTAATAATAAGTTTTCAACAAATTACTTATATGCAAAGTATAGTTAATTTTACTTTAAATAATTAATCGTAATATAATTTTTAACACTGTGGCTAAATTCTCTTTCATAAATAAGTGATATTTCAATAAACGGACGACAAATCACTTGTATTATTTACTTATTTTAGTTTAAAAAAATAGATTATCCTACTTTAATAATAGAACTAATTAGTACTTAAAAACATTCTTACTTCAATGCTTACATCATAATAGAAGGTAATATTTATTATGATAATAAATCATGAAAAATACATATAACATTTGTTTAAGCTAGTAGTTTAGTAACTTATCAAGGACTTGTCAAATAAAATATCACAAAAATGAATTTGGCTAGGGTAAAATAAGAAAAGTAATATAGCATGTATCGTATGTATCAGTTTCATATTTTTTTAAAAAAACGCATTCACATTTTTTATTTTATGATAAGTACAGAAATCAACAAATGATAAAATTGGTTTATTAAATCGAATTCAAGTTTTTCATTGTAAATGATAATTGTAGAAAATTTACTCAAAAAAATAAAAAGAAAAAAATAAATGTTGGCATTCGCTTTTAACACTAGATATTATTTGCCTTATTTACGTTTTATTTATCTTTTTACCAAAATTATACATTCGAAAATTAGTGTTTTATCAAATTTTATTGAATAGTGTAAATTTAATACACCTTTAATTATTAACAGAAATTTTTTAATGGTTTTAAATTAATACATTATTTTCATATATTAATTTGTGCTTCTCGCAAATCACACACTCGTTTTTGATCAAAATATTTAATTATTGATTCTTGATCATTTTAATCATTGTTTGTGTATGATAGATATCGTTTGCGATGCCATCATACTTAAAAAGCTAACTTACAGAAAAATCTGATTAATAAAATAGAATATTTACTTATAAGTAGGTGGTTTCAGGTATTCTTGATCTGAGGTACTTGAATTTCTCCTCAAGTAAAATTTTCTGATTAACTGGAAAGTAATACCCCTCTATACCCAATAGAAACCATCTGTTCCATAAAATTATCAATATTTATTTTTTGCAGACGTTGGAAACAGTGAATATTTAATGAAATCTCAACGCGATTCGAAAATAAAGGCGAATGGAATGCTGTAAGCAATTTTTGGGACATTATAGCGGGAAGGAGAAAAAAGTAATTGGCCCTATTACAAGTAATGAAATTATAGATCTGTGTCATGACCCTACTATAAAAATGTAGTTAATGAAATGGCATCGAAGAAGCGAACCAGCCCCAAAAAAGCGAAGGTTACCAACAGTACCCGGAAGGTTATGGCGACAGTTTTTTGGGATTCACGTGGAATCCTTGTGATCGATTTTAAAGAAAGAAACACAGTAATAAATGTCGATTATTATCCGTTACTACTAAGACAACTTCCTAAAAAAAAATAAAAAACGTCGCGATAAAATCTTTCGAGGTGTTCTTCTACACGACAATGCACCCATTTATACCGCTGCGGTTGGAAGTCTGCTGTTCGAGAATGCGATTTTCAAGAAGTCGCCCACCCGCCGTATAATCCAGACCTGGCCCCTAGAGACTATTTTCTATTCCTGAAATTGACGGTCGATCTTCGGGAGAAAAAAGTGTCAGCGACGAGGAAGTGCAAGCACCAGTTTTGGCCCATTTTGAAGACAAAACTTCTGAGGATTTTTTAACGGTTTAGAAAATTTAATTAAGCGATGTAAAAAGTGTATAGAAATCAAAGGAGAATATCAAAATAATAAGAGAAAAATTATGTTTTCTTTTTCGTTCTATCTCAGGTCAAGAGTAGCTGGAACCACCCGCGTATTATCCAGCGTTGTAAGCGTAAAGGATCACAATTCTCACAGTTTGAATTTATTGAAGATCTTAAGGGCTGAGGTTTCACTAAATGGTAGAGCATTTTTCATGGTCTGCCAATGAGGCCGAATCTCGTAATTTAGTCAGGAAATTTCCAGTATTGGTGCATGCACTATTTTACCATTATAATTATGTATCTACTTTTTGTGTCTATTTTTTTTTGTTTATGAGGTGAATGTTCATCAATGAAAGTTAATTTAGCCCTAGTGCCAAAACTGTAATTAATAGATTGTTTAAATGTTATATTAAAATTTTTTATACTTTCTTTAAATATATATTACTTTCTATTATATAAACAATACAAACTTATTAATATAACACAAATAAAATATTCAGTAAGTTATATAAATATTTGTAAAAAAGAAAAATCAATTTAGTATAGTTGATAATTACAACTCTATGAATGAACCATATGTATTGATCTGACACTGCGGTGCAAGTAGACAAAAATCGCAGTTAGACGATTTAAATGTACTTTCTGAATGAATGTTAGCTCTGTTGGAAATATAACCTTAACAAGGAACGTTTGAAACATGTTTGAAACCTTTAAACATATCAAAATGCAAATGTGCACAAACAAATCGTTTTTAACTTGTTGTTAATATGTATTTATATCTCAATCTATTTGTTATAGTGTGCGTGTGTGTTCTGTACATAAAAAAGACGTGAACGACGGGCATGCGTATATGTTGAATAGGTGTACGGAGTGAGATAAAATGATTATGTTCTGACAAATATACGCGAGAGTGTGAGAAAAACAAGAGATCATGTTTTGCATATCAAAATGTATTTAATTTATTATTATGTATGAAAACACACTGAACACGGAATCAGGGACGGCGTTATTGAGAGCATATCACATTAACAATGCTATTAAAAAGTAGTTCGAATACCGTACATGTATTAAATAATTTACAAATAAGATTTCAGATTGAAATATACTATACAGAAATGCATTGTTGTCACTAAGAATATACCGATGATATATTTAGTAAGGTCGATTTCTGAGTAATTGAGCTCCATTATTGTAAACAAACCTGACTATTCATTATTTCCATGAGATAATTATTCATAAATGAAATTGATATTAAATTTAACATTAAAGGTACCTGAAAAATATCTACATTATATATTTTATTTTATACTTACAACATTTAATAGTAATGTCAAAATATATGGAACATTCTTAATATAACACTGTTAATAAATATACTAAAAGATTATTTTTTTATAATAAAATTATCATTTAACTTGGATTTCATTCATGTTATTTTATTTTGAAATATATTTCTCAAAAATGTAATATAAAATAAAATAATAATATTTTTTGAGTCTGTTCTAAAATTAAGTTTCAAATATAAAATACTTGAAAATAAATAATTAAATTAATCTACATACTACAGTTTTTCGGTCAAACTATTTAGATAAAACTAAAATCAATGAAATCGGTTCATAAATGAAAATTTGTTTAAATCAAAATATATTAACAACTTCAAGGTAACTTCAGCAGTAAAAAGTATATTTTTGTGTGATAAAAATACACTAATATGGCCATTAGACAATCTAAAATTATAATTTTTTGTATGTTTTTTTTTCTATTTATTAATAATTACACATTACCAACCAAATACTTCGAACACTCAATGTTTGTAGATGTACACCAATAATTCAAAAAGATTATTTTTTTTTAAAAAAAATAAATGATGAGAAGCCCATTTTATATAAAAATTGAGTCTGATTAATAAATATATAAAAAGTCAACTAGTAAAAAGTCTTATGAACTCATCTTTTTAATATTTTTTTCTTAATTCGTGTAACTAATAATAAATTACAATGGTTCTTTATGATAAATTTTGTTAATAATTTTTTTTTCAACAATTTTATTCGGTCTAGTTTATTATATCATAAATAAAAAAAGTATTTTAATAATACGTGCTTATATATATATATATATATATATATATATATATATATATATATATATATGTATGTATGTATATACACACATTTAATATATGTGTAATAATATTACTTTCATATCACATTGGCAATTATTTCGATACAAACAATTTTAGAGACAACATTATATATTCATTGTGACAGTCCTGAGTTCAATGCTCAATGTTCAGCCAGACATGCAAGAGTTCATACACATTACATTGCATACGTTCATAAGGGATGTATAAGTAAAACAAGAATTCCGATAAAAATCAATATTTATTTATTAAACATTCGAAAGGTAAACTTAATGTACTTTTCAAAGTGTGAATTAAAATTAATATATATATATATATATATATATATATATATATATATATACATATAACTTTGTATTAAAATACAATTATTTACTTTTTTTAATTATAGTATTCTTAGACATACATACGTTAAAATAATAATTATATATATATATATATATATATATATATATGTGTGTGTGTGTGTGTGCATGTATGTGTGTGTGTGTGTTTCTGTGTGTATGTAAAATGATTTAATATTCTACCTATTTCATTTTGTAACAGTTTATTAAATTTATTGTTGGATTCTGTTTCATAGTACATACGAAGACAAAAATATCTTATTGTTAGTATTAATGTACTAACGTTATGCTTATATTAATGCTATTTTATAATAAAATACAGACGCATGCTTATAAATGTAAATTTTAATTTTTTTGAATGATAGATTTAAAAAGATATTATAAAAAATTAAGTAAAAAGTAGATAGCTGAGGTAACAGTAAATGATTAGAAAATTAATATATTATAACACTACAAAAGTTAAAAAAAAACTCATTTATAACATTCCCGACCGTAACACCTATTCGGTCGTGCAACGCCATAATGCAAATGGGGTAGATCTACCCATTCGGCCGATAATGTGTTAATGTGCTTAATAATATTCAACGTATAATTATTTGAATTAAGATGTGAACTATTATCAAGACGATATTAAAAAAATACTAATAAAACTTTTTGGAGAAACAATGTCACCGAACCGTGAATATATATATATATATATATATATATATATATATATATATATATATATATATATATATATATATATATATATATACATTAAATCAAATTTCACATTAATGAAAACATTCGGCTATATATGAATAACAAAAAGAATAATTTTCATATTTTAGAACCAGAATCACAAATAGGTTTCATTATACTTCCATTTACATGTCTTTTTTATGTATTTATTTTCTATTTTCGTATCTCAGTTTGTTCATATTCAGAGCTTATATTAAAATTACAATTTTATGTTTAATGTGAAATAAATGTACATATAAGATATGGAGATATAAACCAATTACTGATTGCCATTGAGATGAACAATCCATAAAAAAAGTTTTGTATTTAAATACTACTTTACATATAAATACACACATTTGAATTTCAATTCTATTTTTTTTTTAAAAAAAACATGAGAAATAATATTTTATTTTAAACTAATCTATATCAATTGACTTATTAAAAATTATAAATAATTCGTGTTCATAACAATAGCAACAACGTGCAGTATATTAACATTCTCATTACGAAAAAAAATTGTTACTGCAAAAGTTAAATATATTTACTGTTAGATTAATTTTGAATAAGTAAATAAAATATTTAAATAAAATTTTAAATACTCGAGATATCTATTATTTATCAGTTGCAAACTTTTATATATTTTATATTGATAGAAAATGAAATATGAATTGATAGACTGTAGTGACCTCTGATTAGACTGCTAGGTCATTAGTATATTTATTAACGACATTCATTTTTGAATGGCGAAGCGATAAAACACTATTTACTAATGATTTGTATGCTCCTATTGCATTTATGGAAAGAAAAAGTTCGATTTTTCAGTTTTAGATTTTTCAATAAATATATATAATTAAATAAATATTATTCTTTAAAGATATCTAAATATGCAAGTAAAATAACGTATTGCAACAGAAATATTTGCTTTGCCTTCAATTCATATGCAAAAAAAATGTTTCAATTTTAATATGATAATACTTTGAACATTAATCAGATACATTTTAAAAGAGTTTGGAAATATAAGAGAAAATATAATAATATCAGAAAGAACTCTTTTGAATACATTCTTAATTATATATATTTCATTAAAACGCTCACAGAGATTAATGAAAACAAATAACTATAGTAAAGTATAAAATTAATATTTTGTTTAATTATTTTTTCATTGTTTTTTTAATTTTTATAATGTATTAAATGTGATTTATATTAAAACAAATTAATATTATTCTCTTAGAGATAAATTCATTTTTGATTCGTCTTTCTCTCTCGCTCTCTCTCTAAATATATTTAATTTATGTAAAAATGAATTATATTACAAAATGTAATGCTGTAGCTTAAGAAATGAACAAAATAGTAAAAACTCTAATAAATGAAATTAATTGAAAATATATCCTATTAATTAAAATTAAAATAATATAATACCAAAATACCATGTATTTATAAAGTATACTAATTGTCAGGTGAATACAGACAAACAAAAAGTAAAATATTTTTTTAATTGTAGGTTACGTTGTATAATGAATATTAATTTCCTATTTACTAAGTCAAAAAACATTAGAATAAAAAATATTTTTACAGTTGCGTATCAACAAAATAAGAGAAAAACGCAAAATTATATTGGAATGTATATATATATATATATATATATATATATATATATATATATATATATATATATATATATATATTTATATATATATATATATAATAGATACTGGTAAATATAAAAATTCACAAAAATGTTCTTTAAACTAGTACATTCAAAAATATACAGACAATAAAATTGTTCATTTTTCATTTATTTGTATTGTATATTTTATTGAATTTTAGAAGTAGAACGATAATTTTAGCATTTAGTGTATTTTTAACGTGTTACGTTCATTTATTAGAATGACATTAATTTTTAAGTAAAATTATAAAACGTACTTAATATAAAATTAATTAAAATAAAATATATTTTTATGTAGAGAAAAATAAAACATCTGTATTTCTTTACTAAAACGTTAGAATTACAGATCTATATACTTTTAGGACTATTATTTATTCCTGATATATATATATATATATATATATATATATATATATATATATATATATATATATATATATATATATTACAAAACCACTAATTTTGTTGTTAAATCATACTTATTAAAATTATATTTTAAAGAGTATGCAATAATGATTTCCTAAAATAAAAATGTATTTTTATTTTCTTCTTTTTGATAAAAGTTTTGGAATATCTGTCATATAGCTTGGAATAACATTTTGGAAAACAGACCTTTAACTACTAATATATCATATGTGGATATATGGTGGATATATTGTACCATAGATAAAGTATCTGTATTATACCATAGTTAATGTATCGTACGTTATTAAAATACCGCCTTTATTAATTATTGTCTTCATTGTGTTTAGTATTGTATTGAAAATATCCTTATAAGTTTATTTTTTTTTAAAATGGCTTCTAAGGCTAAACGAGTAGGTTTTATTTGTAATAATTTAATTCAATTGTTTACTATTTATTTTTATTGTAGGATAAGGTTATGTTTACATTTGTTTGCACTGAAAAGAAAGAATTTCAAGAAAATGCTGTAGACATAGCTAAGAATATTTTATTGCGTAAGGTATGTACAATTATGAAAATGAGAAATTTTATTACTTGATATTAATTTTGTTCTTTTAATTAAATACCTAAAATTTTCTTTTATTTTAATTAGATATTTCGCACTCCACATGATCTTGTACAATTTTGTAAATGGACAAATACATTATTGCCTTGTTATGAAGATTTCATGGAAGTTAAGGAAGAAAGTTTAATTAATCTAAATAAATTCATCATTGAAGGTCAAGTTTATTCACAGGAATCGAAGGAAAGTGATTGGATAAAGGCATTGCATACTTCAATTAAGTATGCTACAGAAGTCATGTAAGAATTAATTAAAAATCAATTTCCACTCCTAAATAATATTTTTATCATTAATTTATAGGAAAAGTTCAACAATTTCATGTAATAGTTTTCAAGTCATTTTATTTACAAGTTTAGAAAACGCTGCTGCAAAAGAAAGTATTATTGATAAGTGCATACAAAATCTTCAAGAAAAAAGCAGAATTCGGTGTTATATTTTGTAAGAGAAGTATTAAATTATAATATGGATATAAATTTAAATTTGTGTCTGTATTGTTTCTCTATTTAAAATATTTATGGATTAAAATGAAGATATGTTTATTATTTTAGAGTATGAATGTA
>CM068320.1:16356686-16379186 GCA_034766995.1 Acanthacorydalis orientalis | reverse complement strand
TTATTGACTTCCTTATGACCCTGTACTTAGAAAATTACAAATAGTGTTCATTAAGTAAAATTTGGGTCTAGATATTATTAATTATGTATGAACTACTACAGCAAAAAAAAAAATCATGTACCTAATTGACAATATGAACACAAATTAACAAGTTTCAAGTTATAGACAGTGACACAGATATTGAACTCTGAATATATAGATAGTGTATTATATTCTCTATTCATTATCAAAATACAGGTTTTAGATATTCAAAAGATGAGTGACATTACTTAAAAACCGGATACCAGTTAATTGATATACGATTAACTATCACTCGACATCAAAATTTCCAATGTTGTATCAATTTGTAAATTCGTTATAGTCACTATATGTACGGACAGCATATATTGACTTATATTTTCGCCCACATTATAGAATTTCATATTCGGAAGACGAAGAGTGATACGGCCTAAAACCGCATAGTTGATGTTTGATTTCTGATGTAATTACACTGAAAAATCCATTATCTAAAATTTTATACATCCATAGAATCATTGTAGTCGGAATACGCATTAATAGCATATACTATTTACAGTTTTGTACCATTTTACAGTGTAAGACATTAGGAAATGGCTAATATCATACATGGTTAGATGCACATTACAATTATCTGTCTCGTGGTATGCAATTCAATTCAATTATTTTCCAAAAGACCTAATTTTGATCAAAAAACCCATTTATGAACCAGTTTTTCAGCTATAACTAGTCGAAATTAAGTGCGAAATGGGTAATATCGTACATGGTTAGATGCGCATTAAAATTATGTATCACGTGGAGTGCAATTGAATACAAATATTTTCCAAAAAGACCTAACTGACCAAAGACCCATTTTTGAACCATTTTTACATTTATAAGTAGTCGAAATGAACTGCGAAACGGTTTATATCATACATGGTTATATGTGGCATAAAGTTATCTATCGCTTAGTGTGCAATTAAATACAATTATTTTCCAAAAAGACTTAATTTTGATTAAAAAAAAAACATTTTTGAACCAATTTTTCAGCTATAACTAGTCGAAAATAAGTGCCAAATAGCTAATATCATACATGGTTAGATGCGTCTTAAAATTATATATCACGTGTGGAATTCAATGTAATTCTTTTCCAAAATAACTTAATTTTGACCAAAAAAATCCATTTTTAAACCAGTTTCTAGGCTATAACTAGTTGAAATTAAATGTAAAATGGCTAATATTAAACATGGTTAGATGCGTCTTAAAATTATATATCACATGGTGTGCAATTTAATTCAATTATTTTCCAAAAAGACAATTTGACCAAAGAAACATTTTTGAACAAATTTTTCAGCTATAACTAAACGAAATTAAGTACGAAATAGCCAATATCATACATGGTTAAGACACCTTAAAATTATCTATCACGTGGTGTGCAATTCAATTCGGTTATTTTCTAAAAAAGTCTAATTTTGCCCAAAAACCCGTCTTTCAACCAGTTTTTCGGCTATAAATAGTCAAAATTAAGTGCGAGACTGAATATATCGTACATCATTAGATGCGTCTTAATATTACCTATTTCATGGTGTGGAATTTGATTCGATAATTTTCCAAAAAAGACCAATTTTTTCAAAGTTTAAACCGAGTTTAAACCGAGTTTAAACCGAGTTTAAACCGAGTTTAACCCGAGTTTAAACCGAGTTTAAACTTAGTTTAAACCGAGTTTAAACCGACTTTAAACCGAGTTTAAACTTAGTTTAAACCGAGTTTAAACCGAGTTTAAACTTAGTTTAAACCGAGTTTAAACCGAGTTTAAACCGAGTTTAAACTTAGTTTAAACCGAGTTTAAACCGAGTTTAAACCGAGTTTAAACCGAGTTTAAACCGAGTTTAAACCGAGTTTAAACCGAGTTTAAACTTAGTTTAAACCGAGTTTAAACCGAGTTTAACCCGAGTTTAAACTTAGTTTAAACCGAGTTTAAACCGAGTTTAAACCGAGTTTAAACTTAGTTTAAACCGAGTTTAAACCGAGTTTAAACCGAGTTTAAACCGAGTTTAAACCGAGTTTAAACCGAGTTTAAACCGAGTTTAAACCGAGTTTAAACTTAGTTTAAACCGAGTTTAAACTTAGTTTAAACCGAGTTTAAACCGAGTTTAAACCGAGTTTAAACCGAGTTTAAACTTAGTTTAAACCGAGTTTAACCCGAGTTTAAACTTAGTTTAAACCGAGTTTAAACTTAGTTTAAACCGAGTTTAAACCGAGTTTAAACCGAGTTTAAACCGAGTTTAAACCGAGTTTAAACTTAGTTTAAACCGAGTTTAAACCGAGTTTAAACCGAGTTTAAACTTAGTTTAAACCGAGTTTAAACCGAGTTTAACCCGAGTTTAAACCGAGTTTAAACTTAGTTTAAACCGAGTTTAAACCGAGTTTAAACTTAGTTTAAACCGAGTTTAAACCGAGTTTAAACCGAGTTTAAACTTAGTTTAAACCGAGTTTAAACCGAGTTTAAACTTAGTTTAAACCGAGTTTAAACTTAGTTTAAACCGAGTTTAAACCGAGTTTAAACCGAGTTTAAACTTAGTTTAAACCGAGTTTAAACCGAGTTTAAACCGAGTTTAAACCGAGCTAACCCGAGTTTAAACCGAGTTTAAACTTAGTTTAAACCGAGTTTAAACCGAGTTTAAACTTAGTTTAAACCGAGTTTAAACCGAGTTTAAACCGAGTTTAAACCGAGTTTAAACTTAGTTTAAACCGAGTTTAAACCGAGTTTAAACTGAGTTTAAACCGAGTTTAAACCGAGTTTAACCCGAGTTTAAACCGAGTTTAAACTTAGTTTAAACCGAGTTTAAACTTAGTTTAAACCGAGTAAAACCCGAGTTTAAACCGAGTATAAACCGAGTTTAAACTTAATTTAAACCGAGTTTAAACTTAGTTTAAACCGAGTTTAAACCGAGTTTAAACCGAGTTTAAACCGAGTTTAACCCGAGTTTAAACCGAGTTTAAACTTAGTTTAAACCGAGTTTAAACCGACTTTAAACCGAGTTTAAACTTAGTTTAAACCGAGTTTAAACTTAGTTTAAACCGAGTTTAAACCGAGTTTAAACTTAGTTTAAACCGAGTTTAAACTTAGTTTAACCCGAGTTTAAACCGAGTTTAAACCGAGTTTAAACCGAGTTTAAACTTAGTTTAAACCGAGTTTAAACCGAGTTTAAACCGAGTTTAAACCGAGTTTAAACCGAGTTTAAACCGAGTTTAAACCGAGTTTAAACCGAGTTTAAACCGAGTTTAACCCGAGTTTAACCCGAGTTTAAACCGAGTTTAAACCGAGTTTAAACCGAGTTTAAACCGAGTTTAAACCGACTTTAAACCGAGTTTAAACTTAGTTTAAACCGAGTTTAAACCGAGTTTAAACCGAGTTTAAACCGAGTTTAACCCGAGTTTAACCCGAGTTTAAACCGAGTTTAAACCGAGTTTCAACCGAGTTTCAACCGAGTTTAAACCGAGTTTAAACCGACTTTAAACCGAGTTTAAACTTAGTTTAAACCGAGTTTAAACCGAGTTTAAACCGAGTTTAAACCGAGTTTAACCCGAGTTTAAACCGAGTTTAAACCGAGTTTAAACCGAGTTTAAACAGAGTTTAAACTTAGTTTAAACCGAGTTTAAACCGAGTTTAAACCGAGTTTAAACCGAGTTTAAACCGAGTTTAAACCGAGTTTAAACTTAGTTTAAACCGAGTTTAAACCGAGTTTAAACCGAGTTTAAACCGAGTTTAAACTTAGTTTAAACCGAGTTTAAACCGAGTTTAAACCGAGTTTAAACCGAGTTTAAACCGAGTTTAAACTTAGTTTAAACCGAGTTTAAACCGAGCTAACCCGAGTTTAAACCGAGTTTAAACCGAGTTTAAACCGAGTTTAAACCGAGTTTAAACCGAGTTTAAACCGAGTTTAAACTTAGTTTAAACCGAGTTTAAACCGAGTTTAAACCGAGTTTAAACTTAGTTTAAACCGAGTTTAAACCGAGTTTAAACCGAGTTTAAACTTAGTTTAAACCGAGTTTAAACTTAGTTTAACCCGAGTTTAAACCGAGTTTAAACCGAGTTTAAACTTAGTTTAAACCGAGTTTAAACCGAGTTTAAACCGAGTTTAAACCGAGTTTAAACCGAGTTTAAACCGAGTTTAAACTTAGTTTAAACCGAGTTTAAACCGAGTTTAAACCGAGTTTAAACCGAGTTTAAACCGAGTTTAAACCGAGTTTAAACCGAGTTTAAACCGAGATTAAACCGAGTTTAACCCGAGTTTAAACCGAGTTTAAACTTAGTTTAAACCGAGTTTAAACTTAGTTTAAATATTGTTTAAACCGACTTTAAATCGAGTTTAAATCGATTTAAACTGAGTTTGACCGAGTTTTTCTGCTATAATTAGTATAAATTAAGTGCCAAACGGCTACTAACATTCTTTCTAACTTTCTTTTTTCCACTTTTCTCCTTTTTTCTCTCGTCGTTTTATACTTTTTTCCACATTTCTCCTTTTTTCTCGTAGTTTTCTCCTTTTTTCCACTTTTCTCCTTTTCTCTCGTCGTTTTCTTCTTTTTTTTTACTTTTCTCCTTTTTCTATCGTAGTTTTCTCCTTTTACTTCACTTTTCTCCTTTTTTCTCTTGTCGTTTTCATCTTTTTTCCACTTTTCTCCCATTTTCTCTCGTCATTTTCTCCTTTTTTCCACTTTTTATCCTATTTCTCCCATCGTTTTCTCCTTTTTCCCATTTTTCTCCTTTTTCTCTCGTCGTTTTCTTTTTTTTTACTTTTCTCCTTTTTTTTCTCATCGTCTTCTCCTTTTTTCCACTTTTCCCCTTTTTCTCTCGTCTATTTCTCTTTTTTCCAATTTTCTCCTTTTTTCTGTCGTCGTTTTCTCCTTTTTTCCCAAACAATGTCCAATAATCGTCGTCAAATCCCAGTGTATATTAGACAATGTCCAAAAATGATCGCCACGTCCGAGTGAATTTTAAAAAATGTCCAAAAAGCGTCGCCACATCCGAGTGAATTTTAGACAATGTCCAAAAATCGTCGGTCAAGCCGAGTGAATTTTAGACAATGTCCAAAAATTGTCGGTCAAGCCGAATAAATTTTAGACAATGTCTAAAAATCGTCGGTCAAGCCGAGTGAATTTTAGACAATGTCCAAAAATCGTCGGTCAAGCCGAATGAATTTTAGACAATGTCCAAAAATCGTCAGTCAAGCTGAGTGAATTTTAGACAATGTCCAAAAATCGTCGACACATCCGAGTCAATTTTAGACATTGTCCAAAAATCGTCGACACATCCGAGTCAAATTTAGACAATGTCCAAAAATCGTCGTCACATTCGAGTCAATTTTAGACAATGTCTAAAAATCGTCGACACATCCGAGTCAATTTTAGACAATGTCAAAAATCGTCGACACAACCGGGTCAACTTTAGACATTGTCCAAAAATCGTGACACATCCTAGTCAATTTTAGACAATGTCCAAAAATCGTCGACATTTCCGAGTCAATTTTAGACATTGTCCAAAAATCGTCTACACATCCGAGTCAAATTTAGACAATGACCAAAAATCGTCCACACATCCGAGTCAATTTTAGACATTGTCCAAAAATCGTCGACAGATCCGAATCAATTTTTGACAATGTCCAAAAATCGTCGACACGTCCAAGTCAAATTTAGACAATGTCCAAAAATCGTCGACACATCTGAGTCAATTTTAGACATTGTCAAAAAATCGTCGACAGATCCGAGTCAATTTTAGACAATGTCCAAAAATCGTCGACACATCCGAGTCAATTTTAGACAATGTCCAAAAATCGTCGACATTTCCGTATCAATTTTAGACAATGTCCAAAAATCGTCGACATTTCCGTATCAATTTTAGACATTGTCCAAAAATCGTCGACACATCCGAGTCAATTTTAGATATTTTCCAAATATCGTCGACAGATACGAGTCACTTTTAGACAATGTCCAAAAATCGTCTACACATCCGAGTCAATTTTAGACATTGTCCAAAAATCGTCGACACATCCGAGTCAATTTTAGACATTGTCCAAAAATCGTTGACAGATCCGAGTCAATTTTAGACAATGTCCAAAAATCGTCGACACATCCGAGTCAATTTTAGACAATGTCCAAATATCGTCGACAGATACGAGTCAATTTTAGACAATGTCCAAAAATCGTCGACACATCCGAGTCAAATTTAGACAATGTCCAAAAATCGTCGACACATCCGAGTCAATTTTAGACAATGTCCAAAAATCTTCGACACATCCGAGTCAATTTTAGACAATGTCCAAAAATCGTCGACACATCCGAGTCAATTTTAGACAATGTCCAAAAATCGTCGACACAACCCAGTCAATTTTAGACAATTTCCAAAAATCGTATCACATCTTAGTCAATTTTAGACAATGTCCAAAAATTGTCAGTCTTGCCGACTGAATTTTAGACAATGTCCAAAAATCGTCGGTCTTGCCGAGTGAATTTTAGACAATGTCTAAAAATCGTCGGTCTTGCCGAGTAAATTTTAGACAATGTCCAAAAATCGTCGGTGAAGCCGAGTGAATTTTAGACAATATCCAAAAACAATCGGTCAAGCTGAGTGAATTTTAGACAATGTCCAAAAATCGTCGGTCTTGCCGAGTGAATTTTATACAATGTCCAAAAATCGTCGGTCAAGCCGAGTGAATTTTAGACAATGTCCAAAATTCGTCGGTCAAGCCGAGTGAATATTAGACAATGTCCAGAAATCGTCGGTCAAGCCGAATGAATTTTAGACATTGTCCAAAAATCGTCGACACATCCGAGTCAAATTTAGACAATGTCCAAAAATCGTCGACACATCCGAGTCAAATTTAGACAATGTACAAAAATCGTCGACACATCCGAGTCAATTTTAGACAATGTGCAAAAATCGTCGACACATTCGAGTCAATTTTAGATATTTTCCAAATATCGTCGACAGATACGAGTCACTTTTAGACAATGTCCAAAAATCGTCTACACATCCGAGTCATTTTTAGACATTGTCTAAAAATCGTTGACAGATCCGAGTCAGTTTAGACAATGTACAAAAATCGTCGACACATCCGAGTCAATTTTAGACAATGTCCAAATATCGTCGACAGATACGAGTCAATTTTAGACAATGTCCAAAAATCGTCGACACATCCGAGTCAAATTTAGACAATGTCCAAAAATCGTCGACACATCCGAGTCAATTTTAGACAATGTCCAAAAATCGTCGACACATCCGAGTCAATTTTGACAATGTACAAAAATCGTCGACACATCCGAGTCAATTTTAGACTATGTGCAAAAATCGTCGACACATTCGAGTCAATTTTAGACAATGTCCAAAAATCGTCGACACATCCGAGTCAATTTTAGACAATGTCCAAAAATCTTCGACACATCCGAGTCAATTTTAGACAATGTCCAAAAATCGTCGACACATCCGAGTCAATTTTAGACAATGTCCAAAAATCGTCGACACAACCCAGTCAATTTTAGACAATTTCCAAAAATCGTATCACATCCTAGTCAATTTTAGACAATGTCCAAAAATCGTCAGTCTTGCCGACTGAATTTTAGACAATGTCTAAAAATCGTCGGTCTTGCCGAGTAAATTTTAGAAAATGTCCAAAAATCGTCGGTGAAGCCGAGTGAATTTTAGACAATGTCTAAAAACAATCGGTCAAGCTGAGTGAATTTTAGACAATATCCAAAAATCGTCGGTCTTGCCGAGTGAATTTTAGACAATGTCCAAAAATCGTCGGTCAAGCCGAGTGAATTTTAGACAATGTCCAAAATTCGTCGGTCAAGCCGAGTGAATATTAGACAATGTACAGAAATCGTCGGTCAAGCCGAATGAATTTTAGACATTGTCCAAAAATCGTTGACACATCCGAGTCAATTTTAGACAATGTCCAAAAATCGTCGACACTTCCGAGTCAATTTTAGACATTGTCCAAAAATCGTCGACACATCCGAGTCAAATTTAGACATTGTCCAAAAATCGTTGACAGATACGAGTCAATTTTAGACAATGTCCAAAAATCGTCGAAACATCCGAGTCAATTTTAGACAATGTCCAAAAATCGTCGACACATCCGAGTCAAATTTAGACAATGTCCAAAAATCGTCGACACATCCGCGTCAATTTTAGACAAAGTCCAAAAATCGTCGACACATCCGAGTCAATTTTGACAATGTACAAAAATCGTCGACACATCCGAGTCAATTTTAGACAATGTGCAAAAATCGTCGACACATCCGAGTCAATTTTAGACAATGTCCAAAAATCTTCGACACATCCGAGTCAATTTTAGACAATGTCCAAAAATCGTCGACAAATCCGAGTCAAATTTAGACAATGTCCAAAAATCGTCGACACATCGGAGTCAATTTTATACAATGTCCAAAAATCGTCGACACATCCGAGTCAATTTTGACAATGTACAAAAATCGTCGACACATCCGAGTCAATTTTAGACAATGTGCAAAAATCGTCGACACATTCGAGTCAATTTTAGACAATGTCCAAAAATCGTCGACACATCCGAGTCAATTTTAGACAATGTCCAAAAATCTTCGACACATCCGAGTCAATTTTAGACAATGTCCAAAAATCGTCGACACATCCGAGTCAATTTTAGACAATGTCCAAAAATCGACGACACAACCCAGTCAATTTTAGACAATTTCCAAAAATCGTATCACATCCTAGTCAGTTTTAGACAATGTCCAAAAATCGTCAGTCTTGCCGACTGAATTTTTGACAATGTCCAAAAATCGTCGGTCTTGCCGAGTGAATTTTAGACAATGTCCAAAAATCGTCGGTGAAGCCGAGTGAATTTTAGACAATGTCTAAAAACAATCGGTCAAGCTGAGTGAATTTTAGACAATGTCCAAAAATCGTCGGTCTTGCCGAGTGAATTTTAGACAATGTCCAAAAATCGTCGGTCAAGCCGAGTGAATTTTAGACAATGTCCAAAATTCGTCGGTCAAGCCGAGTGAATATTAGACAATGTACAGAAATCGTCGGTCAAGCCGAATGAATTTTAGACATTGTCCAAAAATCGTTGACACATCCGAGTCAATTTTAGACAATGTCCAAAAATCGTCGACACTTCCGAGTCAATTTTAGACATTGTCCAAAAATCGTCGACACATCCGAGTCAAATTTAGACATTGTCCAAAAATCGTTGACAGATACGAGTCAATTTTAGACAATGTCCAAAAATCGTCGAAACATCCGAGTCAATTTTAGACAATGTCCAAAAATCGTCGACACATCCGAGTCAAATTTAGACAATGTCCAAAAATCGTCGACACATCCGCGTCAATTTTAGACAAAGTCCAAAAATCGTCGACACATCCGAGTCAATTTTGACAATGTACAAAAATCGTCGACACATCCGAGTCAATTTTAGACAATGTGCAAAAATCGTCGACACATCCGAGTCAATTTTAGACAATGTCCAAAAATCTTCGACACATCCGAGTCAATTTTAGACAATGTCCAAAAATCGTCGACAAATCCGAGTCAAATTTAGACAATGTCCAAAAATCGTCGACACATCGGAGTCAATTTTATACAATGTCCAAAAATCGTCGACACATCCGAGTCAATTTTGACAATGTACAAAAATCGTCGACACATCCGAGTCAATTTTAGACAATGTGCAAAAATCGTCGACACATTCGAGTCAATTTTAGACAATGTCCAAAAATCGTCGACACATCCGAGTCAATTTTAGACAATGTCCAAAAATCTTCGACACATCCGAGTCAATTTTAGACAATGTCCAAAAATCGTCGACACATCCGAGTCAATTTTAGACAATGTCCAAAAATCGACGACACAACCCAGTCAATTTTAGACAATTTCCAAAAATCGTATCACATCCTAGTCAGTTTTAGACAATGTCCAAAAATCGTCAGTCTTGCCGACTGAATTTTTGACAATGTCCAAAAATCGTCGGTCTTGCCGAGTGAATTTTAGACAATGTCTAAAATTCGTCGGTCTTGCCGAGTAAATTTTAGACAATGTCCAAAAATCGTCGGTGAAGCCGAGGGAATTTTAGACAATGTCCAAAAACAATCGGTCAAGCTGAGTGAATTTTAGACAATGTCCAAAAATCGTCGGTCTTGCCGTGTGAATTTTAGACAATGTCCAAAAATCGTCGGTCAAGCCGAGTGAATTTTAGACAATGTCCAAAATTCGTCGGTCAAGCCGAGTGAATATTAGACAATGTCCAGAGATCGTCGGTCAAGCCGAATGAATTTTAGACATTGTCCAAAAATCGTCGACACATCCGAGTCAATTTTAGAAAATGTCCAAAAATCGTCGTCACATCCGAGTCAATTTTACACATTGTCCAAAAATCGTCGACACATCCGAGTCAATTTTCGACATTGTCCAAAAATCGTCGACACATCCGAGTCAATTTTAGACAATGTCCAAAAATCGTCGACACATCCGAGTCAATTTTAGACAATGTCCAAAAATCGTCGACACATCCGTGTCAATTTTAGACAATGTCCAAAAATCGTCGACATTTCCGTATCAATTTTAGACAATGTCCAAATATCGTCGACATATCCGAGTCAATTTTAGACAATGTCCAAAAATCGTCGACACATCCGAGTCAATTTTAGACATTGTCCAAAAATCGTCGACACATCCGAGTCAATTTTAGACAATGTCCAAAATCGTAGACACTTCCGAGTCAATTTTAGACAATGTCCAAAAATCGTCGAAACATCCGAGTCAATTTTAGACATTGTCTAAAATTGACTAGGATGTGATACGATTTTTGGAAATTGTCTAAAATTGACTGGGTTGTGTCGACGATTATTGGACATTGTTTAAATTGACTCGGATGTGTCGACGATTTTTGGACATTGTCTAAAATTGACTCGGATGTGTCGAAGATTTTTGGACATTGTCTAAAATTGACTCGGATGTGTCGACGATTTTTGGACATTGTCTAAAATTGACTCGAATGTGTCGACGATTTTTGCACATTGTCTAAAATTGACTCGGATGTGTCGACGATTTTTGTACATTGTCAAAATTGACTCGGATGTGTCGACGATTTTTGGACATTGTCTAAAATTGACTCGGATGTGTCGACGATTTTTGGACATTGTCTAAAATTGACTCGGATGTGTCGACGATTTTTGGACATTGTCTAAAAGTGACTCGTATCTGTCGACGATATTTGGAAAATATCTAAAATTGACTCGGATGTGTCGACGATTTTTGGACATTGTCTAAAATTGATACGGAAATGTCGACGATTTTTGGACATTGTCTAAAATTGATACGGAAATGTCGACGATTTTTGGACATTGTCTAAATTTGCCTCGGATGTGTCGACGATTTTTGGACATTGTCTAAAATTGACTCGGATGTGTCGACGATTTTTGGACATTGTCTAAAGTTGACTCGTATCTGTCGACGATATTTGGACATTGTCTAAAATTGACTCGGATGTGTCGACGATTTTTGGACAATGTCTAAAAATGACTCGGATGTGTAGACGATTTTTGGACATTGTCTAAAAGTGACTCGTATCTGTCGACGATATTTGGAAAATATCTAAAATTGACTCGGATGTGTCGACGATTTTTGGACATTGTCTAAAATTGATACGGAAATGTCGACGATTTTTGGACATTGTCTAAAATTGATACGGAAATGTCGACGATTTTTGGACATTGTCTAAATTTGCCTCGGATGTGTCGACGATTTTTGGACATTGTCTAAAATTGACTCGGATGTGTCGACGATTTTTGGACATTGTCTAAAGTTGACTCGTATCTGTCGACGATATTTGGACATTGTCTAAAATTGACTCGGATGTGTCGACGATTTTTGGACATTGTCTAAAATTGACTCGGATCTGTCAACGATTTTTGGACAATGTCTAAAATTGACTCGGATGTGTCGACGATTTTTGGACAATGTCTAAAATTGACTCGAATGTGTCGACGATTTTTGGACCCTGTCTAAACTTGACTCGGATGTGTCGACGATTTTTGGACATTGTCTAAAATTGACTCGGATATGTCGACGATTTTTGGACATTGTCTAAAATTGACTCGGATGTGTCGACGATTTTTGGACATTGTCTAATATTGACTCGTATGTGTCGACGATTTTTGGACATTGTCTAAAATTGACTCGGATGTGTCGACGATTTTTGGACATTGTCTAAAATTGACTCGGATGTGTCGACGATTTTTGGACATTGTCTAATATTGACTCGTATGTGTCGACGATTTTTGGACATTGTCTAAAACTGACTCGGATGTGTCGACGATTTTTGGACATTGTCTAAATTTGACTCGGATGTGTAGACGATTTTTGGACAATGTCTAAAATTGACTCGGAAATGTCGACGATTTTTGGACATTGCCTAAAATTGACTAGGATGTGTCACGATTTTTGGACAATGTCTAAAGTTGACCCGGTTGTGTCGACGATTTTTGGACATTGTCTAAAATTGACTCGGATGTGTCGACGATTTTTGGACATTGTCTAAAATTGACTCGGATGTGACGACGATTTTTGGACATTGCCTAAAATTGACTCGGATGTGTCGACGATTTTTGGACAATGTCTAAAATTGACTCGAATGTGTCGACGATTTTTGGACCCTGTCTAAAATTGACTCGGATGTGTCGACGATTTTTGGACATTGTCTAAAATTGACTCGGATATGTCGACGATTTTTGGACATTGTCTAAAATTGACTCGGATGTGTCGACGATTTTTGGACATTGTCTAATATTAACTCGTATGTGTCGACGATTTTTGGACATTGTCTAAAATTGACTCGGATGTGACGACGATTTTTGGACATTGTCTAAAATTGACTCGGATGTGTCGACGATTTTTGGACATTGTCGAAAATTGACTCGGATGTGACGACGATTTTTGGACATTGCCTAAAATTGACTCGGATGTGTCGACGATTTTTGGACAATGTCTAAAATTGACTCGGATGTGTCGACGATTTTTGGACATTGTCTAAAATTGACTCGAATGTGTCGACGATTTTTGGACCCTGTCTAAAATTGACTCGGATGAGTCGACGATTTTTGGACAATGTCTAAAATTGACTCGGATGTGTGGACGATTTTTGGACATTGTCTAAAATTGACTCGGATGTGTCGACGATTTTTGGACATTGTCTAAAATGGACTCGGACGTGTCGACGATTTTTAGACATTGTCTAAAATTGACTCGGATGTATCGACGATTTTTGGACAATGTCTAAAATTGACTCGGATGTGTCGACTATTTTTTGACATTGCCTAATACTGACTCGGATGTGTCGACGATTTTTGGACATTGTCTAAAATTGACTCGGATGTGTTGACGATTTTTGGACACTGTCTAAAATTCACTCAGCTAGACCGACGATTTCTGGACATTGTCTAATATTCACTCGGCTTGACCGACGAATTTTGGACACTGTCTAAAATTTACTCGGCTTGACCGACGATTTTTGGACATCGTCTAAAATTCACTCGGCTTGACCGACGATTTTTGGACATTGTCTAAAACTCATTCAGCTTGACTGACGATTTTTGGACATTGTCTAAAATTTACTCGGCTTGACTGACGATTTTTGGACATTGTCTAAAATTCACTCAGCTTGACCGACGATTTTTGGACATTGTCTAAAATTCATTCAACTTGACTGACGATTTTGGGAAATTGTCTAAAATTCACTCGGATTGAATGACGATTTTTGGACATTGTCTAAAATTCACTCGGCTTCACCGACGATTTTTGGACATTGTCTAAAATTCACTCGGCTTGACTGACGATTTTTGGACATTGTCTAAAATTCACTCGGCTTGACCGACGATTTTTGGACATTGTCTAAAATTCACTCAGCTTGACTGACGATTTTTGGACATTGTCTAAAATTCACTCGGCTTGACTGACGATTTTTGGACATTGTCTAAAATTCACTCAGCTTGACCGACGATTTTTGGACATTGTCTAAAATTCACTCGGCTTGACCGACGATTTTTGGACATTGTCTAAAATTCACTCGGCTTGACCGACGATTTTTGGACATTGTCTTAAATTCACTCGGACGTAACGACGATTTTTGGATATTGTCTAAAATTCACTCGGATGTGGCGACGCTTTTTGGACATTGTCTAAAATTGACTCGGATGTGTCGACGATTTTTGGACATTGTCTAAAGTTGACTCGTATCTGTCGACGATATTTGGACATTGTCTAAAATTGACTCGGATGTGTCGACGATTTTTGGACATTGTCTAAAATTGACTCGGATCTGTCAACGATTTTTGGACAATGTCTAAAATTGACTCGGATGTGTCGACGATTTTTGGACAATGTCTAAAATTGACTCGAATGTGTCGACGATTTTTGGACCCTGTCTAAACTTGACTCGGATGTGTCGACGATTTTTGGACATTGTCTAAAATTGACTCGGATATGTCGACGATTTTTGGACATTGTCTAAAATTGACTCGGATGTGTCGACGATTTTTGGACATTGTCTAATATTGACTCGTATGTGTCGACGATTTTTGGACATTGTCTAAAATTGACTCGGATGTGTCGACGATTTTTGGACATTGTCTAAAATTGACTCGGATGTGTCGACGATTTTTGGACATTGTCTAATATTGACTCGTATGTGTCGACGATTTTTGGACATTGTCTAAAATTGACTCGGATGTGTCGACGATTTTTGGACATTGTCTAAATTTGACTCGGATGTGTAGACGATTTTTGGACAATGTCTAAAATTGACTCGGAAATGTCGACGATTTTTGGACATTGCCTAAAATTGACTAGGATGTGTCACGATTTTTGGACAATGTCTAAAGTTGACCCGGTTGTGTCGACGATTTTTGGACATTGTCTAAAATTGACTCGGATGTGTCGACGATTTTTGGACATTGTCTAAAATTGACTCGGATGTGACGACGATTTTTGGACATTGCCTAAAATTGACTCGGATGTGTCGACGATTTTTGGACAATGTCTAAAATTGACTCGAATGTGTCGACGATTTTTGGACCCTGTCTAAAATTGACTCGGATGTGTCGACGATTTTTGGACATTGTCTAAAATTGACTCGGATATGTCGACGATTTTTGGACATTGTCTAAAATTGACTCGGATGTGTCGACGATTTTTGGACATTGTCTAATATTAACTCGTATGTGTCGACGATTTTTGGACATTGTCTAAAATTGACTCGGATGTGACGACGATTTTTGGACATTGTCTAAAATTGACTCGGATGTGTCGACGATTTTTGGACATTGTCGAAAATTGACTCGGATGTGACGACGATTTTTGGACATTGCCTAAAATTGACTCGGATGTGTCGACGATTTTTGGACAATGTCTAAAATTGACTCGGATGTGTCGACGATTTTTGGACATTGTCTAAAATTGACTCGAATGTGTCGACGATTTTTGGACCCTGTCTAAAATTGACTCGGATGAGTCGACGATTTTTGGACAATGTCTAAAATTGACTCGGATGTGTGGACGATTTTTGGACATTGTCTAAAATTGACTCGGATGTGTCGACGATTTTTGGACATTGTCTAAAATGGACTCGGACGTGTCGACGATTTTTAGACATTGTCTAAAATTGACTCGGATGTATCGACGATTTTTGGACAATGTCTAAAATTGACTCGGATGTGTCGACTATTTTTTGACATTGCCTAATACTGACTCGGATGTGTCGACGATTTTTGGACATTGTCTAAAATTGACTCGGATGTGTTGACGATTTTTGGACACTGTCTAAAATTCACTCAGCTAGACCGACGATTTCTGGACATTGTCTAATATTCACTCGGCTTGACCGACGAATTTTGGACACTGTCTAAAATTTACTCGGCTTGACCGACGATTTTTGGACATCGTCTAAAATTCACTCAGCTTGACTGACGATTTTTGGACATTGTCTAAAATTCACTCGGCTTGACCGACGATTTTTGGACATTGTCTAAAACTCATTCAGCTTGACTGACGATTTTTGGACATTGTCTAAAATTTACTCGGCTTGACTGACGATTTTTGGACATTGTCTAAAATTCACTCAGCTTGACCGACGATTTTTGGACATTGTCTAAAATTCATTCAACTTGACTGACGATTTTGGGAAATTGTCTAAAATTCACTCGGATTGAATGACGATTTTTGGACATTGTCTAAAATTCACTCGGCTTCACCGACGATTTTTGGACATTGTCTAAAATTCACTCGGCTTGACTGACGATTTTTGGACATTGTCTAAAATTCACTCGGCTTGACCGACGATTTTTGGACATTGTCTAAAATTCACTCAGCTTGACTGACGATTTTTGGACATTGTCTAAAATTCACTCGGCTTGACTGACGATTTTTGGACATTGTCTAAAATTCACTCAGCTTGACCGACGATTTTTGGACATTGTCTAAAATTCACTCGGCTTGACCGACGATTTTTGGACATTGTCTAAAATTCACTCGGCTTGACCGACGATTTTTGGACATTGTCTTAAATTCACTCGGACGTAACGACGATTTTTGGATATTGTTTGGGAAAAAAGGAGAAAACGACGACAGAAAAAAGGAGAAAATTGGAAAAAAAAGAGAAATAGACGAGAGAAAAGGGGGAAAAGTGGAAAAAAGGAGAAGACGATGAGAGAAAAAAGGAGAAAAGTAAAAAAAAAGAAAACGACGAGAGAAAAAAGGAGAAAAATGGGAAAAAGGAGAAAACGACGGGAGAAAAAGGGAGAAAAGTGGAAAAAAGATGAAAACGACAAGAGAAAAAAGGAGAAAAGTGAAGTAAAAGGAGAAAACTACGATAGAAAAAGGAGAAAAGTAAAAAAGAAGGAGAAAACGGCAAAAGAAAGGAGAAAAGTAGAAAAAAGGAGAAAACGACGAGAGAAAAGGAGAAAAGTGGAAAAAAGGAGAAAACGACGAGAGAAAAAAGGAGAAAAGTGGAAAAAAGTATAAAACGACGAGAGAAAAAAGGAGAAAAGTGGAAAAAAGAAAGTTAGAAAGAATGTTAGTAGCCGTTTGGCACTTAATTTATACTAATTATAGCAGAAAAACTCGGTCAAACTCAGTTTAAATCGATTTAAACTCGATTTAAAGTCGGTTTAAACACTATTTAAACTAAGTTTAAACTCGGTTTAAACTAAGTTTAAACTCGGTCTAAACTCGGTTTAAACTCAGTTTAAACTCGGTTTAAACTCGGTTTAAACTCGGTTTAAACTAAGTTTAAACTCGGTTTAAGCTCGGTGTAAACTCGGTTCAAACTCGGATTAAACTCTGTTTAAACTCGGTTTAAACTCGGTTTAAACTAAGTTTAAACTCGGTTTAAACTCGGTTTGAACTCGGTTTGAACTCGGTTTGAACTCGGTTTAAACTCGGTTTAAACTCGGTTTAAACTCGGTTTAAACTCGGTTTAAACTCGGTTTAAACTCGGTTTAAACTCGGTTTAAACTCGGTTTAAACTCGGTTTAAACTCGGTTTAAACTCGGTTTAAACTCGGTTTAAACTCGGTTTAAACTCGGTTTAAACTCGGTTTAAACTCGGTTTAAACTCGGTTTAAACTCGGTTTAAACTCGGTTTAAACTCGGTTTAAACTCGGTTTAAACTCGGTTTAAACTCGGTTTAAACTCGGTTTAAACTCGGTTTAAACTCGGTTTAAACTCGGTTTAAACTCTGTTTAAACTCTGTTTAAACTCTGTTTAAACTCTGTTTAAACTCTGTTTAAACTCTGTTTAAACTCTGTTTAAACTCTGTTTAAACTCTGTTTAAACTCTGTTTAAACTCTGTTTAAACTCTGTTTAAACTCTGTTTAAACTCTGTTTAAACTCTGTTTAAACTCTGTTTAAACTCTGTTTAAACTCTGTTTAAACTCGGTTTAAACTCGGTTTAAACTCGGTTTAAACTCGGTTTAAACTCGGTTTAAACTCTGTTTAAACTCTGTTTAAACTCGGTTTAAACTCTGTTTAAACTCGGTTTAAACTCTGTTTAAACTCTGTTTAAACTCGGTTTAAACTCGGTTTAAACTCGGTTTAAACTCGGTTTAAACTCGGTTTAAACTCGGTTTAAACTCGGTTTAAACTCGGTTTAAACTCGGTTTAAACTCGGTTTAAACTCGGTTTAAACTCGGTTTAAACTCGGTTTAAACTCGGTTTAAACTCGGTTTAAACTCGGTTTAAACTCGGTTTAAACTCGGTTTAAACTCGGTTTAAACTCGGTTTAAACTCGGTTTAAACTCGGTTTAAACTCGGTTTAAACTCGGTTTAAACTCGGTTTAAACTCGGTTTAAACTCGGTTTAAACTCGGTTTAAACTCGGTTTAAACTCGGTTTAAACTCGGTTTAAACTCGGTTTAAACTCGGTTTAAACTCGGTTTAAACTCGGTTTAAACTCGGTTTAAACTCGGTTTAAACTCGGTTTAAACTCGGTTTAAACTCGGTTTAAACTCGGTTTAAACTCGGTTTAAACTCGGTTTAAACTCGGTTTAAACTCGGTTTAAACTCGGTTTAAACTCGGTTTAAACTCGGTTTAAACTCGGTTTAAACTCGGTTTAAACTCGGTTTAAACTCGGTTTAAACTCGGTTTAAACTCGGTTTAAACTCGGTTTAAACTCGGTTTAAACTCGGTTTAAACTCGGTTTAAACTCGGTTTAAACTCGGTTTAAACTCGTTTATACTAAGTTTAAACTCGGTTTAAACTCGGTTAAAACTCGGTTTAAATAAACTCGGTTTAAACTCGGTTTAAACTAAGTTTAAACTGAGTTTAAACTAAGTTAAAACTCGGTTTAAACTCGGTTTAAACTCGGTTTAAACTCGGTTTAAACTCGGTTTAAACTCGGTTTAAACTCGGTTTAAACTCGGTTTAAACTCGGTTTATTACTCGGTTTAAACTCGGTTTAAACTCGGTTTAAACTCGGTTTAAACTCGGTTTAAACTCGGTTTAAACTCGGTTTAAACTAAGTTTAAACTCGCTTTAAACTCGGTTTAAACTAAGTTTAATCTCGGTTGGACATTATCTATTTTGCACTTGATTACTACTTATGGCCGAAAAACCAGTTGAAAAATGGTTTTTTTGGGCAAAAGTAGGTCTTTTTGGGCAAGAATCGAATCGAATTACACACCACGCGATAGATAATTTTAAGACGCATCTAACGATGTGCGATATGAGCCGTTTTGCACTTAATTTCGACTACTTATGGCCGAAAAACTGGGCGGAAAATGTGTTTTTTGGGCAAAATTAGGTCTTTTTGGGCAATAATCGAATCGAACTGCATACCAAGCGATAGATAATTTTTAGACGCATCTAACGATGTGTGACATTAGCTATTTTGCACTTGATTACGACTACTTATGGCCGAAAAACCGGTTGAAAAATGGGTTTTTTGGGCAAAATTAGGTCTTTTTGGGTCTTTTCTTAATTTCTACATATTATGGCCGAAAAACTGATTGAAAAATGTTTTTTTAGATAAAAGTAGGCCTTTTTGAAAATAATTGAAATGATTTTCACACCAGATAATAGATAACTTTAATGCTCATCTAATTATGTATAATATTAGCCATTTAACACTTAATTTAGAATAGTGATGCCGATGAACTGTTTCAAAAATGTGTTTTTTAGTCAAAATAAGGTCTTTTCGAAAAATAATTTAATGAATTGTACACCACGTGATAGATAACTTTAAGGCGCTTACAACCATGTATGATATAAGCCGTTTTGAAGTTCATTCTGACTACTTAAAAACAAAAAACACGTTCAAAATTCGGTTTTTTGGTCAAAATCTTGCCTTTTTGGAAAATAATTCAATCGAATTTTATGCCACGTGATAGATGATTTTAGGGCGCATCTAATTATGTCAGTAATATTAGCCATTTTGCACTTAATTTCGATTAGAGATAACCAAAATACTGGGCCAAAAATGTTTTTTTGTCAAAATTAAAAAATAATTGAAAAATAATTTTTTGAAAATAATTTTGAAAAATAATTTATTCGAATTGCACACCACATGACCATAGGTTAACAAAAATGAACTTCAGTGACACATGCACGCGCACGCGCACACTTACACAAACAACAACACGCACACACTCACTCTGGAGCCTCCAGCACCTTCTCGAACTTCCAGCGCCTTTTCCTCTATAACCTCGAGCGGCCATCCTTTTCGACTCTCTTTCGCCAAACTCTGAGGCCTCCAGCGGCCCATATTGAAGCCAACATCGACTCTCGTTGGAGCCTCTAGCGACCCCATTGGAGCATCCAGCGTCCCACTGAAGTCTCCAGCGCCCCCCACAAAAACCTCTAGTGGCTCCCGGTGGAACCTCCAGAGGCCCCCTTTTAAATCTCCAGAGGAACCCGTTGAAACATTCAGAATCCAACGCTGGTATATCCAGATGCCCCCGCTGGAACCGACTGCGGTCCCCGATTGAGTCTCCAGCGGCCCCTGATGGTGCTTCATGTGGCGCCCGCTTTAGCCTCCAACGGCTCCAGTGGAGCATTGAGCAACTCCGTCTAAGCCTCCAACAACCCTAGATGGAGCCTACAGCGACACCCGTTGTAGCCTTTATTGACCCCGGCTGGAACCTCCAGCAAATTCCACTGGAACCTCCAGAAACCCCCAATGGTGCCTCCAGCGAACACAACAGGGGCCTCCATAGAATCCCTATGGAGCCTTCAGCGATCCACACAGTTTCTCATCAGTTTCGCTGGATCCTCCAGCGAAACTGATATGCACGCACGTTTTCGGCTGCCGTATATTTTGATAATATTGAAAAAAATTACAATTTTCCAAAATTAATTTTTTGAGAAATCGAGAACACCCCTCTTTGCGTTTTTGTCGAAAATTTGAGAAAAACTTTTTTCGATATTTTCAGCGTAATCGAGTCTTTTCGACACATACTTTGACGTTCAAATATTTAAAACGCGCAATTCGTACGATAAAATGTTGAAAAACGCAAATGAAATATTGAAAATTCTAAAAAGTTGAGAACCGTAGAATTGTCAAACTTTGTGCGGCCACTGAGCCAGCCCTGTGCATTATATGGACGAACTGATATGCACGCATGTTTTCGGCTGGCGTATATTTTGATAATATTGAAAAATATTCGCAATTTTCCGAATTTATTTTTTTTTAAAATCGAGAACCCCCCCACACCTTTGCGTTTTTGTCGAAAAATTGAGGAAAGTCCCTCCAGAAAATACCTGGAGGCTCTATCAAACTGCGCTGAAGCTTCCAGTGAACCCCGCTGGAGCCTGCAGCAACCTCCCTGGGGCCGTTTTGTAGAGATTGTCTAAAAATAAATCGGGTTTAACGACGATTTATGGATATTGTCTAAAAATAACTTTAGTTTAACTACAGTTTTGGATATTGTCTAAATATAACTCTGGTTTAACTACGGTTTTTGGACACTATCTGAAAATCAGTCGGTTTTAACGACTATTTTTGGACATTGTCTAAAAACCACTAGGGTTTAACGACAATTAGAATCCAAAAATGGGTATTTGCAAATTATGACTTATATACATGGACAATTTAACGTTACACAAACCTATACATACATACATATACATATATATACATATATATATATATATATATATACATATATATATATATACATATATATATATATACATATATATATATATATATATACATATATATATATATATATACATATATATATATATATATATATATATATATATATATATATATATACATATATATATATATATATATATATATATATACATATATATATATATACATATACATATATATACATATATATATATATATATATATATATATATATATATATATATATATTAGGAGGTTGCATTGAAAGCCGCTGTTCGCGTGTAGATGGCTCTAGGTGCGTAGGCTGTATAAATAAATCCAAAAAATAATTGATAATAAAACTCCATCCACATTAATATCCAATATATTCGAAAGTGAAATATTACTTTTCCTATCAAAATACACAAATAAATGAAAATTTCTACATAAAAATAAAAGAATGTTTATTAAAAAACATAAAATAATATGGATTATTTAATTGATATACTGATAATAACTTATAAATAATATGCAAAATAAAATAATAATGTTCCAGTGTCCAATATTAGATGCTTGCGTTGAAATCCGCTGTTCACGTGTACATGGCTCTAGGTGCGTATGCTATGGGCAGTGATAGATGTCTTATGTCATTTTGAAGTGTAAACATTTCCCACTAAAGTTCAGTCAACAGACGTCACCCTTTGTTTACACAAGTGGTTTCCTATAACCGAATTAAAATGGAACGCGATAAGTTGTTTTTCCGATGTGTACTTCTACACTACTTTGATTTGAAAAAAATGCAAGTGAAGATCATCGAATGCTTGCGAAATCTTATGGTGAATCTGCTCCATTGGAAA
>CM068320.1:16349186-16351686 GCA_034766995.1 Acanthacorydalis orientalis | reverse complement strand
ATATATTTTCTTAAATTATGTTGATAATAATACATGAAAGCAATTACTTATATAATAAATACTTTTATGTATTTTAAAAACGTATCCGAATACAATTATGAAATTAAATTTAAAAAAAGATAGTTTGTAGTAAAATTAAAAATTATTAAATTATATATATATATATATATATATATATATATATATTCTGCAAATAATACAGTTATACAACTACTATAAAATAATAATAGTTAAAATATTGTATTGATCCAGTAAGAATGAATGTATTTATTTTAATATGACTCAGCTGTATTTATGCATAAAATAACAGTTAGGGTCGAAAAAAAACGTTTTAACAATCAGAGTGTATCGAAAACTGTTTTTAAATGAGATTAAATGAAATTAAATATATAATGGGTTGTGTCTATGTGTATATATTTTATATAAGCTTGTTTAAAGTATTGAAAAAATGTAATATTTTTTATACTGACAGATATTCATATTTTTTTTCTTGAATTATTGTATTAAATAACCAGTATATGAAAATAATATAAAGGTTTTCATTTTATTCTAAGAATTTATCGAGTTTTTAAATAAAATTATAAATATTACTGTATTTAATAATATATTTAGTTATCGATCCACTTGAACTAATTTTCTTATTATATTTCTATGACGAATTTTCTTTTTAACTGTTACTAAGAGTAATTTCAACGCATCCATCGCCTTTTAGGTGTTTTCATTATTATAATTTTACGCATGAATTTTACTTAAAACTTAATAAAAGAAATTAAACTCAACATTTATATTTTAAGTGGGGCAGTTATATTTATTAAAAGTACCTGATTGTAAAAGACATGCAAAAAAAATAATAGAAATAGTAGGTTATAAGAATACAATCTCACAAAGAATAAAAAAAAAGAATTGTGTAAAATGAGTCATGACACTATATACAAACATACACATATACATATATATATATATATATATATATATATATATATATATATATATATATATATATACCTTTTGTTTAAGTGTTATATTTCAATGATTAACTGAAAGTGTGAGTACATGTGCACTTGTAAAATGTACCCTGCATGTTGTAATTTCTGGTGTTGTTTGTAATTTGTGACAATTTGAGTAAATATATTATATTATTTTACTTATGTACATGAAGTGTTTATGTAAAGTGTATATTTATAAATATTTTTTCTATTATTAATATAGTATCTACAAATACAATATTATAAAAAATGATTAATTTAAACGCAACGAGAGCAATAAACATAACACGTAAAATTATTTTTATAAAATTACGTAAAAAGTACGCAATTTTATTAATTTAACATAAATATACAATTATTACTTTTTAATAATATCCACAAAATAGCAGTCTGCAAAAGTAAAGATATAAATATTATATCAGAATATATATTTCATAAAAAGTAATTGATTTTATGTAAATTTGAATTAATTGTCTGATTTTTAACCCGCCAGCAGGTCATAAGGAAATCAAAAGAATTGTTGAAATAAAAAGTATTTTTTAGCCAGTTTATATTAATTTATCCTATAGCATACTCATCAACGACTTCAATATTATTTTAGTTAAAAGTTTAAAATACCTTATAGAATTAGAAAAGAATTCCATAGAATTATATATATATATATATATATATATATATATATATATATATATATATATATATATGTAATTAGAATTTTAGTTTGTAAACGTTATTAAGGTAATTTAACTTAGGCTTCCAGGCAAAAATATTAAAAAACGGAAAAATTAAAAAAAACTTGTTATTCTCCATTTAATATTTTATTTCAATTGTATTTTAGTATTAAATTGAACTAACATATTAAATAAAAAATAACATGATTTTTTAACTCATGCTCCCGCTTTTAATACTTCCATGTGAAAGCCTAAATTAAATCACTGTATATTAATTCTATGCAATGGAATGTGTTATTTTTCTAACGCATGCAATAAAATATATATATTTACAATAAACATTAATTCAATATATGCATTTCTAACTAAATCGACAGATTCAAAAAAAAATTAGTATATTGAAGTATACATAATAAACCCAATATTTCCTTTATTATGAATTTTTGAACACTAAAACACCCACACAAGCACTCACCTAAGCAAATGAATATATATATATATATATATATATATATACATAGACATAGAGAGAGAGAATATTTTGGAAATTTAGCCAAACTTGTAGAGCATATTATAAATTCTATAATAAGAAAAATATCATTTATATGTTTGAATATTAATTCATTTCAAACATTGGTAACAGAAAGTTTGTAAAACTATTTGATCTACACCAGGATAATACTTTTATGAGTTGTCGAATTTTTAAAAAGAAACAGAACAGTCTACGTAGGAGGTAAGATGTCAACAATCATTATAAGAATCTGGAAAATCTTTAAATTATACATAAGTGCTTCTTGAATACATTTCCTGAATTTTTTCTTATTTTGTAATGTAAATTATGCT
>CM068320.1:16284186-16344186 GCA_034766995.1 Acanthacorydalis orientalis | reverse complement strand
ACTGTATGAAAGATATAAGTAATTAAATATGATTGTTTATAAAACAAATATATTTTTTGCAATTTGTTATGAACGTTTAACGTAATCATTCAGTGGAGTATTTTTGTTCATTGACTTTTTTGTTACTGAATAATCGATTTTTTAATAAAATCAATTAAAAATAACTTATTACCTATTAATCAATACTCCCAATAATATCAGACTATATAATAAATCTGAAAGAATAAATTTTTGATATACTTCTTTTACACTGGATAAAAATGTAGAAGAAATGAAAATAATTAACGAAACTTTACCTTAATAATCTCAGTCATAAAAAATCGATATTCAAATCATAAAATGTTTTTGTTACGATCTGATTTTTATATATTCTACGTATGCTCGTCATCCAATAAAATAGAATTTTCTGTACCATTCGCTGAGTTCGATTCTCCATTTTGTTTAACAATCAGTGGTTGTGTTGATGATACATTGTCTCCATCCCCACTTTCCATATCGTTATCATTCAATTTCAATGTAATATCACAGTTTGAAACTCTGTCTTGTTTATTTGGATTCGTATCTGTACACATAGGAGATGGTGTTTCCCTCGGCTCGTCTTCTTCAGCAAGTGTTTCCATTGTCGATACTCCCAATATGGGAGAAACTGGAGCTACGTTTGCAGGTATTTTACCAACTTTACCTTGAAGGTAATATGTCATCAGTTGTCCTTTTCCTTTCACTGCAACTAATCCTCGTTGTTCGAATTGATAACCAAAATGCTGCAATATATCACAGGTTTCTTCTGTAACCTGTTAAACATATTATTAAATATATAAATATTTAATGAAAAAAGTTTTAATATTTATGCAATTATTCATTAAAATATACCTGTATGCATCCCGCTTTCCCCGTACTCTCCATTCTTGATGCAACATTTACTGTATTTCCCCATATATCATAATGAGGTTTCCTTGCTCCAATTACACCAGCCGTAATTGGACCATGATTGATTCCCATTTTTAGTACAAAATGATTAAAACTCTGCTCGTTGATTCCTTGTAAAGCTTTTTTTAATTCAAGCGCAAATTCAACTAATAACGCTAAATGCGCCCAACGTACATTTATTGGATCTTCCGGCTAAAAATAGAATAATACAATTTACTTGTCTTCAAATAACTATAATTTTATGACTACCTTAACATGTTTTGAAGGATTTAATCCACTTGCAGCCATATATGTTGATCCAATTGTTTTAATTTTAATAATATCTTGAAACTGTGGAAGTTCTAATAACTAGAATAAAGTTACATGATTGATAGATGTCAACAAAGTTGACACTTTCATATCATTTAATGAAATATTGAGTGGCGCTTTTTTAATATTAAAAAAATTTGAAGTATTAGATTATTTTTCTTGTTCTAGTTCCATTATTTTAAAAAAGATGTGACTATTGAAGAGTGTTAGTTGATAAAAAAAGACTGTTAAATTATTATTATTCAATTGTTGACAGTTTATTACTTATTTCTATACTTAATGTAACTGTAGAACTAAATTCACTTAATAGTAAATACTTTTTTATTAAAGTAATATTTCACTTAACAATTTAGTGTATCATTTTTTTATACTTACTGCATCAAAATCTGAAATGACTTCATTCAAAAAACGTAAACATTCAAGCCCTTGATTATTTACAGTTTCCTCTGAATAGAAATCTAAAATACAAACCATATAAAAAATTACTGTTTTATTTATTTATTTTTTTAATTTAACACCTCAAACAATACATTTTAGCCATTTATTTAAAAATAATTAAAATTTATAGCGAAGTAAAATATAAAATCTATTAATTTATAACATTGAAATACACTAATAGAAATAATTACATTTTTAATTGTTCATCAAATAATATATCGTACTAGTCACCATTAATAATTTTTAATAATTGTACTTTACGTATTTACCAGTTAATTTTTTAATAAAAAAATATTTATATATTTTTCACCTGAAAAATTAGGCATAGATGCAAATAAGACCCCAACTTCAGCGTAACTTTGTGAATAAAGTTCATCGTGTTGCCGTTTTCGATTCCCCATAAAATGAGCTGCTACATGCGGCGGTAGTACGTTGTATACCAAAGCTTCATTACGACGTCTCATGTCTGCAGCTCGTTCTCTTTGTGCAGAAACTTCAGCTCGCCACAAAAATAATACTCGAGCTACTTGCTCCGTCTTCGAAAATAAATATTATCATTAATGTTATCTTACATCGTTTTATCTATAGCTTTAAGTTGGTGTAAATACAGACAAATTAGAGGAATATTAATATTTTTTTATTGTATTTATATATTCGTAAAATTGGTTAAAAATAGTTTAGATCAGAGGTTATCAATCTGGAACCAGAAGGCCTCCAAGATATTTCAAGGGGGATAGATACAGGTGAAAATCACGTAAAAGAGGAGCGAAGGGACGAGCTTAGGTGGGGACAGAGAGAAGTGAGAAATGAATAAAACAGAGAAGTGACCGAGAAAAGAAAAAATAAAATAGAGAAGTGAAGTGAACAGAGAAGTGATCATCAATAGAATTTAAGAAGTGCTCATAGAGTTACAGAACAACATAACAGCCAAAATAACTTTCAATCAAGAAAACCACAATTTTTGGATTAAGAGTACAATATCTAAAAAGCTTCCACAGCTTTGGAATAAAGTAAATTGTTTTTCATGGCATTTCCTACTTCTTATTTGGTAAAATCAGGTTTCAGTCGTGTGAATTATTTATTCAGCCTAACGCGGAATCGCCTTAACATAATGGACAGAGGCAATATTTGGCTATCTCTCACATCAGTAAGATCGGATATAAAAAAAGCTCGTTTCTGGTCATCAAGCACAAAGGTCACATTGATCAAGAATTATTTAAAGTATAGTTTTTTTACTATTGTATTTTGTATAAATTATAATAAAACATGTTATATTTACAAAGTATAAAAAATCTTCCTTTATACCAGTAGGATAGGGTGGGGGCACAGGAAGGAAACGAGGTCGGTGGGGACACAGGAAGGAAACGAGGTCGATGGGGGCATGGGAAGGAAACGAGGTCGGTGGGAGTACAGGAAGGTAACAAGGTCGGTGGGGGTACAGGAATGAAACAAGGTCGGTGGGGGTACACGAAGGAAACAAGATCGGTGGGAGTACAGGAAGGTAACAAGGTCGGTGGGTTACAGGAAGGTAACAAGGTCGGTGGGGGTACAGGAAGGAAACAAGGTCGGTGGGGGTACAGGAACGAAACAAGGTCGGAAGTTGATCACAGACGGAAAAAGGTTGAGAAACACTGGTTTAGATGATAACATTTATATGTAGTGACTTTATGAAAATTTCTTTCCTTAAATATCTGAATAATCAAAATAACTGAATATTTAATAAAAACCATTATATTCCATAAATATTAGATATAAATGCACATGACTGATATATAAAAGTCTAGAATACGCATGAGTAATTCATGGGTTGACGACCATAAACGGGATAAGTAAGATTAATTTAAAAAAAACTATTGGTAATGAAACAATTTAAAATTGAAAAAAGGTTGTCCATGTTTGCTCTTAGCTATAATAAAAAAATGTATATTTCCTACAAGCAATGCTAATTTATAATAATATTTATTTTAATAGAAAGTCAGATATGTATTATTGGTTCAATTATCATAAAGCAAAGCGATTTTTTTTCAAATAATTTCGGAAAAGTGATTGTTATTTTCAGTTAAATCATGAAATATAAAACATATGAATCACTTATGAAAACATGCTAATCTATATAAAATATCCATTTAAATTGCATGAAGCTATTTTAAAATTTTAACAAGTTTATAATTATCATTAAGTATTATACATAAGTTTGCTTTTATGAATGAATTAACATAACATACACCATACTTTATAAACATTTCTTATATATGATTATTTACAAAATATAATCACAAAAATGTGATTTTTGAGAATCTATATTAGAATTAAATATCTCTATACGATTTTCTATAAAATGAATAATAATTCATATTGAATACTAAATGAAAAGGTAATGTATAAATTAATAAAAAATATTTGAAAATAATGGACAAAACTACCTCAAATTTCACATACATATGTTTATGTATTTGTATGAATATAAGGTAATAATTAATTAAATCTAAAAATATACTTACATGTCTTGATAGAAATGCTAAAGCTACTGTAGCTGCAACCAAAACTACAGAAAGTGCAAATTTTCCTGGTGTTAAACTGAAAAAAGTATATATATATATATATATATATATATATATATATATATATATATATATATATATAAATTAAATATTAAATTTTAATATTTTTGTAAGGAATGTATGATACTCTTCTTTGTCATAATTATGAATTAATGAACAAAAAGACACATGGAATGTACTGTGCAAAAATATAAAGAAATAAATAGGTAATTATCTTTTACATTATTGTATGTTATTTCTAAAATATACTTGTTATTTGTATTGTAAATATGTTTAACAAATATACCTAAGTGTTTAATAGTTTTGTCTAATAAAATTTAATGTAAAAAAAAATAATTACATATGATTGTATACATTTTTTTTATATTTGGTTGGTAGAAAAATAAGTGGTTCAGTGTAATGTGCAAGCTAAATGTGCAAGCTTTCAAATTTTTGTGTGTGGTTATGATTCAACTAACGCTTTCGGCTGGTCGTTATAAACTGAAGAAGGCCGCCCGCGACCTTTTTCATCTTCAAGGCTATCATCCCCAGCACAACATTTTTGGAACCACCATTGCACTGTACGTTCCTTAACAGTACCCACACCAAAAGCATCGTTTAGTTTAGGAGCAGTTTCTGTTACTTTATCACCCGTTTTGAACTCATACAAAAGATTGCTCCTTTTTGCATTTTTTGCATTTTTAATTCAATAGCTCAATTTGTCGAAAAAATTATAAAACCATAAAAAAATAATAAATCTAAATTCGATGTTACCAAAATACATACCGAAAAATGTACTTTAAAATGATCTTAATATGAACATGATGAAACGTCACTTTCATTAAAAAAAATAAAGTTAGAATTCAGAAAACAACAACCGCAATTATTTTCCTACCAACCTAATAGAATTCATATTATGTTCGATTTAGAGATTGAATACTATAAAAGGTTTTTCCAAAATTTTATCAATTTTAATAAATAACTCTTAGATGATATCTTTTATTTTTATTTTTCGGAAGTTTTTAATTTACACACTTGTTTATATTCCATGTAATTTGAATGCAAATGGAGGATTATTGATATTAAAAGGGAATACTGATATTTAGTATCCAAAAGTGAACATTTATGTACTTTTAAAGGGACAAGCCACAATTGATAGGCAATTAAAAACGTATAAAAATAATGAACTATTATTTACAATTATAGTTTGTAATTGTGGATAAATTCACTATCACAGATTAATTAACACGTTAAAAAAATATTTAAAAAAACATATAATTTTTGATTATTTATTCGATGACATCGTCATTATCTTTTGAATTCAAAAACAGAAAAAACATTATTAAATTTAAAAAATAACGAATTTATGCTACTTGGAAAAAATAACTGTTAGAAAATAAATTCATATTATTCTGTTGTATTTAGATACATGTAATGAAATAAATAAAAGTATTCTGTTTTGTAAACAGAGCAAATTGTATTGTTACTCGTACATTTGAACCAAATCTGTGAAAGATAGAAACTAATCTCACTTAATATAAAATCCTGTATAAGATTTCGGTTCTGTTCCCGATAGAGAATATGATTTCTGATAATAACTATTTTCTTACTTTGGCCAATCTCGATGATTAAGTGATTCTTCACAATCCAGTGCTGGTGCAATGACAATCAAATTCATGATACACTGAATTATAGTAATGATAATCATCAGTACTGTTTTCACTATATATGTTATTGATGCTGGCATTGCGGTGGCGACAAGAATTAAAACTCCAAAGAAACTGTAATAAGATGGATATAAACACGCTGTTGATGGATCATTTTTCATTGTACAGTTTGTTGTTACAACTGGTATACTGCATGATGCCTAAAAATAATATTAATTTATTACAAACTGAAAAACGTAGTGAAGTGTAACATTTTTATTCAGAATTAATCATGTATTATTTTAATTATATAAACAAGAAAAAAAATTTCAAATATTTGAATTGTTTGTTTTATTATAAATAAGCAAAATTTATGAGCACATACTACAAATTAAGAATTAATTGTAAAATATAGTCTAGTATATCAGGAAAGAAACATTTTGTATATGTCAAAAACGATTTAATCACATAAAGACAATCAAACTGTTTTCAATAGTATAACAAAATAAAATTTTGAGGGTTTAAAAATGAATATGAAATCATATTTGTATTGATAATCTGAAAAGTACTTAATCTCAATATTTTATGCGAATTATTAGAAAAACTCCATGTTATAAGTACGTCTCTATTTTTCAGATTAATTTTACTTTTATTTATACGTTATGAACGGAGTGAACTTCAATTATTCTTTTTGTTAATTTTTATTTATTTTATTAAACAAAAACTGAAAAATATGATAATTGAATCAGAGGTAAAATTATTTCCGAGTTTTTTTTTCTCACAATACAAAATCTTTTGTTATAAGAGAAAAGAATGTTAATTACCTTAAAATAAAAATGCTTACCGTATCAATAATATTATCAGCACCGACAAGAATAATACATACAACAGATACAATACGCCTTAACCAGAGAGAGTTATTAATACTACGACTGAAGTTTACAAGCCATTTCGGTAAATACTGGAAATAAAAAGGCAAATAACTAATACTTTATACAGTTACAAAATCAATGTTGATTAAAAAAACATGTCATTTACAATATTAAATTATATAATTTAAATTAATTGAAAAATTTATAATAACATTATTTTTTTTACAAATTTTATCACTTTTACAGAATTAATAATTTTATTGAGAAAAAAAACGTACCGTTGGTAAAGATTCTGCCAAAGATAGGTGAGTAACAATATACAATAGTACTAAACATATTGTGAATGAAAGCATGTTCAATTCTAACCTGTTGAGAAAAAAATTAGTTATTTTATATGTAGAAACTTTTATATGTAGAAAGATATTTAAATTTGTTTTTTATTCTATAATTAAACTCCACATGAATTAAAATTGTCAACGATTTCTAAGAAAATGTGTTTTTATCACAACAAACGTTTTCTTTGAATATATATATATATATATATATATATATTACAAAAATTAAAATGCTATTTATTTTTCTTTCCATGAGTATTTATAATAACATTTTATTATATACTTTGTTTTTATCAAGTACTGAATATTTTCTTAGAAGTCGATAGAATAAAATATTAAAATGTTTCTTAATAATACAAATAACTTTTCTATTTTTAAACTCAATGGAACATTGAGGAATCTCGTAATACTATCAGAATAAATAATAAAAGAATAAATAAAAAATATTTACATTCAGGCAATACATTTATCTTCTCCACAACTGTTGTATAAATTTATTTTATAGTTGAAGATATTTTTTAAGTAATATCGTTTTTCCTATTTAAAGTTTATTTATTATATTTTTAGATTAATATATGAAAAAATACATATAATATATATATATATATATATATATATATATATAAGTATTTTGATATGATTAAAAAAAGTTATCTACCATATAAATATATAATGTGATACACTCTAGAGAACAATCATTTAAACTACTGGAACAAATTATCTAAAGTTTCCAAAAACTTTGAACCTTTTTCAAACACATCTCTGTATAAATAATTTAATACATATGAGAAATGAATGAATGTTCTTTCAGAACCTGTGAGAAATGAAAAATTCAATTGATCCATTAAAAATATACGTTAAAAAAATAAAGATAAGTGTTTTTAAAAAAAATAGTTTAATTAAATAATGTATATATATATATATATATATATATATATATTACAATTTAAAAAAATAATACAATATTTTAATATGATTTGAAGAAACAAACAATTGATTATATTTGGTTAATTTTTAGGAGCTGAATTAAAAACTGATCATGTTTCATATTGTACAAAAATGAAAAACCTAACTTAAAAACGAGACCAAACAAAAAAATGACTTAATTGAATATTTTATATTAAATTAGGTATTATTGTATGTCTAATTATTTTGAATATTTTTTTGTAAAAATTTACATTTCGCCTTTTCAGTAATTTATAAATTTAAGATAATTATGTTAATACCATTATGTTCTAACTAGTTTTATTTATGTAACAACTTAAGTGTACATATTTCAATTAATTTATAAAATTAACCATTCAATATTTAATATAATTAATTTTTTTTGGAGTAAGTATTACTTAAGGCCTAAAAAAATTACTCACATAAATAAATTTGAAATAATAAAACGGAAAATGTAGCTGTATTATTTCTTTCATTTTTGATACTACTTTATTAATATAGAATATTAATATAATTCACTTTAATATATAATTCAATTCAACATTTTGTTTGGATAGCATACATTGCACATTTTTTTAATTCATAACAGTATTAGAACAGAAAAAACAACAACTTAAAATTTGGCTGCTCTAAATTCATAATGGTTTCAAATGTATTTTGTCGACATTTTTCATTTTACATATACTAAATGATATTGAATTGAATTTTTCAAATTGTTAATAGATTCAATTTATAAACGACGTGAATAAATTCAATAAGAATAATTTAGTAATTGATACGATTGCTAAAATGTATTGTACTTAAATATTTGTAATAAATTTAGGAAGTATTTTTATAATCAAGAAAGTATATGCATAAATACATACATACACACACAGACACATATGTATATGTATATATATATATATTTAATACACACTGATATTATAAAGAAAGTTTTTTTTAATACGAGAAACGTAATTTGAAAGAAAACATATTCATACCCATGTCGTAGTTTTAATTTTTATACATTTTTTAATACGCTGTTATATTTTTATACTGAACGTATTTGCTTTTTTTTTTATTTTTTTTCGTTTAAAAAATATAAAAAGTAAAATGTTATCAGCAAGGTACAAACAATAAAAAAAAATTAAAATTAAATTTTATGATAGTGAAAAATATTTAACATTAATAGCAATTAAGATTGAAAAATTAAAAAATAATAATAATAATATATTAAAATACGACAATGTGCTAAGTACGAAACAATGAAGACTAATTTGCAAAAGTTTACAAATCATTTTTCAAATTATTTATTGTTAATAAATATTTTCAATTAGATTTTATATATGAGAATTAAAATTACAGATAGAAAAAGAAGAAATCAACACTTTTTTATGATAATATGTTTATATACAAATATATATATATATATATATATATATATATATATCCATATATATATATATATATATATCCATATATATATATATATATATATATATATATATATATATATATATATATATATATATATATATATATATATATATATATATATATATATATATATATATATATATATATATATATCCACCCTTTGTGTAAAACTTCGTACATTCGTATATATAAAATGATAAAAGTGAGTATTGTGTTCATCTCTTTTATATATTGTTAACAAAAGCCTTGGTACTTACATAGGCAGCACGAAATAATGAGCGACACCTCTAGTTGCTAGAACAGCTAAACATCCTAGTAGCGAAAAACTTGAGAACGACTCAGTAAGTTTATGATACGCTTTCTCAGAATCTTTGTCGAGAAAAGACAATGTTATTGGAGTTGTGTGTTTCGAAAGTTCCCTAGAAACAAATTAATTGTAGACATAGAATTAAATACACCGAATATAAATACAACAAATAATTTAAAGCATTGTCAATCATTTAATATATTGATTAGTATTTGATATTTGTATATACAGTATTTTATTTTTAATGGTCATTCTTTCTATATATATATATATATATATATATATATATATATATATATATATATATATATATATATATATAATATATATATATTTAAACATTTTTTTTTATTTTATAAAATATATCCTAATGATTTATCATATTAGAACTCATCGAGTACCTGCATGTATTATTTTTTAATTAGTAGTATTATTTTCATTATATTTTTATATAAAAAAATAATTCCATCCTAAATTTTTCATAAAACATTTTTTATATTTTTCGTATAGACCACCTTCTCGAAACTCCACACCCCTACTATACTCTGCAAGTAGTACGTTAACCATGGGGGGGAGGAGGTTGATGAGCGTAGTGAGTAGAGGGCAAAGACTCCTAGCAATTTAAGAAATAATTTTAACATTTTATATTAACACTTTGAATACTGCACCAATTTTATATGACTTCCCCAAGAGGCCGAACGATTTTTTTGTTGTACGATGTATATTGTACTAAATATAATATTGTTGTATATTTACATGGTCACTGTAGTCAGCTGTAATTGTACTAAAAGCGATCCAACTTGGACATTTAACGCATCATACTTGGTAACACTGAGGCAAGGGGACGCCATCATATTCGCGGGATTGGCGGTGACGCGTGAAGCCAATATCAAGTTTACAATGTAATATCAATTTATAACTCGAATCAAAATAAATCTTAATTTGGAATTATTAGCGAACATCGCGTCTTTTTCATATCCAAAAATTCACTCAGCCACATATTTTACATACACAACAAATATACAACAGTTAAGTTGAACTATAATATCATATTTTATCCATTTATCTTAGTGAAGGGCATCGGTGAGCCCCTACCGGAGTTGGAGTGCGTTTTTTCGATAACACTTCGATGTTTTATCGTGCATTAATTTTTTTACATCATTGTAATAACTATAAAACTATTGAACATTTTAGAAGTCTTTCAATTTACTTGAGTTATGTGTTTGTACAAATCTTGGCATCGCCGGTCACCGATAAGCCTCACAGCGCTACAGGAAAGTTGAGTACTGGTCACCGGTAACTCCCACGGCATTCAAAGTGTTAACCTTTTTTATTATGTATTTGACTATCTTCAAATTACAGTTTTTTCTTAGATACAATATGATTAATAAAATAACCGATACATTATATTAATGCGGTTAAACATATTTAACTCCATATTTCATAATTTTCATTATAAACTTGATTGCAGCATTATAGTAACTGTTTATTTTTTTATCACAAAAACCGAACTATTATAGACTCCAATTTATTAATGTTTCTTTTTTTAAATTATCATATATTATTTATAATGTTTGTAATTATTATTAACAACAATAATATTTATTCTTAAGTTTATACTATTATATGATGTACATGTTATAGAATATATCTTAGTACAAACATTAATATCTATTATTTGCTATGGTTTCATTAACTGAAAAATTTATTAGAAAATGGTGTATAATATTTATTAGTTGATTAATAATAACAATAATATCGATAAAAATAAAGGAAAATTCAATTAAAGTATACGATTGTGTGAATTAGAATATTTATTTATTTGGAATGAACAAATAAGCAAACTATCTTATCAAAAGTATGTGTTTTTTAATATCCAGAAGTATGACAGTTTTATTTCCCTGTTTGTTCAATTTTAATATAAAATGGTTCTACAATGCGGATATTACAGTCACAGCTGATATTATTTGTCATGTCTTTTATTCAAGGAAAAGATTTCAGCGCAAAGATTTATTTTGTGTTCTACTTTTATATATTTTAAGTATATGCATATATATATATATATATATATATATATATATATATTTAAATATATGAAAATAATATGAATACTTATTTTGTTGACACCATATTTATTTTTTATGTAAAAGATAAATATAAATTTTGAAACGTTTGTAATCAAAGTATGTTGAATGAATCCTTTCCGTTGAGAAATAGTCTTGGGTTGGTATAAGAATAATTGCGGTTTATGACCTTCAAATTCGTATACATTTTTTGATTTAAGTAGTTTTAAGTGGTCCAGAACTGTTGAATGACTAACGTCTAACTTTTGTACAAGCTCTCGAATTTTTGTACGTAGTTCTAATCAACTAACGCCTTCAGTTGGACTGAAGATGAGCGCCTGCGACCTTCTTCATCTTCAAGGCTTTCGTCCCGAACACGAAATTTTTGGAACCACCACTGCACTGTAGTTTCCTTAACAGCACTCATACCAAAAGATTCGTTTAGTTTACAAGCAGTTTCTGTTGCTTTATCACCCGTTTTAAACTCATACAAAAAATACTATTATTGGCTTTTTTATCATCTTTAATTTAATTGGTGTGAAATTAATAATAAAACCAAAGTCAGTGTTACTAAAATACAGACCGAGAAATGTACTTTAAAATGATATTAACATAAACACGATGAAATGATAGTCCTACTGGAAAAAATTAAGGTTAGAATTCAAAAAACAAAAACCGCTATTATTTCCCTCCAACCTAATAGTTTTTACATGCATTCTCTATTATTTTAATATACACTTATATATATATATATATATATATATATAAATATAAGTATAAAATAAAACTCTGTATATAGTTAAGTGCTCCTATTCAATTCTAAAAAATACTTATATTGTAACTACAGCTATATTAACTAGACTGTAAAAGTAATTACAAAAACATTGTAAATAAAAAAAATATTCAAGCAGAAATTTTTGAAACAAAGATAATATTAGTTTCACGAATTTTTGAAAAATTAATAAAATATATTACATAGCCATCAATCGATTCGCAAATCATATCGCTATTCAAACTTGAATTTCATTGCAGTTTATTTTTCAAAATGCTGAAAACTAGATTTTTTTTACCTTCTTACTACTTTTCTGATATTAATACAGAAATTATATATGAGATATATCCACTTATTACGAAATTATCGTGGTGTGTCTCGTGGAGCAATCCAAAAATTGAAGTATGTAAATATATGAGGATAGTAGCTCAAAAATATTGATGTGATTACTTTTTTATATTTGGAAAAATAGTGTATTTATGAGTTGCCGAAATTATTTTCTATACTGCTTTTATATGATTAAAATATGAGTCTTATTCACTATTTTATAACAGAATTTATGTATTTTTTATATATTAAGAACTATATTTTATTGATTAGAGATAACATGCAAATTTGTATTTGAACTAAACTCTTACTTAATAATTGCATGCATTTTTCTTTAAAAATATATGTATGTATGCATATATATATATATATATATATATATATATATAATATTTAATTAAGTAATGTAAAAAATAGATTTACTAACCTATGTCCATCTCTGTGCACAAGCTCTTTTCTCAATTGCTTCTTAAAATCTTCTGAATCTTCTCGTGCTCTTCCCGTTCCAAGAACGTTATTTTCCTCTAGAGGGCTGCCACACTAAACAATAATCAATACAATCATCATCAGATAAATGTTGTAAAATGATAGTAATGAATATCAAGGTTAAATTTACAACGAATATCTGAAATTGACTGGAACTCAATTAGAACTGTTAATAAAATTTTATTGTTTTATCGATCAACATGATATATAATTGAATTTTAATTGATTACTAATCCTTTCTAGAAGAGTGTTTTATTTATTAGAATTTATTTGTTGAATTATATATATATATATAAATTAAAGAAATATATAATACATACCGATTCTTCGTCATCTTTTATATCAGATGCAAAATCGCATGAAATTTTAGTGTCATCGTTGTCTGTAATAGCGCCACCGTTTTGAACGTCTCTTTTTGGAGGAACAAACTTTAATAAACAGAAACACAAATCAGAACCTACAAACATTTTTATTGTATTTTTATTTTTAAATATTTTTACTACAGTAAACTATTATCTGTTTAATAATAATGCTTAAAAGTATCTTTTTAATTTCATTAAAAAATAATTCTTTTTTTTCTGTACTTAATTTTATCCTCGTCTTTTCTTTATTCTAATTCAAAAATTAGTTAAACATTTGTTGTTTTTGAAATGACTTCTATATCATAATTAGTATAGTATGAACAAGAAAAATTGTAAAAAAATATTAACATATATTTATATGCAAGTTTTCAAAAAGTGCTGTTTACAATACAACTTTTTTTATGAGTGTGAAGTTAATCGATTTTATATAAAGTATTCACAACAAATAAAACCTATCATAAACATCCATAAATATGCTTATTAATAAAATGTTATAATTATCCATTTCATTGGTAAATAAAGCATATTAATATTATTTTAAGAATATTAACATTTGGATATATATATATATATATATGTGTGTGTGTGTGTGTGTGATAAATATTTGAAATTATTTTCAAGATTATATTCAGTTCATAAGCAGTTAAGAAGTAAAAGAATCTTTTTCTGAATGAAATCTATTGTTATATGCTTTAAAATACAAAAAAAATTAATTATTATTGTAGAGGAATATGTTATATACCGTTTTTAAAATTTATTCAGTGTATAATTTTAATTTTTCAAGAAAACTTAATTAGGGTGTTGAGCTTTTTACATGACAATAGATCAGTTCAGAAAAGTATAAAAATTCAAGTCGAGTTTCGCAACAGTAAAATTTCAAACATTAATTGTTCTTCTCAAAGCTTCAATTAGATTTCAGTAATTACATTTTATGCATACATTTAAATATATTATTTTAAAATGGATTAAATACGTTTTATAATTTTGCTCCAAATAATAAAATTTATTTATCTTTTAATTCAAATACACGGATAGAAAAATTCACATTTATTTAAAAACAAATACTACTGAGAATTATTACTTAGTTATTAAATATTTATCTATATCTATATATATATATATATATATACACACACATATATACATATATATATACATATATATATATATATATATATAAACAATTATGTAATTTACTTTTCCTTCTTGTATTAATGTATTTTTTTTAAGATTCTGAATTTAATCATAATTCTTAATACTTTTCTGTACAAATCAATAAGGATCGGTATAATTTTTTCATCTGTACAAAAAATGTATTACATTCTGGCTTAAAATATACGGTAAATGCTACAAATAAAATATTCGTTATTTATAAATATTTCTTAAAAAATCAAAAAACTCAGGTTTTAATGCTCTATCTGTATATGTGATTGATTTCTATTCGATTTACGGAAATATATTATTTTTTTAATAGTTTTACATCATAAATATTCTTAACGCAATGTTAAAAAAAACTTTATATATTCACTACAGTAGTCTGCAGAAACACTTTGGTTTTCTATTTCCTTTTTTGTGAACAACTTTATGAATTATTAAACGTGACATTTTCAGTTCTTTACAAAAACACGTCGCATATATTTTCTAAAGCTTTGTATAAGAATTTCTAACATACGTTCAATGTCTCTCTTTGATATATTTACCCTATACGCGAGGTTTCTTTTTATTATATTTTTTTTTCTTTCATGATGCGATCTGTTCCGATTTTCGATCAAAGGTACTTGAAATGTTTTTCTCTACTCGATTGGTAAATTTTAGCTGTATAAACCCTCAAAAATGCTTGTTTTTTGTAATCTTATTTTATTGACAGCCATAACTTACAGGTACAGTACCTTATCAGCAGAAATTCTAGTGAACCATTGCGGAAAAAGAAGTACGTTGAATACTTTTTCTGGATATTTCATTATCTTTTAATAGATTATTATATTATTTTTTAGTTTTGTAAAAATCATGCATTATGAATAAATAGACACTTAGTAATTGATACCTAATATTTGTAATAATTACATTAAAAGTTCAATTTAAGGGACTTGCATAAGTTTGAAATAATGCAAAAATCGATTTTTGGTTTTTTACATATTATTAAAGTTTAAAGTCCTAAGTTTTATTATCAAAAAGAATTTAATAATATTAATAACATTCTCTATCCGGTGAACGGATGATTTTTTGGTATGCTTTTCCATTTGTTAATAATAAACAGTTATATGAGTCAAAATCGACCTTTTTTTCAAACGGCTGCCATTTTTGCAATTTTCAAAATTTCAAATAAATATTCAGTCTTACCAGAGTTCTTACATTTACGCTACAAGGTCATTATTCTACTTTTGGTGTCAGATCAATGCAATTACTGAAATCGTGTACAACGATTGGCCATGCAGCAGACACAGCCCTTTAATTTATTTATATCTTTATATTTTGTAAAAAAATCCAATAACAAAAGATCTTGTTCAGGACATGTATTTAACTTGTACAAAATTTTAATTCTATAACATTAATACCCACGTCAAAAAAAATATCAAAAACCGTACTACTTTTCGAACGGCAACCTTATGCAAGATCCTTAAATCTTTTCAGAAATTTAAAAAAATATATTTCGATTTTAACACTTCTGATTAAGTAAAATGTATATCAAACATATTAGCATGTTTACTGCCTTTGCAACTTATCACAAATCTTTAAATATTTATAAAGATTTTCAACTGAATATACAATATTTATATATCAAATTTTAAGAATATGTATTTGTTTTCATTTAATATACTCATTTAAATATACACTCTGATCAAAAAATCCTTATTCCTACATTTTCATTCTAGTAATTCACTGTAAGATATACTAAAGATGTTTAATTTAAATCGAAAACTGAACTTTTTTAAATAAACTACTAATTATATTGAAATATGATTCGTATTAATTTTTTCTGAATAAAGTTCATAGTAAAAAGTATCATAGAAGTTAATTTAATCTTTAATGATAATACTTTCATAAGGAATCAAATATTTATCATTTTTTCAATGCTAAATAGGTGATGAGGTTACGTCAATAAATTTATACTACAAAATTAAAATATGAATGAAAATGAATGTTACTTTTAAATTAAACAATGTTTTATAAATCTATCTACGAGTATATTTGAGTATTTTTGGCCTTATTCTTAAGTGCATTTCAGAAATTCTAAGACTAGTCAGAGTGTCAGTACCACGAGTGTGTAGGGATTTTAATGCATTTTCGATGCATTTAATTTAAAATTAACTTCAGTACAGACAATAAATTTTGCACTAGTGAATATTCATCAGTGCCAACAATATGTAATAGTATTAAACATGTGTTATATATTTTTACAAATGAATTGCTTTTCATTCCACAAAATAATGAAAAATATTTCTGGTCTAAAATTTTTAATAAATTATTATTGATCATTTTTGATTATTGTTTTGAATAATGAATTATTTTTTCATTATTATAATCGTGTTTTTTCTCTATATTCTTTAATATATATATATATATATATATATATGTATATATGTATGTATGTAGATATGTATGTATGTAGATATGTTAAATCTCTACTTCAAACCATATAAACGAAAACAAATAAAAAAGCTGGAAACATAAATATTCATATGTAATATATGGTAGGAGTATAATTAGTTGAAGTCATGCAAAGTTAGTTCTTAGTTGTAATGGAAACAGGAATTATATATGACGAGTAAATTACATGGAGTTGTTAACTATCTCCCGTGTGTAAATCTAACCCAAAAGCTAGAAATGTAGTATTAAAAGTTTTACTGATGTATGTTTTATACTATCTACTATTAACTATTTCTATTTATAGCTATCACTTCTTTTTATTTTAATAATATATTTCATAATTACCCTTTTATTTATGATATATGCATAAATATTAAGGCCAATTAGTTTCAAATGTTAATTATTATTATTTTTGGATTAGAATTTGTCTATTATTTTCATAAAGTCGCATAGTGAGGAATATTTCTTTAAATAAATTCATAAATAAGATAAATTTTGCAAATATATTGACGAAAACTTATGCAATTTAAATGTAATAAGATTATTATTTGTTTAAAAAAACGTTTTGGTTTAAATATAATATTATATATATATATATATATATATATATATATATATATATATATATATATATATATATATGATTTTGTTTATAGTGTTAGGTTGAATTTATAAAACTAGAGAGTAAGAGACCATTTATTTTGCCAATGTCTGTGTGTAAAATGCTTATCAATGTCTTCGCCACATGTCGTCATTATTTCCAGTTACGGCGCAACTAACCAACCACTGACCTGTATCAATAGCTTGAAGGACTGGTATATATTTGAACTGAAGTGGAAATATTATAACCACAAAGTAAGGCGCATAAGGATTATTACAGAAAATTTATAAACTTTATTTCGCAGCATAGAATTACATTAAAATTGCATGTCTGTACTACAGTAAGGTGTAGATAAATTAAAAAAATTTTTTTTTTAATTTGTTTGTTAAATAATAATTATTCTTTATTATACATATATATATATATATATATAAATTAAAATTTAATACTTGTCAAAGAATATAGAATCATATTTACAAATAATTTATATATAAACTTGTTTTGAATTCATAAATTATTTTGAATCCAAATTTACAATATATATATATATATATATATATATATATATATATATATATATATATATTATATTGTATGTTAATATTATTTATTTGCTCATAATTATCAATCACTTTCTTAGCACGAGTCGTAATTAGGTATCAGTATTTTTTTCGGAGCTTCGAATAAAAAAATTTTTGAAATGGTAACTGTTAATAATTATCTGTTCTAAACTTATTTTTTGATTTTAGAATTCAATCGCATTTTAATAAATAAAAAAACAGTAAAAATTGATAACTAATATTGTCAAAAAATTGGAATTAATTATTAGTACAATTGAATTGTATAAATTTTACTATTATATTATATATTAGCAGTTGTTTTCGGCTGTTATATATTAAAACAATTTATTAATATGTGAAAGTATCTAAATATAGGTAAACTAAATTTTATAGCTGGCCACTGTATACGATCATTCGTTTTTACGACATGTTTCATGAGAAATAAATTCTCATTTTATGTTCATAACTTGCGTTTACGACAAAGTATGATTAAATTTTGGACGAAGGATTAGATGTCTGAAAGAAAATTCTTCAATAATTTATTACATTTCGAACATTCAAGGTTATCGATCAAAACCACACTTTTTATAACCGTGAACATTTTTCGAATAAATTACTTTTTTAAAAATAATTTTTGTTCCTAGAGAATTTTTTATTAAAAAGTAAATAAATAAGTAAATTTTCTTAAAATAACTAAATTTTATAAAATTCTGAATATTATCAAAAATCAAATATATTTTTCTGTTAGCTAAGATTTTTTAAACGAAAAATGTAATAAGAAATTTCATTGAATTAATTTTTATGAAATACCAAATTTGGTAATTAAGAACTGGAAAATTGTTTACAAAATACATTTTTACAAATCGAGTATATATTTTATTTTGGGTTCTCTTCATTTCTACAAGAAATTGATATTTTTTTTTATTTTCTAATAGAATTTTTTTCAAATTAAAGTACGAATTATATAAATATTTAAGAACAAAATTACATATGCTTCATACTAATTAATTTTTATTCCATGTAATTTATTTGGACCATTCCAAGTTAAAACCATTTCATAGATCAACAATTATTTAATATCTTAAAATTTTATTAAAGAATAAAAAATACTCTGAAAAATATTTTTATCATCAAATAAATGGAATATATTTTTTGTATCAAATATAAAAATTTAAAGTTTTTATTTTTAGAAATATTGGGATAGATCAAACGAAATAAAAAAACATATATAAAATGTATTTCACGACAAAACAATTCACGTTGTAGCCATTTTTTCAAGCATTACTTAATTCTTTATATTGATTCTTTGATTAATATAGGTTATTATAAATTTATAGTTTTTTATGTAACCTATTATTTTTATATAAAGGTAAATCATGTTAATTGTAAATTAAATTTCATAAAAAAAATATTTTTCACACTAAGTGTATGTAGAAAAATAATGTTCCTAATGAGTTTTTTCAGATGTATTGGTATTATTAAATACAATTAAATTTTTTTGAAGATTATTGAATTAAACTGCTTATATTATAGATTATTGAATTAAACTGCTTATATACAGTAACGTTCAAAGTATACTAAACTTTAGTTCAATTTTATTAAAATTTGCACGTTTTCTAACCTATCAGAGTTAAGAGTATGAATTTAATCATTTTAATTTAGTTTTTTTGAATTTATTTTATTATTTAATAATTCTTACTAATGTTTTTATCCTTTAATTTAACTAAATTTAACATTTATTTAAAAATTTGAATGGTTTCTTTCTCCAAATATTAATGTTTTTTCAGGTGAGAAATATTTCATTATTAGAAATTAGTAGCGACTTCTGTTATCTATGTTTAATTCAGATTAAAAATAACTTCGTGTTAGTAAATGTATTGTGAATGAAACTTAATCTCCATAAGTGTAAAAGAAAATATTTTTTCAATACTGATAATATTCTATAATTTGAAAGTTCACTTTATACAGAAATGAAGAAGTTTGATAGCAAATTAAAACTAAGTAAATAGAAAACATTATAATTCATAAGATATGCTTTCGATTTACAAACAAATTATTGATAATATTTTGTGATTGATAAAAAAAATAATTTAATAACGAAATGAAAAAAATTAAACTCATAATAAATGCAATAAAAAATATCACAATATCATATAGTAACAGAGGAAAAGTATAATTCATTTGGTCGTTTCTGTGTTTAAAATATCAGTCTAGTTTATATTATATGTTCAAAGCAAATAAAAGTTACATACCGGTTTTAGAACACGTACTATGAAGTACGTTTTGATGCCAGCCATTCTCAAGGACTCTTCACGTTTCTCACCATAGGCGGGCTCAACTTCAAATTCTCCATCCAGAAAGCTGAGGGTGTTTTCAGATATATGCACACGTCTGAAATGAATGGAAATAAACGCATTTAAATGTATGTCAATGTGTCTACTCCAATATTGCATCAACAGGAAAATGGTACAGATTTCCGACGGATCCAGGAGGAATTTAATATTGAATTTTTATTTACGAATTTCAATATCTTCAGTGTAACGGGAGATACAAGATTCATATATACATACATACATATATATATATATATATATATATATATATATATATATATATATATGTAAATATATATACATTGGTTCAGTTAAGAAAATAGGCTAACTATTCACTAAAATTTCAGTATTTAGAATTAAATGCTTCTAATTGTAGTTCAATATTAAAAACACATTTTAGATTTAATGTGAAACTAATCTGTGTAGTGTCCAAAAAAATAAGAATAACAAAAAATTAAATATATAACAAAGTATTGAATTCTTGTAATTGATGAGTGATCCACCTTTTACGACTTGAATGTAATTATTTTACAAAATAAAGAAAAACAACTCTTTTCAATTAAATATAAATATCAACTATGTCTAAACTGGAATATGATTAAAAAGGTTTCAATTTAAATTACAGCAGTTTGTAAAAAAATAATTACCAAATCCTAAACAAAAAACTACAGCTTTTTGTGAATTGTACGGACAGAACATTTTATACTTAAAAATGTGTTAGATGTAATATGAGTTTTATTATTGAAATTAAATTATACATAAGTTCATATACAATTTAATTCAACATTAAAAAAATTAATATATATACATACATATATATATATATATTCATGCAAATTGAAATTTAATCTCTCTGTTCTCTTTCTTTACCGTGTTACGAGAATCAAATTATCTGATTAGAATAATTTCGTTATTTATTTGAAGCTATTGGATTAAATTTTAATATATATATATATATATATATATACGAAACCTCAATCGTATATAATGCTTATAAAATAAATCCTGTCTATATAAAGTAGATTATTTAACAACAGTTTTATTAATCTGGAAGTATTATTTTGGTTAAACTAATGTTGAAAAAGGTGTTTTATTTTTCTTAAGAATAAACGAAATAAATGTTAGAAAATTGTCAACCAATTGATCGAATACAACCTAGTAAGTTATTGTTACAATAACTAATTTCGAATTAAAAAATTCATAAATTTAATCATTGTTTGGTCATAAAAATCGTTTCAATTTGTGTTATTTTGACTACATAGCTACATCTCTCTCTCTCTCTCTCTCTCTATATATATATATATATATATATATATATATATATAAAAAATCAAAATTAACCACAAAAAATAAAAAAAATTTATTTAAAACGAAACTTCTATGATACCCAAATATGTTAATTGTTTCATTCGGTTACATGTACATGCTAATTACAAGTGGGCGAACACAGCGAGCCCGCTGGTTGATGAGCGAAACGAGTAGGGAGCGGAGCCCCTTATTAACTTTTTATAAAAACAAAATGAATCATTTAGTGCATATAAAGCGATATATACTCATCAGAAAAATCAATAAACAAAAACGAAGTTTAAAAGACATTATTTTTTTTAAAAAAAAAAACATTTTATTGATAATTTTACATATGTAATCTACTGAGAAAAAGTTGTAAAAATCATACAGTAAACGGTTCAAGAGAAAGAAATAAAGAATAAATAATTGTAGAAAAAATTAAAGAATTTAAACCTCTCCTGCAAATGTTTACTCTTGGTATAGAATGTTTACACGTTTTCTTTCCTTGCGTTGTTTATTTAATAGAACCACCGTTATAAAATATAAGAAATTTCAGTGAAAAAAATTATATACAGCTTTAAAATTTATCTTTTATAAAAGAGAATCCTTATATAAAAGATTAAAATTTCGCAATCTTTGTATTAGAACATGCTTCAATTACAGCATACACACTATATATCTCTCTCTTTCTCTCTCTCTCTCTCACACACACTCACACACACATATTTATATATATATATTAGTTGAAAAAATAATTCGGTGCTTTTAAACTCAGTCAATTATAACTCGTTTTAAACTAAAATATTTCATTGCTGTTTTACGATTTTAAAATGTCAATCTTAATATTTAAAAACATTATACAGTGCTCTCTGTCGTACTGTAAACTGCGATAGTGCAACAATGTATTCCTCTTCCTGTGCTTTTACTCTACATAAGTGACTGTAATTAAGGGGTACCGAAAAACGAACGCAGGAGCGCTTTAAATGGGCGTTTCTATTCTACAAATCGTTTGTCTCTCGTACCGCAACAAGGTACTCCAGAAGTGCTGCAATACGACAAAAAGCAGTATAATAACTTCGTTAAAAAAATGCTGCTGAAGCCACCGGAATGATTCGTTCAGTTTGAGAGAAAAAATTATGATTTCATCGACGCAAAGCCGCCATTTTTTTTGACAAGCAATTCGTCAGTTACCCGATAGATGGAACGAAGTTATACAAAATAATGGGAAATATTTTTAGTATTAAAATGTATTCTATTTTCTGGTAAATAATTATTTTTAACACTAGAACTACTGACAATTAAGATGAAGCTATTTTTACCAAAACCAGTCAAAATGATTGATCTTTAAAAAATTCGTAATAATAGAGTATTTTTATATTTATTGACTTATTAGATTCTTACAAAAGGAATTCCATATTATGTAGTACTTTTGTGGTATTATATATTAACCAATTTGAGACCATATTCCCTAAATGAGAATTGGTACATTTTATCACTTACACATCAATAAGAATAAGTATAATAAAAAATATATACTTTGGTAAAAAAAAATTAAAATAAATTTTCATTTCAAAGTTAAGTTATTCTTATAGTTTAGAGTAAATTATTAGGTATAAAAAGTTATAATTTGTCATATTTCTTACAAACGTAGTTTTTCTTTTGAGTGCATTTTCCGTACACATATTTTTTACAGATATTACAAATGGTGGTAGTGTTATTATTATTACAGTACCCTATTTTACACCATTTTCGTGAACAGTGCGAGCTCTTTGAAGTTGTTTGTACATTAGCTTCTCATGATTCTATGCTTGGTTTTATATTTTCAATGCCATTTTCAGTGGCAGGTTAATCTACTAGTTGAAACATAAATTCAACTTTCATAATATTTTTTTAGCATATCTGGTTGGACCGGGTACGTCTTTGAAAATATTATGAAGTGGTAATCTTCCAGGACTAGACCCTTCTTGTATTTTTTCCCAATTGGTTCCGTCTGCAGCAATTTCATTTTGATTGATATCTTGTAGTATACTTTCATTTTCATGTTCAGAACTTGAAAGCACTCGAGCACATCTTCTTTTACGTAAATTCAAAATATTTTCAAATTCACTATCACTTTTTGAGGACTTTTGAGCATTTAATCCGTCTAAAAGCTCATTACCACTAATTTCACTATCAAAAAGTTCATCGTGAATACCGCATAATTTATTTCCAATTTCTTCTGGTTCACCTTCACTGTCATAGAGTCCATCATCCTCGATATCAGAGCATTTCACTGATATATCGTTCAGTTTTTCCAATAATTCAGAGATTTTCAATCGTTTTGGCATTTTCAGGACTTATAAAAGAAAATAAAATTAGTGGTTACATAAAATTTTATATTTATATTCATTTTTCTCACCTCACACTAATTGAAATAATATGTCGTTTATTATAATTTATATAATTATTTTTTTATTATTTATTATATTATATAATATAGTGCAACATTCGACAAAAACTTCAACACACATTCTGTCTCCAGATCTAAATGAACGACTAAATATATTTTCGAATCAATGCATTAGTTTTGCATTACCATCATGATCGATCCGGAAATTTCCTCATAATTTTCACAATCATACTGAATGATGCGCAGTAAAAATTCTAAAAACGTGTGAGAAGTTGTACAAAACGAGTAAACTGATTAATTTTTGTTCGGTAAACAGATTGCAGAACACTTTTATACTTTCGTAGGTAGCAGTCATTTTGGGTGTTGGTATAAGTAGCTATGATACACAATTATTTTGAGTTTGAATAAAAATAAATAAAAATAAAATTCATTACACTATTTCCTTAATTATCGTTGTAAAAATCATGACGTCGTTGCGGAAAAAAAATGTAATATGAAGTAGGAATTTTAAAACAAAATTGTAAAACCAGTCATTTTGACTGGCGTGGTAGTTTAAGTATTAATGAAAAAGACATTAAATTAATTTGTTCGCAATATATATATATACATATAAATATATATATATATATATATATATATATATATATATATATATTTATTTATTTATAAACTCATATGTTCGTACAGACCAAATTAACGATCATTTAAAAAATGATGTCGTTTTTTGCAATTGAATTGTTAAAAATGAATAAAAAGTAGAATATTCATGGAAATATCATCTTCTATGATAATTTTTGATTAAAAATCATAATAAAAAGGTGATAAAAATATATATTTAATGAACTCTATAAAATGAATCTGAAGAAGTTAATTATGTCATTGAATAATTAAAATTATTTCAACGGAAAAGCGTCAATTAACGAACACCCATTCGCATATAAATGTTCTTTTAAAATATGTAGATTGTATGGTAATCACTATATATATATATATATATATATATATATATATATATATATATATATATATATATATATATATATATATATATAACTAAGTCAATTGCGTTTTTCAACACTTTATCGTGCGAATTGCGCGTTTTAAATGTTTGTACGAGAAAGTACGTGTCGAGAAGATTCGATTACGCTGAAAATATCGATAGAAAATTTTCCTCAATTTTTCGACAAAAACGCAAAGGGGGGGGGTGTTCTCGATTTCTCAAAAAATTAATTTCGGAAAATTGCAATTTTTTTTCAATATTATCAAAATATACGCCGGACGAAAACGTGCGCGCATGTCAGTTCGGCCATATTTTGCACAGGGCCGGCGCAGTGGCCCCACAAAGTTTGGGTTTCTAGGATTTTCAACTTTTCAGAATTTTCGATATTTCAATTGCGTTTTTCAACACTTTATCGTGCGAATTGCGCGTTTTAAATGTTTGTACGAGAAAGTACGTGTCGAGAAGATTCGATTACGCTGAAAATATCGATAGAAAATTTTCCTCAATTTTTCGACAAAAACGCAAAGGGGGGGGGGTGTTCTCGATTTCTCAAAAAATTAATTTCGGAAAATTGCAAATTTTTTTCAATATTATCAAAATATACGCCGGACGAAAACGTGCGCGCATGTCAGTTCGGCCATATTTTGCACAGGGCCGGCGCAGTGGCCCCACAAAGTTTGGGTTTCTAGGATTTTCAACTTTTCAGAATTTTCGATATTTCAATTGCGTTTTTCAACACTTTATCGTGCGAATTGCGCGTTTTAAATGTTTGTACGAGAAAGTACGTGTCGAGAAGATTCGATTACGCTGAAAATATCGATAGAAAATTTTCCTCAATTTTTCGACAAAAACGCAAAGGGGGGGGTGTTCTCGATTTCTCAAAAAATTAATTTCGGAAAATTGCAATTTTTTTTCAATATTATCAAAATATACGCCGGACGAAAACGTGCGCGCATGTCAGTTCGGCCATATTTTGCACAGGGCCGGCGCAGTGGCCCCACAAAGTTTGGGTTTCTAGGATTTTCAACTTTTCAGAATTTTCGATATTTCAATTGCGTTTTTCAACACTTTATCGTGCGAATTGCGCGTTTTAAATGTTTGAACGAGAAAGTACGTGTCGAGAAGATTCGATTACGCTGAAAATATCGATAGAAAATTTTCCTCAATTTTTCGACAAAAACGCAAAGGGGGGGGGTGTTCTCGATTTCTCAAAAAATTAATTTCGGAAAATTGCAAATTTTTTTCAATATTATCAAAATATACGCCGGACGAAAACGTGCGCGCATGTCAGTTCGGCAATATTTTGCACAGGGCCGGCGCAGTGGCCCCACAAAGTTTGGGTTTCTAGGATTTTCAACTTTTCAGAATTTTCGATATTTCAATTGCGTTTTTCAACACTTTATCGTGCGAATTGCGCGTTTTAAATGTTTGAACGAGAAAGTACGTGTCGAGAAGATTCGATTACGCTGAAAATATCGATAGAAAATTTTCCTCAATTTTTCGACAAAAACGCAAAGGGGGGGGTGTTCTCGATTTCTCAAAAAATTAATTTCGGAAAATTGCAAATTTTTTTCAATATTATCAAAATATACGCCGGACGAAAACGTGCGCGCATGTCAGTTCGGCCATATTTTGCACAGGGCCGGCGCAGTGGCCCCACAAAGTTTGGGTTTCTAGGATTTTCAACTTTTCAGAATTTTCGATATTTCAATTGCGTTTTTCAACACTTTATCGTGCGAATTGCGCGTTTTAAATGTTTGTACGAGAAAGTACGTGTCGAGAAGATTCGATTACGCTGAAAATATCGATAGAAAATTTTCCTCAATTTTTCGACAAAAACGCAAAGGGGGGGGTGTTCTCGATTTCTCAAAAAATTAATTTCGGAAAATTGCAAATTTTTTTCAATATTATCAAAATATACGCCGGACGAAAACGTGCGCGCATGTCAGTTCGGCCATATTTTGCACAGGGCCGGCGCAGTGGCCCCACAAAGTTTGGGTTTCTAGGATTTTCAACTTTTCAGAATTTTCGATATTTCAATTGCGTTTTTCAACACTTTATCGTGCGAATTGCGCGTTTTAAATGTTTGTACGAGAAAGTACGTGTCGAGAAGATTCGATTACGCTGAAAATATCGATAGAAAATTTTCCTCAATTTTTCGACAAAAACGCAAAGGGGGGGGTGTTCTCGATTTCTCAAAAAATTAATTTCGGAAAATTGCAAATTTTTTTCAATATTATCAAAATATACGCCGGACGAAAACGTGCGCGCATGTCAGTTCGGCCATATTTTGCACAGGGCCGGCGCAGTGGCCCCACAAAGTTTGGGTTTCTAGGATTTTCAACTTTTCAGAATTTTCGATATTTCAATTGCGTTTTTCAACACTTTATCGTGCGAATTGCGCGTTTTAAATGTTTGAACGAGAAAGTACGTGTCGAGAAGATTCGATTACGCTGAAAATATCGATAGAAAATTTTCCTCAATTTTTCGACAAAAACGCAAAGGGGGGGGTGTTCTCGATTTCTCAAAAAATTAATTTCGGAAAATTGCAAATTTTTTTCAATATTATCAAAATATACGCCGGACGAAAACGTGCGCGCATGTCAGTTCGGCCATATTTTGCACAGGGCCGGCGCAGTGGCCCCACAAAGTTTGGGTTTCTAGGATTTTCAACTTTTCAGAATTTTCGATATTTCAATTGCGTTTTTCAACACTTTATCGTGCGAATTGCGCGTTTTAAATGTTTGAACGAGAAAGTACGTGTCGAGAAGATTCGATTACGCTGAAAATATCGATAGAAAATTTTCCTCAATTTTTCGACAAAAACGCAAAGGGGGGGGGTGTTCTCGATTTCTCAAAAAATTAATTTCGGAAAATTGCAAATTTTTTTCAATATTATCAAAATATACGCCGGACGAAAACGTGCGCGCATGTCAGTTCGGCCATATTTTGCACAGGGCCGGCGCAGTGGCCCCACAAAGTTTGGGTTTCTAGGATTTTCAACTTTTCAGAATTTTCGATATTTCAATTGCGTTTTTCAACACTTTATCGTGCGAATTGCGCGTTTTAAATGTTTGAACGAGAAAGTACGTGTCGAGAAGATTCGATTACGCTGAAAATATCGATAGAAAATTTTCCTCAATTTTTCGACAAAAACGCAAAGGGGGGGGTGTTCTCGATTTCTCAAAAAATTAATTTCGGAAAATTGCAAATTTTTTTCAATATTATCAAAATATACGCCGGACGAAAACGTGCGCGCATGTCAGTTCGGCCATATTTTGCACAGGGCCGGCGCAGTGGCCCCACAAAGTTTGGGTTTCTAGGATTTTCAACTTTTCAGAATTTTCGATATTTCAATTGCGTTTTTCAACACTTTATCGTGCGAATTGCGCGTTTTAAATGTTTGAACGAGAAAGTACGTGTCGAGAAGATTCGATTACGCTGAAAATATCGATAGAAAATTTTCCTCAATTTTTCGACAAAAACGCAAAGGGGGGGGTGTTCTCGATTTCTCAAAAAATTAATTTCGGAAAATTGCAAATTTTTTTCAATATTATCAAAATATACGCCGGACGAAAACGTGCGCGCATGTCAGTTCGGCCATATTTTGCACAGGGCCGGCGCAGTGGCCCCACAAAGTTTGGGTTTCTAGGATTTTCAACTTTTCAGAATTTTCGATATTTCAATTGCGTTTTTCAACACTTTATCGTGCGAATTGCGCGTTTTAAATGTTTGTACGAGAAAGTACGTGTCGAGAAGATTCGATTACGCTGAAAATATCGATAGAAAATTTTCCTCAATTTTTCGACAAAAACGCAAAGGGGGGGGTGTTCTCGATTTCTCAAAAAATTAATTTCGGAAAATTGCAAATTTTTTTCAATATTATCAAAATATACGCCGGACGAAAACGTGCGCGCATGTCAGTTCGGCCATATTTTGCACAGGGCCGGCGCAGTGGCCCCACAAAGTTTGGGTTTCTAGGATTTTCAACTTTTCAGAATTTTCGATATTTCAATTGCGTTTTTCAACACTTTATCGTGCGAATTGCGCGTTTTAAATGTTTGAACGAGAAAGTACGTGTCGAGAAGATTCGATTACGCTGAAAATATCGATAGAAAATTTTCCTCAATTTTTCGACAAAAACGCAAAGGGGGGGGTGTTCTCGATTTCTCAAAAAATTAATTTCGGAAAATTGCAAATTTTTTTCAATATTATCAAAATATACGCCGGACGAAAACGTGCGCGCATGTCAGTTCGGCCATATTTTGCACAGGGCCGGCGCAGTGGCCCCACAAAGTTTGGGTTTCTAGGATTTTCAACTTTTCAGAATTTTCGATATTTCAATTGCGTTTTTCAACACTTTATCGTGCGAATTGCGCGTTTTAAATGTTTGAACGAGAAAGTACGTGTCGAGAAGATTCGATTACGCTGAAAATATCGATAGAAAATTTTCCTCAATTTTTCGACAAAAACGCAAAGGGGGGGGTGTTCTCGATTTCTCAAAAAATTAATTTCGGAAAATTGCAAATTTTTTTCAATATTATCAAAATATACGCCAGACGAAAACGTGCGCGCATGTCAGTTCGGCCATATTTTGCACAGGGCCGGCGCAGTGGCCCCACAAAGTTTGGGTTTCTAGGATTTTCAACTTTTCAGAATTTTCGATATTTCAATTGCGTTTTTCAACACTTTATCGTGCGAATTGCGCGTTTTAAATGTTTGTACGAGAAAGTACGTGTCGAGAAGATTCGATTACGCTGAAAATATCGATAGAAAATTTTCCTCAATTTTTCGACAAAAACGCAAAGGGGGGGGTGTTCTCGATTTCTCAAAAAATTAATTTCGGAAAATTGCAAATTTTTTTCAATATTATCAAAATATACGCCGGACGAAAACGTGCGCGCATGTCAGTTCGGCCATATTTTGCACAGGGCCGGCGCAGTGGCCCCACAAAGTTTGGGTTTCTAGGATTTTCAACTTTTCAGAATTTTCGATATTTCAATTGCGTTTTTCAACACTTTATCGTGCGAATTGCGCGTTTTAAATGTTTGTACGAGAAAGTACGTGTCGAGAAGATTCGATTACGCTGAAAATATCGATAGAAAATTTTCCTCAATTTTTCGACAAAAACGCAAAGGGGGGGGTGTTCTCGATTTCTCAAAAAATTAATTTCGGAAAATTGCAAATTTTTTTCAATATTATCAAAATATACGCCGGACGAAAACGTGCGCGCATGTCAGTTCGGCCATATTTTGCACAGGGCCGGCGCAGTGGCCCCACAAAGTTTGGGTTTCTAGGATTTTCAACTTTTCAGAATTTTCGATATTTCAATTGCGTTTTTCAACACTTTATCGTGCGAATTGCGCGTTTTAAATGTTTGTACGAGAAAGTACGTGTCGAGAAGATTCGATTACGCTGAAAATATCGATAGAAAATTTTCCTCAATTTTTCGACAAAAACGCAAAGGGGGGGGTGTTCTCGATTTCTCAAAAAATTAATTTCGGAAAATTGCAAATTTTTTTCAATATTATCAAAATATACGCCGGACGAAAACGTGCGCGCATGTCAGTTCGGCCATATTTTGCACAGGGCCGGCGCAGTGGCCCCACAAAGTTTGGGTTTCTAGGATTTTCAACTTTTCAGAATTTTCGATATTTCAATTGCGTTTTTCAACACTTTATCGTGCGAATTGCGCGTTTTAAATGTTTGTACGAGAAAGTACGTGTCGAGAAGATTCGATTACGCTGAAAATATCGATAGAAAATTTTCCTCAATTTTTCGACAAAAACGCAAAGGGGGGGGTGTTCTCGATTTCTCAAAAAATTAATTTCGGAAAATTGCAAATTTTTTTCAATATTATCAAAATATACGCCGGACGAAAACGTGCGCGCATGTCAGTTCGGCCATATTTTGCACAGGGCCGGCGCAGTGGCCCCACAAAGTTTGGGTTTCTAGGATTTTCAACTTTTCAGAATTTTCGATATTTCAATTGCGTTTTTCAACACTTTATCGTGCGAATTGCGCGTTTTAAATGTTTGAACGAGAAAGTACGTGTCGAGAAGATTCGATTACGCTGAAAATATCGATAGAAAATTTTCCTCAATTTTTCGACAAAAACGCAAAGGGGGGGGTGTTCTCGATTTCTCAAAAAATTAATTTCGGAAAATTGCAAATTTTTTTCAATATTATCAAAATATACGCCGGACGAAAACGTGCGCGCATGTCAGTTCGGCCATATTTTGCACAGGGCCGGCGCAGTGGCCCCACAAAGTTTGGGTTTCTAGGATTTTCAACTTTTCAGAATTTTCGATATTTCAATTGCGTTTTTCAACACTTTATCGTGCGAATTGCGCGTTTTAAATGTTTGAACGAGAAAGTACGTGTCGAGAAGATTCGATTACGCTGAAAATATCGATAGAAAATTTTCCTCAATTTTTCGACAAAAACGCAAAGGGGGGGGTGTTCTCGATTTCTCAAAAAATTAATTTCGGAAAATTGCAAATTTTTTTCAATATTATCAAAATATACGCCGGACGAAAACGTGCGCGCATGTCAGTTCGGCCATATTTTGCACAGGGCCGGCGCAGTGGCCCCACAAAGTTTGGGTTTCTAGGATTTTCAACTTTTCAGAATTTTCGATATTTCAATTGCGTTTTTCAACACTTTATCGTGCGAATTGCGCGTTTTAAATGTTTGAACGAGAAAGTACGTGTCGAGAAGATTCGATTACGCTGAAAATATCGATAGAAAATTTTCCTCAATTTTTCGACAAAAACGCAAAGGGGGGGGTGTTCTCGATTTCTCAAAAAATTAATTTCGGAAAATTGCAAATTTTTTTCAATATTATCAAAATATACGCCGGACGAAAACGTGCGCGCATGTCAGTTCGGCCATATTTTGCACAGGGCCGGCGCAGTGGCCCCACAAAGTTTGGGTTTCTAGGATTTTCAACTTTTCAGAATTTTCGATATTTCAATTGCGTTTTTCAACACTTTATCGTGCGAATTGCGCGTTTTAAATGTTTGTACGAGAAAGTACGTGTCGAGAAGATTCGATTACGCTGAAAATATCGATAGAAAATTTTCCTCAATTTTTCGACAAAAACGCAAAGGGGGGGGTGTTCTCGATTTCTCAAAAAATTAATTTCGGAAAATTGCAAATTTTTTTCAATATTATCAAAATATACGCCGGACGAAAACGTGCGCGCATGTCAGTTCGGCCATATTTTGCACAGGGCCGGCGCAGTGGCCCCACAAAGTTTGGGTTTCTAGGATTTTCAACTTTTCAGAATTTTCGATATTTCAATTGCGTTTTTCAACACTTTATCGTGCGAATTGCGCGTTTTAAATGTTTGTACGAGAAAGTACGTGTCGAGAAGATTCGATTACGCTGAAAATATCGATAGAAAATTTTCCTCAATTTTTCGACAAAAACGCAAAGGGGGGGGTGTTCTCGATTTCTCAAAAAATTAATTTCGGAAAATTGCAAATTTTTTTCAATATTATCAAAATATACGCCGGACGAAAACGTGCGCGCATGTCAGTTCGGCCATATTTTGCACAGGGCCGGCGCAGTGGCCCCACAAAGTTTGGGTTTCTAGGATTTTCAACTTTTCAGAATTTTCGATATTTCAATTGCGTTTTTCAACACTTTATCGTGCGAATTGCGCGTTTTAAATGTTTGAACGAGAAAGTACGTGTCGAGAAGATTCGATTACGCTGAAAATATCGATAGAAAATTTTCCTCAATTTTTCGACAAAAACGCAAAGGGGGGGGTGTTCTCGATTTCTCAAAAAATTAATTTCGGAAAATTGCAAATTTTTTTCAATATTATCAAAATATACGCCGGACGAAAACGTGCGCGCATGTCAGTTCGGCCATATTTTGCACAGGGCCGGCGCAGTGGCCCCACAAAGTTTGGGTTTCTAGGATTTTCAACTTTTCAGAATTTTCGATATTTCAATTGCGTTTTTCAACACTTTATCGTGCGAATTGCGCGTTTTAAATGTTTGAACGAGAAAGTACGTGTCGAGAAGATTCGATTACGCTGAAAATATCGATAGAAAATTTTCCTCAATTTTTCGACAAAAACGCAAAGGGGGGGGTGTTCTCGATTTCTCAAAAAATTAATTTCGGAAAATTGCAAATTTTTTTCAATATTATCAAAATATACGCCGGACGAAAACGTGCGCGCATGTCAGTTCGGCCATATTTTGCACAGGGCCGGCGCAGTGGCCCCACAAAGTTTGGGTTTCTAGGATTTTCAACTTTTCAGAATTTTCGATATTTCAATTGCGTTTTTCAACACTTTATCGTGCGAATTGCGCGTTTTAAATGTTTGTACGAGAAAGTACGTGTCGAGAAGATTCGATTACGCTGAAAATATCGATAGAAAATTTTCCTCAATTTTTCGACAAAAACGCAAAGGGGGGGGTGTTCTCGATTTCTCAAAAAATTAATTTCGGAAAATTGCAAATTTTTTTCAATATTATCAAAATATACGCCGGACGAAAACGTGCGCGCATGTCAGTTCGGCCATATTTTGCACAGGGCCGGCGCAGTGGCCCCACAAAGTTTGGGTTTCTAGGATTTTCAACTTTTCAGAATTTTCGATATTTCAATTGCGTTTTTCAACACTTTATCGTGCGAATTGCGCGTTTTAAATGTTTGAACGAGAAAGTACGTGTCGAGAAGATTCGATTACGCTGAAAATATCGATAGAAAATTTTCCTCAATTTTTCGACAAAAACGCAAAGGGGGGGGTGTTCTCGATTTCTCAAAAAATTAATTTCGGAAAATTGCAAATTTTTTTCAATATTATCAAAATATACGCCGGACGAAAACGTGCGCGCATGTCAGTTCGGCCATATTTTGCACAGGGCCGGCGCAGTGGCCCCACAAAGTTTGGGTTTCTAGGATTTTCAACTTTTCAGAATTTTCGATATTTCAATTGCGTTTTTCAACACTTTATCGTGCGAATTGCGCGTTTTAAATGTTTGAACGAGAAAGTACGTGTCGAGAAGATTCGATTACGCTGAAAATATCGATAGAAAATTTTCCTCAATTTTTCGACAAAAACGCAAAGGGGGGGGTGTTCTCGATTTCTCAAAAAATTAATTTCGGAAAATTGCAAATTTTTTTCAATATTATCAAAATATACGCCGGACGAAAACGTGCGCGCATGTCAGTTCGGCCATATTTTGCACAGGGCCGGCGCAGTGGCCCCACAAAGTTTGGGTTTCTAGGATTTTCAACTTTTCAGAATTTTCGATATTTCAATTGCGTTTTTCAACACTTTATCGTGCGAATTGCGCGTTTTAAATGTTTGAACGAGAAAGTACGTGTCGAGAAGATTCGATTACGCTGAAAATATCGATAGAAAATTTTCCTCAATTTTTCGACAAAAACGCAAAGGGGGGGGTGTTCTCGATTTCTCAAAAAATTAATTTCGGAAAATTGCAAATTTTTTTCAATATTATCAAAATATACGCCGGACGAAAACGTGCGCGCATGTCAGTTCGGCCATATTTTGCACAGGGCCGGCGCAGTGGCCCCACAAAGTTTGGGTTTCTAGGATTTTCAACTTTTCAGAATTTTCGATATTTCAATTGCGTTTTTCAACACTTTATCGTGCGAATTGCGCGTTTTAAATGTTTGAACGAGAAAGTACGTGTCGAGAAGATTCGATTACGCTGAAAATATCGATAGAAAATTTTCCTCAATTTTTCGACAAAAACGCAAAGGGGGGGGTGTTCTCGATTTCTCAAAAAATTAATTTCGGAAAATTGCAAATTTTTTTCAATATTATCAAAATATACGCCGGACGAAAACGTGCGCGCATGTCAGTTCGGCCATATTTTGCACAGGGCCGGCGCAGTGGCCCCACAAAGTTTGGGTTTCTAGGATTTTCAACTTTTCAGAATTTTCGATATTTCAATTGCGTTTTTCAACACTTTATCGTGCGAATTGCGCGTTTTAAATGTTTGAACGAGAAAGTACGTGTCGAGAAGATTCGATTACGCTGAAAATATCGATAGAAAATTTTCCTCAATTTTTCGACAAAAACGCAAAGGGGGGGGTGTTCTCGATTTCTCAAAAAATTAATTTCGGAAAATTGCAAATTTTTTTCAATATTATCAAAATATACGCCGGACGAAAACGTGCGCGCATGTCAGTTCGGCCATATTTTGCACAGGGCCGGCGCAGTGGCCCCACAAAGTTTGGGTTTCTAGGATTTTCAACTTTTCAGAATTTTCGATATTTCAATTGCGTTTTTCAACACTTTATCGTGCGAATTGCGCGTTTTAAATGTTTGAACGAGAAAGTACGTGTCGAGAAGATTCGATTACGCTGAAAATATCGATAGAAAATTTTCCTCAATTTTTCGACAAAAACGCAAAGGGGGGGGTGTTCTCGATTTCTCAAAAAATTAATTTCGGAAAATTGCAAATTTTTTTCAATATTATCAAAATATACGCCGGACGAAAACGTGCGCGCATGTCAGTTCGGCCATATTTTGCACAGGGCCGGCGCAGTGGCCCCACAAAGTTTGGGTTTCTAGGATTTTCAACTTTTCAGAATTTTCGATATTTCAATTGCGTTTTTCAACACTTTATCGTGCGAATTGCGCGTTTTAAATGTTTGAACGAGAAAGTACGTGTCGAGAAGATTCGATTACGCTGAAAATATCGATAGAAAATTTTCCTCAATTTTTCGACAAAAACGCAAAGGGGGGGGTGTTCTCGATTTCTCAAAAAATTAATTTCGGAAAATTGCAAATTTTTTTCAATATTATCAAAATATACGCCGGACGAAAACGTGCGCGCATGTCAGTTCGGCCATATTTTGCACAGGGCCGGCGCAGTGGCCCCACAAAGTTTGGGTTTCTAGGATTTTCAACTTTTCAGAATTTTCGATATTTCAATTGCGTTTTTCAACACTTTATCGTGCGAATTGCGCGTTTTAAATGTTTGTACGAGAAAGTACGTGTCGAGAAGATTCGATTACGCTGAAAATATCGATAGAAAATTTTCCTCAATTTTTCGACAAAAACGCAAAGGGGGGGGTGTTCTCGATTTCTCAAAAAATTAATTTCGGAAAATTGCAAATTTTTTTCAATATTATCAAAATATACGCCGGACGAAAACGTGCGCGCATGTCAGTTCGGCCATATTTTGCACAGGGCCGGCGCAGTGGCCCCACAAAGTTTGGGTTTCTAGGATTTTCAACTTTTCAGAATTTTCGATATTTCAATTGCGTTTTTCAACACTTTATCGTGCGAATTGCGCGTTTTAAATGTTTGAACGAGAAAGTACGTGTCGAGAAGATTCGATTACGCTGAAAATATCGATAGAAAATTTTCCTCAATTTTTCGACAAAAACGCAAAGGGGGGGGTGTTCTCGATTTCTCAAAAAATTAATTTCGGAAAATTGCAAATTTTTTTCAATATTATCAAAATATACGCCGGACGAAAACGTGCGCGCATGTCAGTTCGGCCATATTTTGCACAGGGCCGGCGCAGTGGCCCCACAAAGTTTGGGTTTCTAGGATTTTCAACTTTTCAGAATTTTCGATATTTCAATTGCGTTTTTCAACACTTTATCGTGCGAATTGCGCGTTTTAAATGTTTGAACGAGAAAGTACGTGTCGAGAAGATTCGATTACGCTGAAAATATCGATAGAAAATTTTCCTCAATTTTTCGACAAAAACGCAAAGGGGGGGGTGTTCTCGATTTCTCAAAAAATTAATTTCGGAAAATTGCAAATTTTTTTCAATATTATCAAAATATACGCCGGACGAAAACGTGCGCGCATGTCAGTTCGGCCATATTTTGCACAGGGCCGGCGCAGTGGCCCCACAAAGTTTGGGTTTCTAGGATTTTCAACTTTTCAGAATTTTCGATATTTCAATTGCGTTTTTCAACACTTTATCGTGCGAATTGCGCGTTTTAAATGTTTGTACGAGAAAGTACGTGTCGAGAAGATTCGATTACGCTGAAAATATCGATAGAAAATTTTCCTCAATTTTTCGACAAAAACGCAAAGGGGGGGGTGTTCTCGATTTCTCAAAAAATTAATTTCGGAAAATTGCAAATTTTTTTCAATATTATCAAAATATACGCCGGACGAAAACGTGCGCGCATGTCAGTTCGGCCATATTTTGCACAGGGCCGGCGCAGTGGCCCCACAAAGTTTGGGTTTCTAGGATTTTCAACTTTTCAGAATTTTCGATATTTCAATTGCGTTTTTCAACACTTTATCGTGCGAATTGCGCGTTTTAAATGTTTGTACGAGAAAGTACGTGTCGAGAAGATTCGATTACGCTGAAAATATCGATAGAAAATTTTCCTCAATTTTTCGACAAAAACGCAAAGGGGGGGGTGTTCTCGATTTCTCAAAAAATTAATTTCGGAAAATTGCAAATTTTTTTCAATATTATCAAAATATACGCCGGACGAAAACGTGCGCGCATGTCAGTTCGGCCATATTTTGCACAGGGCCGGCGCAGTGGCCCCACAAAGTTTGGGTTTCTAGGATTTTCAACTTTTCAGAATTTTCGATATTTCAATTGCGTTTTTCAACACTTTATCGTGCGAATTGCGCGTTTTAAATGTTTGTACGAGAAAGTACGTGTCGAGAAGATTCGATTACGCTGAAAATATCGATAGAAAATTTTCCTCAATTTTTCGACAAAAACGCAAAGGGGGGGGTGTTCTCGATTTCTCAAAAAATTAATTTCGGAAAATTGCAAATTTTTTTCAATATTATCAAAATATACGCCGGACGAAAACGTGCGCGCATGTCAGTTCGGCCATATTTTGCACAGGGCCGGCGCAGTGGCCCCACAAAGTTTGGGTTTCTAGGATTTTCAACTTTTCAGAATTTTCGATATTTCAATTGCGTTTTTCAACACTTTATCGTGCGAATTGCGCGTTTTAAATGTTTGAACGAGAAAGTACGTGTCGAGAAGATTCGATTACGCTGAAAATATCGATAGAAAATTTTCCTCAATTTTTCGACAAAAACGCAAAGGGGGGGGTGTTCTCGATTTCTCAAAAAATTAATTTCGGAAAATTGCAAATTTTTTTCAATATTATCAAAATATACGCCGGACGAAAACGTGCGCGCATGTCAGTTCGGCCATATTTTGCACAGGGCCGGCGCAGTGGCCCCACAAAGTTTGGGTTTCTAGGATTTTCAACTTTTCAGAATTTTCGATATTTCAATTGCGTTTTTCAACACTTTATCGTGCGAATTGCGCGTTTTAAATGTTTGAACGAGAAAGTACGTGTCGAGAAGATTCGATTACGCTGAAAATATCGATAGAAAATTTTCCTCAATTTTTCGACAAAAACGCAAAGGGGGGGGTGTTCTCGATTTCTCAAAAAATTAATTTCGGAAAATTGCAAATTTTTTTCAATATTATCAAAATATACGCCGGACGAAAACGTGCGCGCATGTCAGTTCGGCCATATTTTGCACAGGGCCGGCGCAGTGGCCCCACAAAGTTTGGGTTTCTAGGATTTTCAACTTTTCAGAATTTTCGATATTTCAATTGCGTTTTTCAACACTTTATCGTGCGAATTGCGCGTTTTAAATGTTTGTACGAGAAAGTACGTGTCGAGAAGATTCGATTACGCTGAAAATATCGATAGAAAATTTTCCTCAATTTTTCGACAAAAACGCAAAGGGGGGGGGTGTTCTCGATTTCTCAAAAAATTAATTTCGGAAAATTGCAAATTTTTTTCAATATTATCAAAATATACGCCGGACGAAAACGTGCGCGCATGTCAGTTCGGCCATATTTTGCACAGGGCCGGCGCAGTGGCCCCACAAAGTTTGGGTTTCTAGGATTTTCAACTTTTCAGAATTTTCGATATTTCAATTGCGTTTTTCAACACTTTATCGTGCGAATTGCGCGTTTTAAATGTTTGAACGAGAAAGTACGTGTCGAGAAGATTCGATTACGCTGAAAATATCGATAGAAAATTTTCCTCAATTTTTCGACAAAAACGCAAAGGGGGGGGTGTTCTCGATTTCTCAAAAAATTAATTTCGGAAAATTGCAAATTTTTTTCAATATTATCAAAATATACGCCGGACGAAAACGTGCGCGCATGTCAGTTCGGCCATATTTTGCACAGGGCCGGCGCAGTGGCCCCACAAAGTTTGGGTTTCTAGGATTTTCAACTTTTCAGAATTTTCGATATTTCAATTGCGTTTTTCAACACTTTATCGTGCGAATTGCGCGTTTTAAATGTTTGAACGAGAAAGTACGTGTCGAGAAGATTCGATTACGCTGAAAATATCGATAGAAAATTTTCCTCAATTTTTCGACAAAAACGCAAAGGGGGGGGTGTTCTCGATTTCTCAAAAAATTAATTTCGGAAAATTGCAAATTTTTTTCAATATTATCAAAATATACGCCGGACGAAAACGTGCGCGCATGTCAGTTCGGCCATATTTTGCACAGGGCCGGCGCAGTGGCCCCACAAAGTTTGGGTTTCTAGGATTTTCAACTTTTCAGAATTTTCGATATTTCAATTGCGTTTTTCAACACTTTATCGTGCGAATTGCGCGTTTTAAATGTTTGAACGAGAAAGTACGTGTCGAGAAGATTCGATTACGCTGAAAATATCGATAGAAAATTTTCCTCAATTTTTCGACAAAAACGCAAAGGGGGGGGTGTTCTCGATTTCTCAAAAAATTAATTTCGGAAAATTGCAAATTTTTTTCAATATTATCAAAATATACGCCGGACGAAAACGTGCGCGCATGTCAGTTCGGCCATATTTTGCACAGGGCCGGCGCAGTGGCCCCACAAAGTTTGGGTTTCTAGGATTTTCAACTTTTCAGAATTTTCGATATTTCAATTGCGTTTTTCAACACTTTATCGTGCGAATTGCGCGTTTTAAATGTTTGTACGAGAAAGTACGTGTCGAGAAGATTCGATTACGCTGAAAATATCGATAGAAAATTTTCCTCAATTTTTCGACAAAAACGCAAAGGGGGGGGTGTTCTCGATTTCTCAAAAAATTAATTTCGGAAAATTGCAAATTTTTTTCAATATTATCAAAATATACGCCGGACGAAAACGTGCGCGCATGTCAGTTCGGCCATATTTTGCACAGGGCCGGCGCAGTGGCCCCACAAAGTTTGGGTTTCTAGGATTTTCAACTTTTCAGAATTTTCGATATTTCAATTGCGTTTTTCAACACTTTATCGTGCGAATTGCGCGTTTTAAATGTTTGTACGAGAAAGTACGTGTCGAGAAGATTCGATTACGCTGAAAATATCGATAGAAAATTTTCCTCAATTTTTCGACAAAAACGCAAAGGGGGGGGTGTTCTCGATTTCTCAAAAAATTAATTTCGGAAAATTGCAAATTTTTTTCAATATTATCAAAATATACGCCGGACGAAAACGTGCGCGCATGTCAGTTCGGCCATATTTTGCACAGGGCCGGCGCAGTGGCCCCACAAAGTTTGGGTTTCTAGGATTTTCAACTTTTCAGAATTTTCGATATTTCAATTGCGTTTTTCAACACTTTATCGTGCGAATTGCGCGTTTTAAATGTTTGAACGAGAAAGTACGTGTCGAGAAGATTCGATTACGCTGAAAATATCGATAGAAAATTTTCCTCAATTTTTCGACAAAAACGCAAAGGGGGGGGTGTTCTCGATTTCTCAAAAAATTAATTTCGGAAAATTGCAAATTTTTTTCAATATTATCAAAATATACGCCGGACGAAAACGTGCGCGCATGTCAGTTCGGCCATATTTTGCACAGGGCCGGCGCAGTGGCCCCACAAAGTTTGGGTTTCTAGGATTTTCAACTTTTCAGAATTTTCGATATTTCAATTGCGTTTTTCAACACTTTATCGTGCGAATTGCGCGTTTTAAATGTTTGAACGAGAAAGTACGTGTCGAGAAGATTCGATTACGCTGAAAATATCGATAGAAAATTTTCCTCAATTTTTCGACAAAAACGCAAAGGGGGGGGTGTTCTCGATTTCTCAAAAAATTAATTTCGGAAAATTGCAAATTTTTTTCAATATTATCAAAATATACGCCGGACGAAAACGTGCGCGCATGTCAGTTCGGCCATATTTTGCACAGGGCCGGCGCAGTGGCCCCACAAAGTTTGGGTTTCTAGGATTTTCAACTTTTCAGAATTTTCGATATTTCAATTGCGTTTTTCAACACTTTATCGTGCGAATTGCGCGTTTTAAATGTTTGTACGAGAAAGTACGTGTCGAGAAGATTCGATTACGCTGAAAATATCGATAGAAAATTTTCCTCAATTTTTCGACAAAAACGCAAAGGGGGGGGTGTTCTCGATTTCTCAAAAAATTAATTTCGGAAAATTGCAAATTTTTTTCAATATTATCAAAATATACGCCGGACGAAAACGTGCGCGCATGTCAGTTCGGCCATATTTTGCACAGGGCCGGCGCAGTGGCCCCACAAAGTTTGGGTTTCTAGGATTTTCAACTTTTCAGAATTTTCGATATTTCAATTGCGTTTTTCAACACTTTATCGTGCGAATTGCGCGTTTTAAATGTTTGAACGAGAAAGTACGTGTCGAGAAGATTCGATTACGCTGAAAATATCGATAGAAAATTTTCCTCAATTTTTCGACAAAAACGCAAAGGGGGGGGTGTTCTCGATTTCTCAAAAAATTAATTTCGGAAAATTGCAAATTTTTTTCAATATTATCAAAATATACGCCGGACGAAAACGTGCGCGCATGTCAGTTCGGCCATATTTTGCACAGGGCCGGCGCAGTGGCCCCACAAAGTTTGGGTTTCTAGGATTTTCAACTTTTCAGAATTTTCGATATTTCAATTGCGTTTTTCAACACTTTATCGTGCGAATTGCGCGTTTTAAATGTTTGAACGAGAAAGTACGTGTCGAGAAGATTCGATTACGCTGAAAATATCGATAGAAAATTTTCCTCAATTTTTCGACAAAAACGCAAAGGGGGGGGTGTTCTCGATTTCTCAAAAAATTAATTTCGGAAAATTGCAAATTTTTTTCAATATTATCAAAATATACGCCGGACGAAAACGTGCGCGCATGTCAGTTCGGCCATATTTTGCACAGGGCCGGCGCAGTGGCCCCACAAAGTTTGGGTTTCTAGGATTTTCAACTTTTCAGAATTTTCGATATTTCAATTGCGTTTTTCAACACTTTATCGTGCGAATTGCGCGTTTTAAATGTTTGAACGAGAAAGTACGTGTCGAGAAGATTCGATTACGCTGAAAATATCGATAGAAAATTTTCCTCAATTTTTCGACAAAAACGCAAAGGGGGGGGTGTTCTCGATTTCTCAAAAAATTAATTTCGGAAAATTGCAAATTTTTTTCAATATTATCAAAATATACGCCGGACGAAAACGTGCGCGCATGTCAGTTCGGCCATATTTTGCACAGGGCCGGCGCAGTGGCCCCACAAAGTTTGGGTTTCTAGGATTTTCAACTTTTCAGAATTTTCGATATTTCAATTGCGTTTTTCAACACTTTATCGTGCGAATTGCGCGTTTTAAATGTTTGAACGAGAAAGTACGTGTCGAGAAGATTCGATTACGCTGAAAATATCGATAGAAAATTTTCCTCAATTTTTCGACAAAAACGCAAAGGGGGGGGTGTTCTCGATTTCTCAAAAAATTAATTTCGGAAAATTGCAAATTTTTTTCAATATTATCAAAATATACGCCGGACGAAAACGTGCGCGCATGTCAGTTCGGCCATATTTTGCACAGGGCCGGCGCAGTGGCCCCACAAAGTTTGGGTTTCTAGGATTTTCAACTTTTCAGAATTTTCGATATTTCAATTGCGTTTTTCAACACTTTATCGTGCGAATTGCGCGTTTTAAATGTTTGAACGAGAAAGTACGTGTCGAGAAGATTCGATTACGCTGAAAATATCGATAGAAAATTTTCCTCAATTTTTCGACAAAAACGCAAAGGGGGGGGTGTTCTCGATTTCTCAAAAAATTAATTTCGGAAAATTGCAAATTTTTTTCAATATTATCAAAATATACGCCGGACGAAAACGTGCGCGCATGTCAGTTCGGCCATATTTTGCACAGGGCCGGCGCAGTGGCCCCACAAAGTTTGGGTTTCTAGGATTTTCAACTTTTCAGAATTTTCGATATTTCAATTGCGTTTTTCAACACTTTATCGTGCGAATTGCGCGTTTTAAATGTTTGAACGAGAAAGTACGTGTCGAGAAGATTCGATTACGCTGAAAATATCGATAGAAAATTTTCCTCAATTTTTCGACAAAAACGCAAAGGGGGGGGGTGTTCTCGATTTCTCAAAAAATTAATTTCGGAAAATTGCAAATTTTTTTCAATATTATCAAAATATACGCCGGACGAAAACGTGCGCGCATGTCAGTTCGGCCATATTTTGCACAGGGCCGGCGCAGTGGCCCCACAAAGTTTGGGTTTCTAGGATTTTCAACTTTTCAGAATTTTCGATATTTCAATTGCGTTTTTCAACACTTTATCGTGCGAATTGCGCGTTTTAAATGTTTGAACGAGAAAGTACGTGTCGAGAAGATTCGATTACGCTGAAAATATCGATAGAAAATTTTCCTCAATTTTTCGACAAAAACGCAAAGGGGGGGGTGTTCTCGATTTCTCAAAAAATTAATTTCGGAAAATTGCAAATTTTTTTCAATATTATCAAAATATACGCCGGACGAAAACGTGCGCGCATGTCAGTTCGGCCATATTTTGCACAGGGCCGGCGCAGTGGCCCCACAAAGTTTGGGTTTCTAGGATTTTCAACTTTTCAGAATTTTCGATATTTCAATTGCGTTTTTCAACACTTTATCGTGCGAATTGCGCGTTTTAAATGTTTGTACGAGAAAGTACGTGTCGAGAAGATTCGATTACGCTGAAAATATCGATAGAAAATTTTCCTCAATTTTTCGACAAAAACGCAAAGGGGGGGGTGTTCTCGATTTCTCAAAAAATTAATTTCGGAAAATTGCAAATTTTTTTCAATATTATCAAAATATACGCCGGACGAAAACGTGCGCGCATGTCAGTTCGGCCATATTTTGCACAGGGCCGGCGCAGTGGCCCCACAAAGTTTGGGTTTCTAGGATTTTCAACTTTTCAGAATTTTCGATATTTCAATTGCGTTTTTCAACACTTTATCGTGCGAATTGCGCGTTTTAAATGTTTGAACGAGAAAGTACGTGTCGAGAAGATTCGATTACGCTGAAAATATCGATAGAAAATTTTCCTCAATTTTTCGACAAAAACGCAAAGGGGGGGGTGTTCTCGATTTCTCAAAAAATTAATTTCGGAAAATTGCAAATTTTTTTCAATATTATCAAAATATACGCCGGACGAAAACGTGCGCGCATGTCAGTTCGGCCATATTTTGCACAGGGCCGGCGCAGTGGCCCCACAAAGTTTGGGTTTCTAGGATTTTCAACTTTTCAGAATTTTCGATATTTCAATTGCGTTTTTCAACACTTTATCGTGCGAATTGCGCGTTTTAAATGTTTGAACGAGAAAGTACGTGTCGAGAAGATTCGATTACGCTGAAAATATCGATAGAAAATTTTCCTCAATTTTTCGACAAAAACGCAAAGGGGGGGGTGTTCTCGATTTCTCAAAAAATTAATTTCGGAAAATTGCAAATTTTTTTCAATATTATCAAAATATACGCCGGACGAAAACGTGCGCGCATGTCAGTTCGGCCATATTTTGCACAGGGCCGGCGCAGTGGCCCCACAAAGTTTGGGTTTCTAGGATTTTCAACTTTTCAGAATTTTCGATATTTCAATTGCGTTTTTCAACACTTTATCGTGCGAATTGCGCGTTTTAAATGTTTGAACGAGAAAGTACGTGTCGAGAAGATTCGATTACGCTGAAAATATCGATAGAAAATTTTCCTCAATTTTTCGACAAAAACGCAAAGGGGGGGGTGTTCTCGATTTCTCAAAAAATTAATTTCGGAAAATTGCAAATTTTTTTCAATATTATCAAAATATACGCCGGACGAAAACGTGCGCGCATGTCAGTTCGGCCATATTTTGCACAGGGCCGGCGCAGTGGCCCCACAAAGTTTGGGTTTCTAGGATTTTCAACTTTTCAGAATTTTCGATATTTCAATTGCGTTTTTCAACACTTTATCGTGCGAATTGCGCGTTTTAAATGTTTGAACGAGAAAGTACGTGTCGAGAAGATTCGATTACGCTGAAAATATCGATAGAAAATTTTCCTCAATTTTTCGACAAAAACGCAAAGGGGGGGGTGTTCTCGATTTCTCAAAAAATTAATTTCGGAAAATTGCAAATTTTTTTCAATATTATCAAAATATACGCCGGACGAAAACGTGCGCGCATGTCAGTTCGGCCATATTTTGCACAGGGCCGGCGCAGTGGCCCCACAAAGTTTGGGTTTCTAGGATTTTCAACTTTTCAGAATTTTCGATATTTCAATTGCGTTTTTCAACACTTTATCGTGCGAATTGCGCGTTTTAAATGTTTGTACGAGAAAGTACGTGTCGAGAAGATTCGATTACGCTGAAAATATCGATAGAAAATTTTCCTCAATTTTTCGACAAAAACGCAAAGGGGGGGGTGTTCTCGATTTCTCAAAAAATTAATTTCGGAAAATTGCAAATTTTTTTCAATATTATCAAAATATACGCCGGACGAAAACGTGCGCGCATGTCAGTTCGGCCATATTTTGCACAGGGCCGGCGCAGTGGCCCCACAAAGTTTGGGTTTCTAGGATTTTCAACTTTTCAGAATTTTCGATATTTCAATTGCGTTTTTCAACACTTTATCGTGCGAATTGCGCGTTTTAAATGTTTGTACGAGAAAGTACGTGTCGAGAAGATTCGATTACGCTGAAAATATCGATAGAAAATTTTCCTCAATTTTTCGACAAAAACGCAAAGGGGGGGGTGTTCTCGATTTCTCAAAAAATTAATTTCGGAAAATTGCAAATTTTTTTCAATATTATCAAAATATACGCCGGACGAAAACGTGCGCGCATGTCAGTTCGGCCATATTTTGCACAGGGCCGGCGCAGTGGCCCCACAAAGTTTGGGTTTCTAGGATTTTCAACTTTTCAGAATTTTCGATATTTCAATTGCGTTTTTCAACACTTTATCGTGCGAATTGCGCGTTTTAAATGTTTGAACGAGAAAGTACGTGTCGAGAAGATTCGATTACGCTGAAAATATCGATAGAAAATTTTCCTCAATTTTTCGACAAAAACGCAAAGGGGGGGGTGTTCTCGATTTCTCAAAAAATTAATTTCGGAAAATTGCAAATTTTTTTCAATATTATCAAAATATACGCCAGACGAAAACGTGCGCGCATGTCAGTTCGGCCATATTTTGCACAGGGCCGGCGCAGTGGCCCCACAAAGTTTGGGTTTCTAGGATTTTCAACTTTTCAGAATTTTCGATATTTCAATTGCGTTTTTCAACACTTTATCGTGCGAATTGCGCGTTTTAAATGTTTGTACGAGAAAGTACGTGTCGAGAAGATTCGATTACGCTGAAAATATCGATAGAAAATTTTCCTCAATTTTTCGACAAAAACGCAAAGGGGGGGGTGTTCTCGATTTCTCAAAAAATTAATTTCGGAAAATTGCAAATTTTTTTCAATATTATCAAAATATACGCCGGACGAAAACGTGCGCGCATGTCAGTTCGGCCATATTTTGCACAGGGCCGGCGCAGTGGCCCCACAAAGTTTGGGTTTCTAGGATTTTCAACTTTTCAGAATTTTCGATATTTCAATTGCGTTTTTCAACACTTTATCGTGCGAATTGCGCGTTTTAAATGTTTGTACGAGAAAGTACGTGTCGAGAAGATTCGATTACGCTGAAAATATCGATAGAAAATTTTCCTCAATTTTTCGACAAAAACGCAAAGGGGGGGGTGTTCTCGATTTCTCAAAAAATTAATTTCGGAAAATTGCAAATTTTTTTCAATATTATCAAAATATACGCCGGACGAAAACGTGCGCGCATGTCAGTTCGGCCATATTTTGCACAGGGCCGGCGCAGTGGCCCCACAAAGTTTGGGTTTCTAGGATTTTCAACTTTTCAGAATTTTCGATATTTCAATTGCGTTTTTCAACACTTTATCGTGCGAATTGCGCGTTTTAAATGTTTGAACGAGAAAGTACGTGTCGAGAAGATTCGATTACGCTGAAAATATCGATAGAAAATTTTCCTCAATTTTTCGACAAAAACGCAAAGGGGGGGGTGTTCTCGATTTCTCAAAAAATTAATTTCGGAAAATTGCAAATTTTTTTCAATATTATCAAAATATACGCCGGACGAAAACGTGCGCGCATGTCAGTTCGGCCATATTTTGCACAGGGCCGGCGCAGTGGCCCCACAAAGTTTGGGTTTCTAGGATTTTCAACTTTTCAGAATTTTCGATATTTCAATTGCGTTTTTCAACACTTTATCGTGCGAATTGCGCGTTTTAAATGTTTGTACGAGAAAGTACGTGTCGAGAAGATTCGATTACGCTGAAAATATCGATAGAAAATTTTCCTCAATTTTTCGACAAAAACGCAAAGGGGGGGGTGTTCTCGATTTCTCAAAAAATTAATTTCGGAAAATTGCAAATTTTTTTCAATATTATCAAAATATACGCCAGACGAAAACGTGCGCGCATGTCAGTTCGGCCATATTTTGCACAGGGCCGGCGCAGTGGCCCCACAAAGTTTGGGTTTCTAGGATTTTCAACTTTTCAGAATTTTCGATATTTCAATTGCGTTTTTCAACACTTTATCGTGCGAATTGCGCGTTTTAAATGTTTGTACGAGAAAGTACGTGTCGAGAAGATTCGATTACGCTGAAAATATCGATAGAAAATTTTCCTCAATTTTTCGACAAAAACGCAAAGGGGGGGGTGTTCTCGATTTCTCAAAAAATTAATTTCGGAAAATTGCAAATTTTTTTCAATATTATCAAAATATACGCCAGACGAAAACGTGCGCGCATGTCAGTTCGGCCATATTTTGCACAGGGCCGGCGCAGTGGCCCCACAAAGTTTGGGTTTCTAGGATTTTCAACTTTTCAGAATTTTCGATATTTCAATTGCGTTTTTCAACACTTTATCGTGCGAATTGCGCGTTTTAAATGTTTGTACGAGAAAGTACGTGTCGAGAAGATTCGATTACGCTGAAAATATCGATAGAAAATTTTCCTCAATTTTTCGACAAAAACGCAAAGGGGGGGGTGTTCTCGATTTCTCAAAAAATTAATTTCGGAAAATTGCAAATTTTTTTCAATATTATCAAAATATACGCCAGACGAAAACGTGCGCGCATGTCAGTTCGGCCATATTTTGCACAGGGCCGGCGCAGTGGCCCCACAAAGTTTGGGTTTCTAGCATTTTCAACTTTTCAGAATTTTCGATATTTCAATTGCGTTTTTCAACACTTTATCGTGCGAATTGCGCGTTTTAAATGTTTGTACGAGAAAGTACGTGTCGAGAAGATTCGATTACGCTGAAAATATCGATAGAAAATTTTCCTCAATTTTTCGACAAAAACGCAAAGGGGGGGGTGTTCTCGATTTCTCAAAAAATTAATTTCGGAAAATTGCAAATTTTTTTCAATATTATCAAAATATACGCCAGACGAAAACGTGCGCGCATGTCAGTTCGGCCATATTTTGCACAGGGCCGGCGCAGTGGCCCCACAAAGTTTGGGTTTCTAGCATTTTCAACTTTTCAGAATTTTCGATATTTCAATTGCGTTTTTCAACACTTTATCGTGCGAATTGCGCGTTTTAAATGTTTGTACGAGAAAGTACGTGTCGAGAAGATTCGATTACGCTGAAAATATCGATAGAAAATTTTCCTCAATTTTTCGACAAAAACGCAAAGGGGGGGGTGTTCTCGATTTCTCAAAAAATTAATTTCGGAAAATTGCAAATTTTTTTCAATATTATCAAAATATACGCCAGACGAAAACGTGCGCGCATGTCAGTTCGGCCATATTTTGCACAGGGCCGGCGCAGTGGCCCCACAAAGTTTGGGTTTCTAGCATTTTCAACTTTTCAGAATTTTCGATATTTCAATTGCGTTTTTCAACACTTTATCGTGCGAATTGCGCGTTTTAAATGTTTGTACGAGAAAGTACGTGTCGAGAAGATTCGATTACGCTGAAAATATCGATAGAAAATTTTCCTCAATTTTTCGACAAAAACGCAAAGGGGGGGGTGTTCTCGATTTCTCAAAAAATTAATTTCGGAAAATTGCAAATTTTTTTCAATATTATCAAAATATACGCCAGACGAAAACGTGCGCGCATGTCAGTTCGGCCATATTTTGCACAGGGCCGGCGCAGTGGCCCCACAAAGTTTGGGTTTCTAGCATTTTCAACTTTTCAGAATTTTCGATATTTCAATTGCGTTTTTCAACACTTTATCGTGCGAATTGCGCGTTTTAAATGTTTGTACGAGAAAGTACGTGTCGAGAAGATTCGATTACGCTGAAAATATCGATAGAAAATTTTCCTCAATTTTTCGACAAAAACGCAAAGGGGGGGGTGTTCTCGATTTCTCAAAAAATTAATTTCGGAAAATTGCAAATTTTTTTCAATATTATCAAAATATACGCCAGACGAAAACGTGCGCGCATGTCAGTTCGGCCATATTTTGCACAGGGCCGGCGCAGTGGCCCCACAAAGTTTGGGTTTCTAGCATTTTCAACTTTTCAGAATTTTCGATATTTCAATTGCGTTTTTCAACACTTTATCGTGCGAATTGCGCGTTTTAAATGTTTGTACGAGAAAGTACGTGTCGAGAAGATTCGATTACGCTGAAAATATCGATAGAAAATTTTCCTCAATTTTTCGACAAAAACGCAAAGGGGGGGGTGTTCTCGATTTCTCAAAAAATTAATTTCGGAAAATTGCAAATTTTTTTCAATATTATCAAAATATACGCCAGACGAAAACGTGCGCGCATGTCAGTTCGGCCATATTTTGCACAGGGCCGGCGCAGTGGCCCCACAAAGTTTGGGTTTCTAGCATTTTCAACTTTTCAGAATTTTCGATATTTCAATTGCGTTTTTCAACACTTTATCGTGCGAATTGCGCGTTTTAAATGTTTGTACGAGAAAGTACGTGTCGAGAAGATTCGATTACGCTGAAAATATCGATAGAAAATTTTCCTCAATTTTTCGACAAAAACGCAAAGGGGGGGGTGTTCTCGATTTCTCAAAAAATTAATTTCGGAAAATTGCAAATTTTTTTCAATATTATCAAAATATACGCCAGACGAAAACGTGCGCGCATGTCAGTTCGGCCATATTTTGCACAGGGCCGGCGCAGTGGCCCCACAAAGTTTGGGTTTCTAGCATTTTCAACTTTTCAGAATTTTCGATATTTCAATTGCGTTTTTCAACACTTTATCGTGCGAATTGCGCGTTTTAAATGTTTGTACGAGAAAGTACGTGTCGAGAAGATTCGATTACGCTGAAAATATCGATAGAAAATTTTCCTCAATTTTTCGACAAAAACGCAAAGGGGGGGGTGTTCTCGATTTCTCAAAAAATTAATTTCGGAAAATTGCAAATTTTTTTCAATATTATCAAAATATACGCCAGACGAAAACGTGCGCGCATGTCAGTTCGGCCATATTTTGCACAGGGCCGGCGCAGTGGCCCCACAAAGTTTGGGTTTCTAGCATTTTCAACTTTTCAGAATTTTCGATATTTCAATTGCGTTTTTCAACACTTTATCGTGCGAATTGCGCGTTTTAAATGTTTGTACGAGAAAGTACGTGTCGAGAAGATTCGATTACGCTGAAAATATCGATAGAAAATTTTCCTCAATTTTTCGACAAAAACGCAAAGGGGGGGGTGTTCTCGATTTCTCAAAAAATTAATTTCGGAAAATTGCAAATTTTTTTCAATATTATCAAAATATACGCCAGACGAAAACGTGCGCGCATGTCAGTTCGGCCATATTTTGCACAGGGCCGGCGCAGTGGCCCCACAAAGTTTGGGTTTCTAGCATTTTCAACTTTTCAGAATTTTCGATATTTCAATTGCGTTTTTCAACACTTTATCGTGCGAATTGCGCGTTTTAAATGTTTGTACGAGAAAGTACGTGTCGAGAAGATTCGATTACGCTGAAAATATCGATAGAAAATTTTCCTCAATTTTTCGACAAAAACGCAAAGGGGGGGGTGTTCTCGATTTCTCAAAAAATTAATTTCGGAAAATTGCAAATTTTTTTCAATATTATCAAAATATACGCCAGACGAAAACGTGCGCGCATGTCAGTTCGGCCATATTTTGCACAGGGCCGGCGCAGTGGCCCCACAAAGTTTGGGTTTCTAGCATTTTCAACTTTTCAGAATTTTCGATATTTCAATTGCGTTTTTCAACACTTTATCGTGCGAATTGCGCGTTTTAAATGTTTGTACGAGAAAGTACGTGTCGAGAAGATTCGATTACGCTGAAAATATCGATAGAAAATTTTCCTCAATTTTTCGACAAAAACGCAAAGGGGGGGGTGTTCTCGATTTCTCAAAAAATTAATTTCGGAAAATTGCAAATTTTTTTCAATATTATCAAAATATACGCCAGACGAAAACGTGCGCGCATGTCAGTTCGGCCATATTTTGCACAGGGCCGGCGCAGTGGCCCCACAAAGTTTGGGTTTCTAGCATTTTCAACTTTTCAGAATTTTCGATATTTCAATTGCGTTTTTCAACACTTTATCGTGCGAATTGCGCGTTTTAAATGTTTGTACGAGAAAGTACGTGTCGAGAAGATTCGATTACGCTGAAAATATCGATAGAAAATTTTCCTCAATTTTTCGACAAAAACGCAAAGGGGGGGGTGTTCTCGATTTCTCAAAAAATTAATTTCGGAAAATTGCAAATTTTTTTCAATATTATCAAAATATACGCCAGACGAAAACGTGCGCGCATGTCAGTTCGGCCATATTTTGCACAGGGCCGGCGCAGTGGCCCCACAAAGTTTGGGTTTCTAGCATTTTCAACTTTTCAGAATTTTCGATATTTCAATTGCGTTTTTCAACACTTTATCGTGCGAATTGCGCGTTTTAAATGTTTGTACGAGAAAGTACGTGTCGAGAAGATTCGATTACGCTGAAAATATCGATAGAAAATTTTCCTCAATTTTTCGACAAAAACGCAAAGGGGGGGGTGTTCTCGATTTCTCAAAAAATTAATTTCGGAAAATTGCAAATTTTTTTCAATATTATCAAAATATACGCCAGACGAAAACGTGCGCGCATGTCAGTTCGGCCATATTTTGCACAGGGCCGGCGCAGTGGCCCCACAAAGTTTGGGTTTCTAGGATTTTCAACTTTTCAGAATTTTCGATATTTCAATTGCGTTTTTCAACACTTTATCGTGCGAATTGCGCGTTTTAAATGTTTGTACGAGAAAGTACGTGTCGAGAAGATTCGATTACGCTGAAAATATCGATAGAAAATTTTCCTCAATTTTTCGACAAAAACGCAAAGGGGGGGGGTGTTCTCGATTTCTCAAAAAATTAATTTCGGAAAATTGCAAATTTTTTTCAATATTATCAAAATATACGCCAGACGAAAACGTGCGCGCATGTCAGTTCGGCCATATTTTGCACAGGGCCGGCGCAGTGGCCCCACAAAGTTTGGGTTTCTAGCATTTTCAACTTTTCAGAATTTTCGATATTTCAATTGCGTTTTTCAACACTTTATCGTGCGAATTGCGCGTTTTAAATGTTTGTACGAGAAAGTACGTGTCGAGAAGATTCGATTACGCTGAAAATATCGATAGAAAATTTTCCTCAATTTTTCGACAAAAACGCAAAGGGGGGGGTGTTCTCGATTTCTCAAAAAATTAATTTCGGAAAATTGCAAATTTTTTTCAATATTATCAAAATATACGCCAGACGAAAACGTGCGCGCATGTCAGTTCGGCCATATTTTGCACAGGGCCGGCGCAGTGGCCCCACAAAGTTTGGGTTTCTAGCATTTTCAACTTTTCAGAATTTTCGATATTTCAATTGCGTTTTTCAACACTTTATCGTGCGAATTGCGCGTTTTAAATGTTTGTACGAGAAAGTACGTGTCGAGAAGATTCGATTACGCTGAAAATATCGATAGAAAATTTTCCTCAATTTTTCGACAAAAACGCAAAGGGGGGGGTGTTCTCGATTTCTCAAAAAATTAATTTCGGAAAATTGCAAATTTTTTTCAATATTATCAAAATATACGCCAGACGAAAACGTGCGCGCATGTCAGTTCGGCCATATTTTGCACAGGGCCGGCGCAGTGGCCCCACAAAGTTTGGGTTTCTAGCATTTTCAACTTTTCAGAATTTTCGATATTTCAATTGCGTTTTTCAACACTTTATCGTGCGAATTGCGCGTTTTAAATGTTTGTACGAGAAAGTACGTGTCGAGAAGATTCGATTACGCTGAAAATATCGATAGAAAATTTTCCTCAATTTTTCGACAAAAACGCAAAGGGGGGGGTGTTCTCGATTTCTCAAAAAATTAATTTCGGAAAATTGCAAATTTTTTTCAATATTATCAAAATATACGCCAGACGAAAACGTGCGCGCATGTCAGTTCGGCCATATTTTGCACAGGGCCGGCGCAGTGGCCCCACAAAGTTTGGGTTTCTAGCATTTTCAACTTTTCAGAATTTTCGATATTTCAATTGCGTTTTTCAACACTTTATCGTGCGAATTGCGCGTTTTAAATGTTTGTACGAGAAAGTACGTGTCGAGAAGATTCGATTACGCTGAAAATATCGATAGAAAATTTTCCTCAATTTTTCGACAAAAACGCAAAGGGGGGGGTGTTCTCGATTTCTCAAAAAATTAATTTCGGAAAATTGCAAATTTTTTTCAATATTATCAAAATATACGCCAGACGAAAACGTGCGCGCATGTCAGTTCGGCCATATTTTGCACAGGGCCGGCGCAGTGGCCCCACAAAGTTTGGGTTTCTAGCATTTTCAACTTTTCAGAATTTTCGATATTTCAATTGCGTTTTTCAACACTTTATCGTGCGAATTGCGCGTTTTAAATGTTTGTACGAGAAAGTACGTGTCGAGAAGATTCGATTACGCTGAAAATATCGATAGAAAATTTTCCTCAATTTTTCGACAAAAACGCAAAGGGGGGGGTGTTCTCGATTTCTCAAAAAATTAATTTCGGAAAATTGCAAATTTTTTTCAATATTATCAAAATATACGCCAGACGAAAACGTGCGCGCATGTCAGTTCGGCCATATTTTGCACAGGGCCGGCGCAGTGGCCCCACAAAGTTTGGGTTTCTAGCATTTTCAACTTTTCAGAATTTTCGATATTTCAATTGCGTTTTTCAACACTTTATCGTGCGAATTGCGCGTTTTAAATGTTTGTACGAGAAAGTACGTGTCGAGAAGATTCGATTACGCTGAAAATATCGATAGAAAATTTTCCTCAATTTTTCGACAAAAACGCAAAGGGGGGGGTGTTCTCGATTTCTCAAAAAATTAATTTCGGAAAATTGCAAATTTTTTTCAATATTATCAAAATATACGCCAGACGAAAACGTGCGCGCATGTCAGTTCGGCCATATTTTGCACAGGGCCGGCGCAGTGGCCCCACAAAGTTTGGGTTTCTAGCATTTTCAACTTTTCAGAATTTTCGATATTTCAATTGCGTTTTTCAACACTTTATCGTGCGAATTGCGCGTTTTAAATGTTTGTACGAGAAAGTACGTGTCGAGAAGATTCGATTACGCTGAAAATATCGATAGAAAATTTTCCTCAATTTTTCGACAAAAACGCAAAGGGGGGGGTGTTCTCGATTTCTCAAAAAATTAATTTCGGAAAATTGCAAATTTTTTTCAATATTATCAAAATATACGCCAGACGAAAACGTGCGCGCATGTCAGTTCGGCCATATTTTGCACAGGGCCGGCGCAGTGGCCCCACAAAGTTTGGGTTTCTAGCATTTTCAACTTTTCAGAATTTTCGATATTTCAATTGCGTTTTTCAACACTTTATCGTGCGAATTGCGCGTTTTAAATGTTTGTACGAGAAAGTACGTGTCGAGAAGATTCGATTACGCTGAAAATATCGATAGAAAATTTTCCTCAATTTTTCGACAAAAACGCAAAGGGGGGGGTGTTCTCGATTTCTCAAAAAATTAATTTCGGAAAATTGCAAATTTTTTTCAATATTATCAAAATATACGCCAGACGAAAACGTGCGCGCATGTCAGTTCGGCCATATTTTGCACAGGGCCGGCGCAGTGGCCCCACAAAGTTTGGGTTTCTAGCATTTTCAACTTTTCAGAATTTTCGATATTTCAATTGCGTTTTTCAACACTTTATCGTGCGAATTGCGCGTTTTAAATGTTTGTACGAGAAAGTACGTGTCGAGAAGATTCGATTACGCTGAAAATATCGATAGAAAATTTTCCTCAATTTTTCGACAAAAACGCAAAGGGGGGGGTGTTCTCGATTTCTCAAAAAATTAATTTCGGAAAATTGCAAATTTTTTTCAATATTATCAAAATATACGCCAGACGAAAACGTGCGCGCATGTCAGTTCGGCCATATTTTGCACAGGGCCGGCGCAGTGGCCCCACAAAGTTTGGGTTTCTAGCATTTTCAACTTTTCAGAATTTTCGATATTTCAATTGCGTTTTTCAACACTTTATCGTGCGAATTGCGCGTTTTAAATGTTTGTACGAGAAAGTACGTGTCGAGAAGATTCGATTACGCTGAAAATATCGATAGAAAATTTTCCTCAATTTTTCGACAAAAACGCAAAGGGGGGGGTGTTCTCGATTTCTCAAAAAATTAATTTCGGAAAATTGCAAATTTTTTTCAATATTATCAAAATATACGCCAGACGAAAACGTGCGCGCATGTCAGTTCGGCCATATTTTGCACAGGGCCGGCGCAGTGGCCCCACAAAGTTTGGGTTTCTAGCATTTTCAACTTTTCAGAATTTTCGATATTTCAATTGCGTTTTTCAACACTTTATCGTGCGAATTGCGCGTTTTAAATGTTTGTACGAGAAAGTACGTGTCGAGAAGATTCGATTACGCTGAAAATATCGATAGAAAATTTTCCTCAATTTTTCGACAAAAACGCAAAGGGGGGGGTGTTCTCGATTTCTCAAAAAATTAATTTCGGAAAATTGCAAATTTTTTTCAATATTATCAAAATATACGCCAGACGAAAACGTGCGCGCATGTCAGTTCGGCCATATTTTGCACAGGGCCGGCGCAGTGGCCCCACAAAGTTTGGGTTTCTAGCATTTTCAACTTTTCAGAATTTTCGATATTTCAATTGCGTTTTTCAACACTTTATCGTGCGAATTGCGCGTTTTAAATGTTTGTACGAGAAAGTACGTGTCGAGAAGATTCGATTACGCTGAAAATATCGATAGAAAATTTTCCTCAATTTTTCGACAAAAACGCAAAGGGGGGGGTGTTCTCGATTTCTCAAAAAATTAATTTCGGAAAATTGCAAATTTTTTTCAATATTATCAAAATATACGCCAGACGAAAACGTGCGCGCATGTCAGTTCGGCCATATTTTGCACAGGGCCGGCGCAGTGGCCCCACAAAGTTTGGGTTTCTAGCATTTTCAACTTTTCAGAATTTTCGATATTTCAATTGCGTTTTTCAACACTTTATCGTGCGAATTGCGCGTTTTAAATGTTTGTACGAGAAAGTACGTGTCGAGAAGATTCGATTACGCTGAAAATATCGATAGAAAATTTTCCTCAATTTTTCGACAAAAACGCAAAGGGGGGGGTGTTCTCGATTTCTCAAAAAATTAATTTCGGAAAATTGCAAATTTTTTTCAATATTATCAAAATATACGCCAGACGAAAACGTGCGCGCATGTCAGTTCGGCCATATTTTGCACAGGGCCGGCGCAGTGGCCCCACAAAGTTTGGGTTTCTAGCATTTTCAACTTTTCAGAATTTTCGATATTTCAATTGCGTTTTTCAACACTTTATCGTGCGAATTGCGCGTTTTAAATGTTTGTACGAGAAAGTACGTGTCGAGAAGATTCGATTACGCTGAAAATATCGATAGAAAATTTTCCTCAATTTTTCGACAAAAACGCAAAGGGGGGGGGTGTTCTCGATTTCTCAAAAAATTAATTTCGGAAAATTGCAAATTTTTTTCAATATTATCAAAATATACGCCAGACGAAAACGTGCGCGCATGTCAGTTCGGCCATATTTTGCACAGGGCCGGCGCAGTGGCCCCACAAAGTTTGGGTTTCTAGCATTTTCAACTTTTCAGAATTTTCGATATTTCAATTGCGTTTTTCAACACTTTATCGTGCGAATTGCGCGTTTTAAATGTTTGTACGAGAAAGTACGTGTCGAGAAGATTCGATTACGCTGAAAATATCGATAGAAAATTTTCCTCAATTTTTCGACAAAAACGCAAAGGGGGGGGTGTTCTCGATTTCTCAAAAAATTAATTTCGGAAAATTGCAAATTTTTTTCAATATTATCAAAATATACGCCAGACGAAAACGTGCGCGCATGTCAGTTCGGCCATATTTTGCACAGGGCCGGCGCAGTGGCCCCACAAAGTTTGGGTTTCTAGCATTTTCAACTTTTCAGAATTTTCGATATTTCAATTGCGTTTTTCAACACTTTATCGTGCGAATTGCGCGTTTTAAATGTTTGTACGAGAAAGTACGTGTCGAGAAGATTCGATTACGCTGAAAATATCGATAGAAAATTTTCCTCAATTTTTCGACAAAAACGCAAAGGGGGGGGTGTTCTCGATTTCTCAAAAAATTAATTTCGGAAAATTGCAAATTTTTTTCAATATTATCAAAATATACGCCAGACGAAAACGTGCGCGCATGTCAGTTCGGCCATATTTTGCACAGGGCCGGCGCAGTGGCCCCACAAAGTTTGGGTTTCTAGCATTTTCAACTTTTCAGAATTTTCGATATTTCAATTGCGTTTTTCAACACTTTATCGTGCGAATTGCGCGTTTTAAATGTTTGTACGAGAAAGTACGTGTCGAGAAGATTCGATTACGCTGAAAATATCGATAGAAAATTTTCCTCAATTTTTCGACAAAAACGCAAAGGGGGGGGTGTTCTCGATTTCTCAAAAAATTAATTTCGGAAAATTGCAAATTTTTTTCAATATTATCAAAATATACGCCAGACGAAAACGTGCGCGCATGTCAGTTCGGCCATATTTTGCACAGGGCCGGCGCAGTGGCCCCACAAAGTTTGGGTTTCTAGCATTTTCAACTTTTCAGAATTTTCGATATTTCAATTGCGTTTTTCAACACTTTATCGTGCGAATTGCGCGTTTTAAATGTTTGTACGAGAAAGTACGTGTCGAGAAGATTCGATTACGCTGAAAATATCGATAGAAAATTTTCCTCAATTTTTCGACAAAAACGCAAAGGGGGGGGTGTTCTCGATTTCTCAAAAAATTAATTTCGGAAAATTGCAAATTTTTTTCAATATTATCAAAATATACGCCAGACGAAAACGTGCGCGCATGTCAGTTCGGCCATATTTTGCACAGGGCCGGCGCAGTGGCCCCACAAAGTTTGGGTTTCTAGGATTTTCAACTTTTCAGAATTTTCGATATTTCAATTGCGTTTTTCAACACTTTATCGTGCGAATTGCGCGTTTTAAATGTTTGTACGAGAAAGTACGTGTCGAGAAGATTCGATTACGCTGAAAATATCGATAGAAAATTTTCCTCAATTTTTCGACAAAAACGCAAAGGGGGGGGTGTTCTCGATTTCTCAAAAAATTAATTTCGGAAAATTGCAAATTTTTTTCAATATTATCAAAATATACGCCAGACGAAAACGTGCGCGCATGTCAGTTCGGCCATATTTTGCACAGGGCCGGCGCAGTGGCCCCACAAAGTTTGGGTTTCTAGCATTTTCAACTTTTCAGAATTTTCGATATTTCAATTGCGTTTTTCAACACTTTATCGTGCGAATTGCGCGTTTTAAATGTTTGTACGAGAAAGTACGTGTCGAGAAGATTCGATTACGCTGAAAATATCGATAGAAAATTTTCCTCAATTTTTCGACAAAAACGCAAAGGGGGGGGTGTTCTCGATTTCTCAAAAAATTAATTTCGGAAAATTGCAAATTTTTTTCAATATTATCAAAATATACGCCAGACGAAAACGTGCGCGCATGTCAGTTCGGCCATATTTTGCACAGGGCCGGCGCAGTGGCCCCACAAAGTTTGGGTTTCTAGGATTTTCAACTTTTCAGAATTTTCGATATTTCAATTGCGTTTTTCAACACTTTATCGTGCGAATTGCGCGTTTTAAATGTTTGTACGAGAAAGTACGTGTCGAGAAGATTCGATTACGCTGAAAATATCGATAGAAAATTTTCCTCAATTTTTCGACAAAAACGCAAAGGGGGGGGTGTTCTCGATTTCTCAAAAAATTAATTTCGGAAAATTGCAAATTTTTTTCAATATTATCAAAATA
>CM068320.1:16241686-16279186 GCA_034766995.1 Acanthacorydalis orientalis | reverse complement strand
AAAAAGTTTAATTAAAAAAAGAAAAAATTACAAGAATAGCTTGAAGAAAGAAATTGTCTGTAATTATTTAAAAAACATTGTAAAAATACTGAAAATGTAAAAATTACCCTGCCATTCCGCTACTTTCCATTTTGTTCGCGAGCTCAACGTCCTTGGAATACACATCGAATTGCCATTGGCGTTGGCCCAGCACACCAGCTAGTACAGCTCCCGTGTGAATGCCTACCCTCATATCAACCGGTGAGTTCGTTTTTTGTTGCACGTACCTGTAAAATACAAACAAAGGGACAAGATTACAGACAGATACATGGATTTATACTGCATTATCAAATATCCTGGCTCCATGATATTTAAGTACTATAACAATACGATTTTCTTACTCAAAATATTTAAATATTTTTCAATCAATTAATCGATTACAATTTTCAACAAATAAATTTGTTGAAAACTGTAGTGAAAATTTTGTTAGAATTATCTTAGATTTTAATTTCAAATTATGAGTTCAATGCAAGTGTAAAACTTGAATTGTAATTTGATTTTTGTGATTGCATTGAATTGATATTTTTCTTTTCATATAGTATAAAAACAAATATATTTTTCTAAAAAATATCCACTTTCAAAACAAACATTTTTTCTGAATAAAATAATTCGAAAGTCAAATAAAAAAATAAATAATTTTTAGTACTTCATAAATTAGTAAACTTTCACGAATTTCAGAGTTGGTACGTGTTTCGAAGACATTCTGACCGAATTGACAAGGATAAGTCATTCTAGCGAGACTTTATATTGGTCTCTTGAGATTAACTCAGAGTTTTGAAGATCGAAGACTAACCCAAGTGTAACAGATGTAACATTGACCTGTCATTTTAACGGTTCAGACTGTCGAATGAAATCACCAATGTGCTCTACAAAGATTTAGAATTACCGGTGAAGTCTTGAATTCCACAAAGGAGATTTAGTTATGCAATCTTTTCTCTGTTTCAATTCGGGATTATGAAATAAAGTAAACTTTTCCATATTCTTATACATACATATGTACATATATATATATATATATATATATATATATATATATATATATATATATATATATATATATATACATATATATATATATATATTTACATATATATATATATATACATATATATATATATACATATATATATACATACATACATATATATATATATATATAATGTATGTATGTATGTATGTATAAATATAAATCTTCAAAAATTAATTTCTCCATAAATCAATCTTTCCATATTTTAATAGACTTTAATTTATACGCCGCTTCTATTCTTTTATTAGATTTTGTTGGATAATTATTATATGAATTCTGATACTTTATTTAGATTTCTGATATTTTATTTATACACGAATACACGGATACATGCATTCGTGGATACATGGATACATACAATGTTTATTACAATTCCAACCAATTACAGTATTCTGCCTGATCAGTATTTAGTCGTTCCTTTGACTGAAAAAATCAAAAACTACACCATTAACCACGGATTCAAATGTAATTACACACACACATTTGAATTTGGTTATAGTGTAAATTGTGAGATCGACTATAATTCCTCGTAATAATTACTTTTAGTTATATAATTGACAAAGAAATTCAATCTAGATTACATATTCTTCTAAATAAATTCTATTAATATGATTTTAAGTCATATTAAAAACTATTGCAGATATTAAATAATAAATAATTGTAAAATTTCAATAATACACATTTACATACCTGAAAATAATATAAACATATTCATTATAAATTTAACATACAAAACTCTAGTGCAGTCTACAACACTGTATTAAAATAATTATAGTATAGACTGTAAACACAAAACAATCAAAAACGACACAACAAACACTTGAAATAATGAATTTATTATCTTTCCTGTTAGAAAACTGTAAAACTGATGATCATAATAAGGTTTAATCCTTTTTTATTTGAAAATGAGATTTACCATCAATTAGACAAAGAATAAAGTTCTTTAGAGGGATCAAATATGTTTAATATATCCATGAAACTAACTCCATCTCTCATATGTATATATGTTTATATGTATGTGGTGTATGTTTGTATACATTGTTCACAATTCATATATGATACCCATAGGATTCATTCATATCTAGGTTTCATTTTATAGCAAACATGTTCATTGAATACGAACATGACGACGCCTGACGGTCATTACATTGATCAGTCTCTATTTGTTTATTTAAATACTCTATAAATTATACACACACACATATATATATATATATATATATATATATATATATATATATATATATGTTGTTTTTTAAATTTATACTTAGTTTCTAATAATATAATTAGTTCTTAGATACAATTAAAAAAAACTATTAAAAAATACAATTCTTTACATATTAAGTGAATATTAATTTGCATATTATTTGTATCAAACATAAAGTAGAATAAAATAATTCTGTTTTTTTTTGAGGAAATACGACATGATTTTTTGATAAAGATGTAAAATTAATTTGAACTTACATCTAGAAAAAATATGTGTAGATAAAAATTTAAAAGTATGTAAAAGTTAAATAAAACTAACAAAAATATTTTTTAAACCATTATAAATTGTACTATCTAATAATTTTCGAATATAGTATATAAGTTAGTAAATAGACAATATGATAATAAATTATAAAATATGCATACAAGTCAAACATTGTTACAATATTGTACATTCTTGTTAAACTGCTATTAAAAACCGAAATATATAAAAATATATAGAATAACATTTTTGAAACGATATAATTATACAAAACAAACACATTAGGTAACAAAATGATTCTTTATTTAACATTAAATCGACTAGTATTTGTGTATTTATTGAGTACAATGTTTATAACAATGTCTTCAATGACATAGTTCATTAAAGGATATATTTTAGAATGTATGTAGTAGAACATTTTAATTCGATTTATACATATATAGATCTACGTTTCACGTTTCATCTAAATCTAGACGTCTAGATTTAGATGAAAAACGAGAGTAGTGATAATTTTTTATGATATATAAAAATAGATAAATATACATACTCGTATAATGCTTTCAGAAAAATTTTTTTTACTTGAGTTGATTTAAATCACTATCAAGGTTTAAAGTTATTCATTTTTCAAAATAAACGTTTTTTTTTATGGTAGAAATAAAGTTCGACTCTGTTTCGTACTCTGAGTAAAGAATGAAATGTCTAATACTTTGAATCAGATATATTTATTTCAATAAAATTTGTATTTTGTGTTAATAACACATTGAATCAAAAATATTAGTCTAAAATATTTCAAAATTATAAAATATATATTAATATCAATACCATAAAACATTATTAAAATGAAAAACTGTGAATTTCAAAACATAATTGTGAAACGACTAAAATTAAAACAATGCTATTTAAAATCATTATTAAATCCATTCGATTCAAATGTATAGTCATATGTCTGTTAAAATTTGTGTTTTTAACCCATTGCACTCGAAGCACTCATCCCAATCCCAAACAATATTTAGCGTTATACCCGAAGTGTACCCGCAATATAGTACAATGAAGAATGAAAGTACTATGACTTTTCATTTAAATTACAATTCCAACCAATTACAGTATTCTGTCTTTTCTATATTCAGTATTCTGCCTGATCAGTATTTAGTCGTTCCTCTGACTGAAAAAATCAAAAATTACACCATTCGCCATGGGTTCAAATGTAATTAATAGTGAATTGTTTCAAGATAGCAGTGATGATGAATTTGTTTTTGAAGAATATGAAAATTCTTTAGAAAGTGATTGTGTTGAAAAATCAAGCAGTGATTCTGATGATAGTGACATTATTTTACCGACTAGAAAATATTAATATAGTGAATATATATCATAAATAATAAAAAAAATAAAAATGTTTACTTATTATTCTTGCTTTAAAATAAATCATTTATTCCATATTAGTAAAACGCAAAAAAAAATCCGAGTTGTTTTAAACTTTAGCTCACAAAAAGTTTGAGTGTAAAGGGTTAAAACTAAAAAACAAAATTAATGTCTTTTGTTTTAGGTACATCATATATACAACATAAAACTTATTTTCTTGTTTAAATGAACAATATTTTAATAGTCAAACGAACTGACACAAATTGGTTCGTCAGTAATCTCCATTCACTTCCAACATCGAAATGCTTGATTAATAACTCGCATTTTTTAAAAAATAAATCATAAAATTTTCAATTGTATTTCTGTTACGTACACTCAACCATGTGTTAATAAACATCAGTTTCAATATTAATTTTGTTTACTGGAACAAATATAGTACTAGCACAGTTTTAACTCTCTTAATAAAGTCAGATAGATTCAGTATTGAATTCTTCTACGCTTTGTTTGTGTAGAGAATTGAAAATCTACAGATGAATGACAATCTCGAATGCTTTTTCGACGTCGATACACACTGAACAAAGTAATAGTTCGTATTCATTGTAGATCTCGCTATCACTACGGCCTACACATGAATACGATCTTTTGTGCAGTAACTGCTTCTACTTAAATCGTTCTCTAAGTTGAACATCGATTGAATATGTATCTGATATATATATATATATATATATATATATATATATACATATTTTTCGGTATGCATGAGTAATATTCTTCCAAATAAATTATTACAATTTTTATAAAACTCTTAAAAATAGAAAAAATATTTACATTTTATATGATCTTTACTTTTTATTTTCATATTCATCTTTTTATTATTATATGTACAAAATCAGAACGATATTGTTATTTAAACATTTTCTTGAAAAATAATGAATATAACATCTTTTTTTTAAATATATACAAATCAATGATGATTGATTTTAACCATTTAACTCTGTAGTTTAAATTCATTCAAATCAAAATTATTCTATATATAATTAAAATCTTGATTAAATAAAACTCTATATATTTCAATAAATTCAAAAGGTTTTCCTATCAAATTCGAAGCAAATGTTTTTCAAAATAAAAAGTTTTTTTGATATAAAAAAATTGAAAAAATACCAATCGAGTTTTTCTTTCTAAAAAAAACAATAATTTATGTATTATACAAAAGACATGCTTTATAAATTATTTCTTCCGCCTGAAAAATCTGGTTGATCTTTGAAATAGTGTATAAAATTTCATACTACTGTTATAAAAATGCTCCCAAAATCAACATTGTAAAATAGTATCACTGAAAAATATATAGATAAAAAATTAATTATCAGTTAAAACATATATAAATGATTTTTGTCTGGAAAATGAATTCAAACTATGAGTAAATACATCTTAATGAAAGAATAAAAATATATCAATAAAACAGAAAATTATTTAATTCAGTTATTTGTGTTTGGTGTTTTATGAAATGAAAATTATTCTATCAATCAATTCTGTTCATGTTCTATGAAGTAAAAGTTGTTAACATTTTTTAATATGTCATCTTTTTTTGTATATATATATATATATATATATATATATATATATATGTATATATACACATACGGAGTGTTCCACGAACCATGTACATATTATTTGAACTATAAAAATATACAATCATTTGAATTTCAAGGTCCAAATTTCATTATTTTCATAATTTCCGTAATTTTGATTGAAGATAACGCATGATTGAAATTCCAGATATAAATTAATGATATGAATGTTGTTGTGTATGTAAAAATACGAAAAAGACATGATTTCTCTTTGAATTATTTACTTAATATTTTTGTCAATAACTCAAGGATAGGAATATTCAATATGCAAAAATTCTGCATTTAACAGACATATTCTTTGTGAATATAACATTATCTGGTCATAAAAAGTAAAAAAATGAAAAGAATTATTTTATAAATGAATTGTAACTGTGTTGTGAATTGTAACATTTGCTGTGTTGTGTGTGTGAATTGTAACATTTCTTCAATATTACCTTTCATAATTCTTTTTTAACACAAAATAGTAACACTCTTTTATGCAGAAAATGGTATTCATATTATTAAACTACACCTGATTGTAATATAAGAAATATTAAATTCAGAATTCGAAATTTAAAATAATTGTAGTTCTGTCAAATAAAAGTTTTGTTCATTATTGATAATCATTTTTTTGTGAAGAAACGGTAAAATAATCGTCTTGAAATACACGTTTCATGGACATTCAATGTGTGTGTGTGTATATATATATATATTATATTGAAATAACATTAGTTAAAATAACACAAAATTGAAAGAACAATATTTAAAAATACAATCAACAACAATTTGTCATCAATGAATTAATATTTCGAAAGTACTTTAAATATTCATAAATCAATAAAATATTCATAAAATTCCGTTGATGACGTTTTTTAAATATTCCCTAATTAATCCTCTGATTTCATTCCTACTTTGGTATTTATTTTTCCATTTGAAATTATTTTGCTTCAACAATATATATATATATATATATATATATATATATAAATGTTAATTTATGAGTACGTGTGTTTACAAGAGAATGAGAAAAAATAATCTTTTTCATTATTGATTACACTGGGAATATTTTTAATACATTTGTTATTCGAATGATTCGTCATAAGTAAATAAATATTTTTACTCATTTATTATTTAATATCCGTACAAAATGTAATCATATATATATATATATATATACATACATATATATATATATATATATATATATATATATATATGTATTAGTTTTTTACTAAAGTCTAAATTGTTACGATATAAAAGAGAACTTTTAATTACGAAATCGACATGCAGAATAAGATTTTCTTTTCTGTAAAAGAGGAGTTTTAAGGATATTACAAATTTAATTCCAGAAAACTGTTTAAGATAGCAAATTTTATATAATATCAAAGAGTTTAAGGATAATAGAAAAAATGGATATAACAGTTGAAAAATATATTACTAATCGTGGAGTCAACTACATTTTAATTATTTTTCAGTTTAATTATTTTTAAAATATGTATTGGTTTTTCGCTGTATATTATATATATATATAGAGAGAGAGAGAGAGAGAATTTTGTCTATCATAATAACAAAAAATCTTTTGAATTAGTACAAAACTATCATATTAAATACTATAGTTTTATAAAAAGTAATTAGTATTTAAGATACATTCAATAGACAATATATTAATATATAAACAAATATTAAAGAGTTAAACTGGGTTATTTTATACTAAATTAATTATAACGTTATGTTTATTACACATAATAGTTTCCCTACTTGATTTTTAGTTTATAATTTGTAGCTATACGTTTTCATAAAAGAAATTCAATATTTAACAAGTAATTCAATATTGGTAATTGAATTAAATTGATCGATATTCGTATCTCACATCAAGTAGTTAATTAATAATTAGCTGCTATCTCATGACAAATATTAGAATATAAAATATACTAGCGATATGAAGTATAAAGGTGCACAATGTGATTTAAATGATTACTTATCAAATAACAAAATATTATTAAATTAAAAATGTTTAATTTCTACGTTTTATATTTTTATTATGAAATATTTTTCAGTTTAATAATTTTACAATCTACTATTTTGTTTATTTTTTTAAACAAATAATAAAATTATTTAATGTATCCTTTTAATGAAAATATAAAAAAAAATTGTGTAATTACTTACAGAACTTATTAATTACAGAAATTCTGTAATTAAAGAGTATCTTTACATGGTTTTCATAAAGATACATTATTATTTTATCAACCAGGTGTTCTTTTAAATATTTCATATGTTCATTGTTACGTAAAGTATAATAAACCAAAAAAGTAGATTTTACTTTCAAAATATTAAAAGAATAAAAATGTTTGCAAGTTAAAATGAATGTAATTATTATTGAACTCCATAACATTTTTTTGCTCGAATATTATCTCTGATTGACATACAAACATAACATTTTAATTACATATTTCAGGATGAAAGAGAAACGTTTTCGTTCTTTTTTATATTTTAATAAAGTCTGAATAAATAAACATATTTAAACTTATGGAGATATTTATATATATATATATATATATATATATATATATATATATATATATATATATATATATATTTATGTATATATGTATTTTTATGTATATATGTATATTTATGTATATATATATATATATATATATATATATTCATTTTATATTTGAAAATCAAAAATAAACAAAAGTTGAATATAAATCTAGAAGATATAATATGGAATTATGAAAGGATAACATGAAATATAGTAAACCAGATAGAAGTAATGGAAAATTTCGATAACTCGTTTACTCATCAGTCAATTGACGAAGATTGATGAATGATGAATATATGTATGCTTTATTACCCTTACATGTAATCAAACAAATAACTCTAAATACGTTATTTAGACACATACAAATATATATATATATATATATATATATATATATATAAATAAATTAAACACTGTAATTTGATGTTTCGAGAAAATAAATTAATAATTTTATTATTACTAATGATTATAAGAATATGTAATTTCTAATATTTATTATGATATTTGAATCTAATAATATTTGAATTCTTTATTTAGATAATCCACTTAAATATATTGAATTGAATACTGATAAGTATATCACAATAAATAATATCGAAATGTAACGATAAAAATACATTAACAGTTAATTAATTAATGTCATATTGATGTAAGTGAAAAATATTGTTTATATTACAAGATTATTTTTATAAAATAATCTAAAATGTATGTTATATTCGAAAATTTATATAAATCACATATTTTTTTAATAACTACTTTCAATAAAAAATGTAATTACATTTTGACTGATCATATGGTTTTTGTGTAGTATTTAGATTTTCACATTTATGTTGAATAAGAAATTATTATTTGATATAAAGCCGAGAAAATTATTATTCTAGTCAGAAAATTTGGAAAATATTATCAAGCTAATATTTTGGTCGAGTATTAAAATGTGTGACTATAGCCAGAAATAATCTATTAAGGTAATTATTTCCTCAAAATAGTTCTGGTACTATGACCAAATTCACTTTTACAAATTAATTTTTCACTTGCTATACAAACCAGAAAAAATTAGGCAAATATTGATAAGAAAATGTGCATAAACATTACTCATTAATAATAAATAATCACTTATTCAACATTTTCGATTAGAAATTTATGATTTTTAGAATCAGAAAAGAAGCTTTCATTTGTGAATAGTAAAAATCAAATAAATGTGTAAAGTGTTCAGTTTACATTATTGATAAAACTCAGTAAATATGCTTTTTAAGTCAATAAATAGAGGTAAACGATAATAAAATTGTATAAAATATTTATTTAACACTTTTTAAGACCCTATTTTAGTCCCTACATTAACTATTTATTATAAGCAATATTTAGTATTTCTTTTCTAGGTAATTAATTTTTCTCTAAAATAATATATTTCAGACAAGAAGTAGATACGAAAAAATTTTAATATGTAATACAACGCATAACAAATTAAAAATATCTTCAAATTTATACTATCAGTTTAGACTCTTATATATATATATATATATGATACTTTACAAATGTAAAGAGTTTATATAAACAATATATAAGAGTTTGTATACACAAATATAACGTTTCGATTTTTTTTAATGCATATACTCAAATTATTTATTGAAACTTAAATTTGTTATATCGTTTCGAAAAGAAAAGTTTGTTTTTATTATATATATATATATATATATATATATATATATATACGTGATGGTTTACAAATGTAAGGCAAAAGTTTATATAAACAAACACAACGTTTCGTTATTTTTAATACATTTTAATACTCAAATTATTTATTAAAACAACTTTGTTATATCGTTTCGAAAAGAAAAGCATTATGTTTTTATTTTATTAATATATATATATATATATATATATATATTACAAAAATACATGTATATACGTATTTATGGGCGAGTGTTGTCACAACGCAATCTATATTATTAATTAAATCTAACTAGAACAAAAGTGTTTTATTTATTGTTGAGATAACGTTTTGATGCACTACAAATACATTTATAATTAAAAATATTAAATATTGTTTTTTTTTTTGTGAGTGAAACAACTATATACGATACTATATACAAGAGCAATATTTTTTGATAAAAAAAATTATCACTACTTTTTTTTAAAAAAATCAGATAATGTATTATTCATAATTCATTGTTCTTTTATACGGCACAGATTTATAATAGGGAATTAAAAATATAAAAAGAGTTTTTTTTTATTAAGTTACCTTATACACAATTTGTTTATAATAATTTGTTAATTTTGTGTTACCTGAGAACATAATATATCTGACATAAATTTAAATAACTAGAAAAAAGTTATATATTTCGGTATGGAAGAAGTTCAATTTTGTTTTCATTAAACTGTTACACTGTTTCATTTGATATATTTTATTTAGTAATATATTTTTTTATCTTTTCTGTACTTTTATTAAGCAATGAATGTTACATCAATTGTAACTCGTTAAAAGTACGACTTATTTTAGCGGGTGAAATAAAATGTAAACTCGTTTTTAAATTATGAGTTCTAAAGTAGATAATACATAATGATTATTATTATTAATCAATATAAAGTAACAATTAAAGGAAACTTAATATATAAAAAATGTTTCAAGTATGTCAACACGTTCGTAAGTATATGTTGTGAAATAATAAAAATCTAAATAAATGAATGGTTCAGATGTATAACCGTGACCCGTACCATACTTAACCTGGAGTAGATGTACAAAGAGTGAAAATTATTTTTTTTAAACTGTTTATTATTTCATTTCATACATTTCGCTTACAAGTAACCGATATCAGAAAAAGCACAATCTTATCATACAGAATACTTTTTATAAAGGAGAACCTTCTGGAGATGATCTTACTTTCGTAAAAAATATCATGATGAAAGAATTATTTAATACAAAGATACAAAAGTTTATAAATTAACATTATATATATATATATATATATATATATATATATTAATATGCTATCTTATTAAACAGATAATTAAAATGTAAATTAATATTATTTACGAAAAAAATACAATTCAATAAACTTACTTAATAGCTTTAACCATTGATAGGCCCATATGAACACTTAATACAGCATGATCAGGTCTCTCTCGAGGTGCACCACTGATACAGTAGTAACAATCACCAAGAATTTTTATTCGGAGTTGCTGATATTTCTGTAAGAAATAAAGCATTTCAATCAATAAAAAAATAAAATCAACCTTTATACAAAATTAACAGGAAATCAGTATATTTTATGTTATGTTATTTAATATTTTCCATTTTCTGTATATATATATATATATATATATATATATATATATATATAGATATACTAATACTCACACATTATAGTAATGACTCGGTATTTGCAACATTCAATACTTTAACATCTCAATAATTGGAAGTGTAAAAAAAAACATATTTTTTAAAGTTCAACAGTACGAATTCATGTCAAATATTTAGTTTTAAAATATTGTTCGTCTAGTAAAAAAGTCAGAAAAATTATAAGCGAAACACATTTTTCTTATGTAATAGTTAATTGTTATAAATACATAAATTATAAATATTATTCCATATACTTCAATACGTATATGAAAATTAATAAACGAAGCAGTATAAAGAAATGGTTAATAAAAGAAGGGGGTGAAATATCAAAGAACAATTTTATTTACAAAGAGATTATTCAACTGATACTTCCCAATGAATTTTCGATTAAAATATCTTTCAAGAAGAGAATATTTAATGTATTTCATATGAATACGCTAAGGACCTATAAGAAATAAGTTGCGAGAATAGACTTATGTTAGAGACTCAAATTCAAAGTATTGGTACAGTCCTAGATTGGATTAATAAAAACAAAGTTTCCTAACAAGTTACATCTACTTTAAAAAGAATGCGAATCGAATATAATTATATGGCTAGAAAAATCCAAACTTAAAAATGTAATACATGAGAATGCTATTATTAAATTTAATGAACAACATACTCTGTTCTATTTTTAAAACAATAACTGCATATATATATATACATATATATATATATATATACGTATATATATATATATATATATATATGTATACATATGTGTATATATATATATATATATATATATGGATATAAAAAAAATGAACAAAATATTTAATATTGATAGATATTTCATAATTGCATTGCTGCCAATAATTATAACATTCATTTTACATATCTGCAGTTATCAAGTCATCACCATATATATATATATATATATATACACATATTTAATCTTTAATAATCAAATAAGGAAACACCCTTTGGCTATTTACAGAACAGAGGAAATATAAGAAAGAGACTCGTAGATACTAAGTCTCCATTTAAAAAAATATTTGAAACTAACTTAAAGACTGAAGTTAAACCACATGAAGTTAATAGTACTCAGATGTTAGAAAAATGACCAGAAACGGACCAATAATGGCGAAGTTTACCACACAAAAGATAGAAACGAAAATTACGCAACACTACAAACTCTTTGCAGGATCCACTGTCTATGTGAAAGAAAACTTACAAAAATGGACAGATAGAAAATATATGAATTTAGAAGATATTTTTAAGATGAATAGAAATTAATTAACATTAAATGAGATAAATTCTAGATGAACGGAAAAAACGTATTGTATAGAAAATCTGAGAAATCTAATAATACTAACGATGAAGGAAAAGCGGAAGCAGATGGTCATATCGAAGAAATCATTTTTTTAAAAAAAACAATATGAAGTAACTCCGAGAATGAAAGAATAACGGAATTCTTTAGAAACAATACAAAAAACAAAATATTTTTTATTCTGGAACATTCAAGGAAACCAGATATTCAATTTAGATTCATAATATATAAATTTACTGATACATAACGAAATAATTGGGATATGTGAAACGTTGTGAAGTGATGGACAAAAGAAATATTGTTTTTTAAAAAGAATACGAATTTATTTTTGTTGAACCAAAAAAAAAAACAACATATTAGTCTGTATATATGAAGGTATGATGTTATATTATGCCAGAGAAACTAAAGATTGGGACAAAATTATTGAATCAATTAATAGTGATATATATATATATATATATATACATATATATGTATATATATATATATATACACATATATATGTGTATATATATATATATATATATATATATATATATAACCCAAGAATACAAACCGAGCCTTTACTGATAAAAAATTAACGTACATTTCATTTTCCACATACATAGAAAAACCTATAAAATAAAACAGGAAGAAAATTGCCACGAGAATATAAAAAACCATCTACAGCTTCGAAAACATTATAAACGGAAAGTAAAAAATATATGTACAAAAAATGAAAAGAACATGTGTTACCACTTAGAAAACATTAAAAGAAACATATTACATAATTACAAAATAAACCATTCCATGTAAATAATTTAAACGTAATGAATAAGAATATTTCCTAACCATTTCATTAAGTTATATCAATGAATGTTTATGTGAGGAAATAAAATGAAATTATATTCATAAACTATTTAATACTGTATATATATATATATATATATATATATATGTATGTATTAAAATGTTATACATATAAAATCTCATTTACATTGTTCTCTTTAACAATGAAAATTCAGTAAAATTAAAAAAAAATAATTGAATACTGTAAATATAAAAAATATATGTTGATATATATATATATATATATATATATATATATATATATATATATATATATATATATATATACATCCAACATGTAGGTATATATCAATCGGTTTTTGACATGTTTGCCGTAAAATAACAACACATTTCTATTAATTGTTTATCGAATCCATTTCTATCGATTTCAATAAAAACGTGAACATGACTCATGTTCTGCTGAATTCCAATATTTGTTTGCTATGTTATTCAAGTATAGTTTTTATGCCTTTCATCATATTTCTGTTCATAAACACTGGCAGAGTTGCACAAAATATCAATAGAACATACAAATATGAATATTTTCTTATAAATAAACACATGCATATTTAGAAACTGTTAAACATAGTAAAGACGAGTGTGAGTGTGAGTGTGTGATGATTTAAATGAACAAATAAATTTTGCAATTTTACCTCTGACAATTTATCAAATCTTGCGAAGAGCTCGTTTAATATTTTTACCAAATCTTGAGCTGAATAGGTAGACGAAATGGCCGTAAAACCGACAATGTCAGCATAGAGGATACTGAAACAAAAAAAGGAAACATTTTATTACCGTAAGGTATAAACAATGAATGTGATGTAAAAAATGTATCCCGCTTTCTATTTATATATATATATATATATATATATATATACAAATTCCATTCTGTAACAAAATGGTGTGTATGAACAGTTAATTTAATTTTGTAAATATGAGTTCTCAAATAAAATGAAATTTTCACTCAAAATGAAAGAAAAAATTAATTTATTTTAACAGGTAATATAAAAACAATAATATTTGTACATATCATTTGTATTATCATTTCTGTTCTAAACATCTAGTTAAAATAGATTCTGTTCAGAAAATCGTTGTGGAACGGATATTAAGATGACAACATGTCATGGCACTTTTAATTATGTATGTGTATCTATCTATCTATCTATATATATATATATATATATGTATATATATATATATATGTATATATATATATATATATATATATGTATATATATATATATATATATATATATATATATATATATATATTTATCGTTTTTTCATTCAGCACAATTTATCTTCGCCCTAAAATTATCATTAAAAAGCATGGAACTTCAATGTGACTTCTATTTATTATGATCTTTTATCTCACATTTTATATCTCTTTTATGTAAGGACATTTTTTATGACAATCCTTAGTTTTTATATAATCAGTCGAAATAAAAAACCATCACATATAAGATAATGGCTTGTCTGCAACTAACAAGAACAAAAGAGTCACCAAACGACAATAATAGACAAAAGAGCTATTATATAGCAAGATTATCTTCGTAAACTTTTACGATATATATATATATATATATATATATATATATATATATATATATATATATATATATATAATTAAGAACTGAATGAACACTTCACAGTACAATAAATTTATAGACCCTTAATAGAAGAGAAATATTATTCTTAAATTAATTTGAAAACGAGACAGAAATTATAAAATGTAGAAAAATAATGTTGATTTATTATCGAATTTCAAGACTAGAAAGAAACAGTATAATTTGATTTGGTACTTGATTTCAAATACGTATCACGGATTATTAAACATTTTTCATTTTATTAAAAAAAAATGTGTATTGTATATGAAATTATTTAAAGGTATTAAAATATATTAGAATCTACATATAATGAAAAATATTAAAACTAGGAATACCTGAAAAAAATGTCAATAATTGAAAATAAATTTAATTAGAAAATATATTTAATTTTGGCTTTAATTAAAAATTAATTTTTTATTCAAATTCATTTTTTAAATACATTTATATTTTATTATGTGTTAAAGATTTTTTATCAATATACTCATCTGTTATTATATTTGATTACTCTAATTAAAATTTAATATTTTTTCAGTAAGAAAATATTATATTTCTAGCTTCATGCTTTCTATGGTATGCGTTTAATGTGCTTTTGAGTAAGTTCAAACCTTTTTACATTAATTACACAAAACTATTTGAAAATATTGTCATGGTGGTCATTGTGCTTTTCGATAACACAATTTCGTGTTTTTCATTTCTAGTTTCGGCACGTGTTGTTTATCGTTTCTAAATGAGTGTTAATTTATGTTTTATATATTTAGAAAACGTACATTCAAACTAATCTTGCTTTAAATCAGTCACCTTCAGGTACATTTTACATAACGAGCTTTATAAAATCTACTTGAATGTGGGAAATTTTTATGATAAATATTTGAACAGAAAAGTAATTACAAAAAGTCATTAAATCATCATTAAACGAAATTTGACAATAAAAACTGGCAAAAATTCATAGTGTAAACATTTTTTACACAAAACTATTTTCTACGATTATAACTTTAAAATTATTAGACTGAAATATTTATGTAACTTTTATTCATTTTTGTTAAAAACTTTTATTTTTAATTGTACATTTTCTATAAACAAATAATAATCTATTTTTAAAATATTTTTAAATAACAAACTCCTATTTAGAAAATTTAACGACTTATATTTTATACAATTATTATTTTCCTTGTTATCAATTTGTATACATGTGAAGTATGAGAAATTTTCATTTGTGTATATATATATATATATATATATATATATATATATATATATGCATATATAAGTAATAAATAAGAGTGTATATATATATATACTCATATATATATATATATATACATATATATATATATATATATATATATATATATATATATATATATATGAAAATATGAATGAACATCAATTTATTTTTTGTAATGAGTAGAAATACTTTTTCTTCGAAATAAAGAAATAATTTCCTTTTATTTACTGAAAAAAAAGACTTATTTATATCTTTATATTTCCCTATAAAGTAGAGCAACTAATGAACGTATTTAAGTAGAAATAATACCTACATTTCTTGATTTTTCATAGTTTTTATATAATCTTATAAACACGATATTCTACGTCAATTATAAATTATTAAAATTTAATTTCGTCATTTGATTAAAACTGTATGTAATTATAAATAATTAGATATTAAAATTCAGACCCTACGAATAAACAACGTTATTTAGAAAATAATTTATTTGGAATAGTAAGACTCCTCTAAAGAACATTTATTAATTTTTCTGTTACATATATTCATTATTTTTTATGTTTCTGTATATATGTTTGAACAAATAAATGTACAGTAAATATTTATCTAATAAATATAAATTTAAAAGACGTTTTTAGCAGTAGAATATTCTACTTTTATTTCTTTAGTGTGTTTTTTTTACTGATATAAATAATATAATTAATTTTTTTTTGTTCTGGATAAACATGTGTCATTAAAATACAAAAAATGTATACTATTCTATAAATAAGAATTGTATAGTTTATTTATTCTATTAATTATTCAGTAATTATAATTTATTTTATATCATGTAAAGGTAACTCTTGTGTATATATTGTAGTTTTCATTGAAGTTGACGACTACACTATTTATTTGTACTTAAACTCTTTTTTCGTTAATCAATTCATTCCCACATAGACAGAAAGTTTACATTTTAAATTAATGTTTCGCTTGTATATAATCTTTTGAAGAACAAATAATATAATTAATTAATAAATTAAATAGATTGTGGTAATAGAAAAGTTACAGTTTATTTTCAGAAAACGAAGTTTAATTTAAATCGTAATAAGTATAATTTTATTTAAACATTTTTATATGTGCTTATGTTTTTTTATTTGTTATTTTTTATTATATATTTTATTTCAAATTATATTTTTATTTAAATTTAAATGAGATTTTTATATTAATTTGAAATTGATTTTTATCGTTTCTAAATTAGTGTTCATTAATTTTGTGTTATGTTTTTTATATATTTAGAAAATATACTTTTAAATTAGTCTTGATTTTAATCAAAGTTCATATAAACTTTCTTATACTATTTAAAACAATTAAAAATATATTATTAAATTTATTTTAAATGAAACAGCATAAATATATATATATATATATATATATATATATATGTATATATATGCAGTGGTCCACTCAAGATTTAATTCTGGGGGAGGGACGAGTTGAACGGATAAAAAATTTTTTAATATGAATTAAATATAACTCATTAGATGATTACAAAAAAATATTTAAAGGATAAAATCCAATTTTCTTTACTATTTACAAAGCTTTTGAGATACTTCAGTCGTGGTTATATTAATCTCTCTCTATATATAAGAGTATTTTCGCGAAATGAACTTGTTTTGTTTTCTAGTGTTTTTTCTCTTTTTATTTGGGGACTACCAGGGCCCCATGGACCGTTCCCTAGGTGCGTCAATACATACATACATACATACATATATATGTATATATATATATAATTGAATTAATGAATCATACATTTAAAGTATACTTCAACATGTTTTTTTTAAATTTGTATATGCTTTTCAAATTGTAGAAACGATAACAATTGATAATAGTTAATAACCACATAATATATATGAAAAAGTCACCTTTTTATTACAAATATTTATCTTTTTCTATATCAACCTAGTAAATAATATATTCTGTACTTTGTATGTTTCTCTTTCCCGCTTTAAATTAATACAAACATTTGTGTTGTTGCTTATATTTCATAAATAAATGTAACATTGAATACAAAAAATATCTTATTGAAGATACAATTCAAAATCAAAAGTCACAATAAAATGTTCATAAATTGAAGAATAGTAATAAAATGGCCAGTCTAGTTTATTTATTCAAATCTTTCGATATTTATCCAATCATTCAATGAATAGTTATTTTCGTTTATTACTTGAAAATAACCTAATTCAAAATTAAAGCAATACCTTAAAATATTTATTTCTTAAAAAACGATTATCAGAGGAACATTTTTAATAGCTACCATCTTTATTATTAGGTAAAGAACAAGATGGTGTCTTAAAATATTTGAGAATGGTTTTCAAATTAAAATCGATCATAGTGACTATAAAAACTAATGATGCAGTAAACAACAAGAATGCCTTAGTACACAAACAGGATCACTGATAAAAGATATTTTAGTTTACTAGAAGCAGTAAATTTTGTAATTATCTGTTAACTCGTATACTGGTACCATTGTTTTCGCAATGCTTCAGAAAGAGATTAAATATACATTTGTAATAAATAAACGCTAAATATATGCTATAGAAATTTCAGCTTTACTTGTAATTATATTAATATACTCATACATATATATATATATATATATATATACATATATATAAATATATGTATGTATTAATATATATATATATATATATATATATATATATATATATATATATATATATATATATATATATATATATATATATATATATATATATATATATATATGTAAAAATCCATGACGTCGACTTATTTATTTGATATGTTTATTGTTTCATTCGATTACATGTGTATGTTTATAATTGACAAGTGGGCGAGCGCGGCGAGCAGGAGGCGAGGCCCCCTAGTATATATATATATATATATATATATATATATATAGACACAAACAGAAAACAAAATTAAAAAATAATGATAAAATAACCGATTGAATACTTTTAATATTTCTTATGTAATTACTAAATAAATTATATTTTAAAAAATAGTTAATAATCTATTTCTTTTAGAAAATTGCTTAACTATAAGTATTAGCGTAAGACAATATATTATAATTTAAACATCGAACTCAACAAAATCAAATTAAACTCGAATTGGTCATCAAATTATCTTTCTACATATATAAAATTTCCATAAAACAAACTATTTAAAAATCCATGACATCGATTTATTTATTTGATATGTTTATTGTTTCATTCGTTACATGTCTATACTTATAATTGACAAGTGGGCGAGCGCAGCGCGCCCGTGATAAGGACAGCGAGAAGGGGGTGAGGCCCGCTTGTATATATATATATATGTATACAGAAAATAAAATTAAAAAATAACCATAAAATAATCGATTGAATACTTTGATTATTTTATGTTTAATTATTAAATAAATCATATTTTTAAAAAAATAGTTAATAATCTATTTCTTTTGGAAAATTGCTTTACTATAAGTATTAGAGTAACTCAATACTCGTATTATAATTTAAACATGAAACTCAACAAAATAAACTTAACTTTAAACTAAATTACTTTAAACTGTTTTTAAAATAATCTTTCTATATATAAAAAAAATGTAAAAACCAATTTCTTCTGTGTACATCCCCTCCTTACAACGTTGCTCCTCCCGCTACACTTAACAAGTTTCACGTTAACCATTCCCGATCATCAATGATTTATTGATGGATATCGTATGGTCTTTGGTCCTAATTGGTTGACATCAGACACATCTGTGTAGCTGTCTCACGGTATATAATGAAAGAGTATGATTTCAGTGTAAAACTGATAAGAAACTTATTCAAAGTATTGTATTCACTGAAGCTTTAGGGTAAAAGAATTTTTATACATTTTCACATTGTATTTTGTTGTTAACTTTTATAAACTTTTCCAATAAAATTTTTACGACTTACGCCGATTATTTGTGCGCATTTTACGCAGATTATTTGTGCGTATAATTTGTTAATTTCAGTTATTTTTAGGAGAGAGCGAGCGTAGCGAGTAGGAAGAGAAGCCCGCTGGTACTTACAAATGAAAAGCAAGACAGTAAATTGATTTTCAAAACAATCTCTTTTTATTGTCGTGTATGCTTCTTTACAGACTAGTATTGATCTTTATAATCATCAATAAACTATACTACCGATCATATTTAATACTTTTTTCTTATTTTACTCGCTAAAGATTCGAATATATCGCAATTTGATAATATTACAAGCAAGTTGATCAGAATCTTAAAGTATTACCTATATTTAGAATCTAAGAAGTTAATATGTCAATATATGCAATTGTATTTTATCAACAAATATGTTCGTTTTTGTATCACTATTACCATTGCTATTGCTTTTATTTATTACTTTTATTTTTATAAAAGAAGTAAATTTACTGTACATTTATACTACTAATGTAACTGCCTATTTTAATGTTAAGAAATTATATATAGTTATATTTAAATTAAGCAATTCTACATTTTATTAAATAAATCTTTTCTTCATTCAAACATTTATACCAAATTTGCGATATGAGTGTAATATATTTAATATTAAATAAAATAATATGTAAAATTAATTTTTTTCATTAAAAACACAAAAGTTTTAATTAAGTTTATAATTAATGAACGAGTATTTTTATATTTATTAATAAAGAAATTCAATAAACTAAAAATGTTCAGACACTTACTCAGTTATTATTACTTTTTATGCTTTTAATAAATTGTAAAATTATCAATACGGCTCGACTGAAAATCAAAATCATTTCTTATAGATTATAATCATGTTACCTAATTTGTTTTAAAATATTAATATAATATTTGTTATTGATTTCTATTAATATATATATACATATATATATATATATATATATATATATATATAATCTCTTTTTTTACAATTAGTTATATTATGTAAATACTATCAAGTCTATTTTGAAGTTTCAAATTATATTCATCTAGAAAAACATGTATTTTAATTTAATGTTCTGAAAAAATATCACTGATCATATATTACAAAGATCATTGAGAATATTTTGTAACAAATTATCTTTATTTTTACTTTAATAACACTACCATTTAAAATAGATATGTATTTAGATTTTAGAAATAATAACTAAAAATAAAATTTATTTAAATTGAAACAATTCGAGGAATATTTTATTTAATAGAATTAAATACAATCATTTTTGAAAGTACGTAAGAAAATATAAATTAATAATAAAATAAACTGTACTAAATATCACAAATAAAAATATTTTTATTTTTAGTTTAAAGTACTTAGTGTTCTTCACTTTTAAATTTTAAAAAATAACTGAAATATATATATATATACATCTATACTTTTGATATATATATATATATATATATATATATATATATATATATATATATATATACCATAATACAGTAATTAATTACAATAATAAATTGAAAATTTGTTAACAAAATGAAAACTCATGTTTTTGAAAAATACTGATATTTTTTTGTAACTGAATTTCGGAATTATATACTCCTTTCTATACAAATTTCAGAAATATGAAATGCTATGTCAAAACATAATGACTGGACTATAAAATTGTTAGTATAACCTTAAACTATGATGTTTAATACGTGTGTTGTGTGTGTGTATATATATATATATATATATATATATATATATATACAAGAGAGAAATTCGTGAAATACAAAAAAATAATATATGAAATACTTTACTTTAGAAAGATAAATTAACAACTTGAATGAAAATTGATAAATTGTTTTAAAAAAATGAAAATTGAGACAGATAAAGAAGTTGAAATTTTACAAAGTTTTTATTGAATAAGGAATTGTAAACTTTCCAATTCGAGAAAGAAATTAGAAGATTTAAGCGAATATTGTGTTTGAAAGAATGAAAAAAAAACATGTAATCTGATATGAATGTGTACGTAGAACGAAAAATGAAAGTGGCTAAAAAATTCCTCGAGCGTGAAACATTAGAGGTACAAAAATTGTAAAAATGAAAAAAATGGAGAGCTTTATCATTCAAATATTTGTAAGGTAGAATCTGTGAAGGCAGAAATATATAACTGGATATCAAGTTACTATATTAGCTATGAAATATGTAATATATATATATATATATATATATATATATATATATATATATATATATATATATATATATATATATATATATATATACATATATATATATATACACACACACAAATATATATATATATATATATATATATAAATATATACATACTGGGTCGGTAGGAAAATAATTGCGGTTTATATTATGAATTTAAAGGTCATACATCGCAATTATTTTTGTACCAAACCTATATATATATATATATATATATTTATATATATATATGTATATATATATATACACACACACAGTAGAACATTATTATTTTATTTTGCATATTATTTATTAGTTATTATCAGTATATCAGTTAAATAATTCATATTATTTTATATTTTTTAATAAATATTTTTTTTTATTCCTAAGTATAAACTTTTATTTACTTGTCTGTTTTCATAGAAAAAATAATAGTTCAGTTTTGAATATTTTGGACATTAATGTGGACGGAGTATTATTTGTTTCTTAGATTCATTTACAAGTAAAATTGGAACTAGAATGAAATCTCTTAGCATTAAATTTTTTTATAAATAAATATACTTGTATATATATATATATATATATATATATATATATATATATATATATATATATATATATATAAGTAGTTATCAAATCAATACTTGACAGAATTGGATTAAATTTAGAAAATTCATAGATTGAAATACACTTTTCTCTCAGAATATGTTGAATATTTTACAATATATTGATGACCACTTTAGTAATACATTTTCAGATATTTTAATTCGTAAACACAGAAATTGATGATAAAGATTTTTGAAATTTTATATTAAAGTGTGCCGATACTGTATAATAAAAATTTTAATCAATGAGATAGTTTCCCTATCAAGAGTTCTTAGAATATATCTCATAAATTTGTTTAATTCATTAAACGGTCTTGAATAAAAGCTGAAGAATACGTTCTGATTAAAACCACTTGAAATTCAATAAATGAATACATTAAATATTTTAAGATCTAGATAAAAGAAAGTCGTCGAGTCTTGAAATAAAAAAAATAATTGTTCTAAACGAATTATTCTGCTTCAGTGTGTTAGATTTTAAATAATAAAAAGGATTGTATTATAGAATTAAGCATACGGATTTTTTTATAAATTTTCCATTCTTTTTGTAATCACATATTATCTTCTTGTTTACTTAATATGAGCTAAATTTTAGAAAAAACGTACAAAAAATTGATAAAATTTATTTAATATTCAAGTAAAATTTTTATGTATACTATTATTTCTACAACAGATCAAACATAAACAGATTACTAAGAAAACTATGCAAATTGAAGTTATAAACATTCCTTTATTCTAATTATAATTTAATTACACAGGTGCAATGTAAACTGGCATATAGTTGCAAGTGCTTAAACACATACTATTCATATTTATTAACATTTACCATTTTATGGTTATTAGATGAATAAATTTACATAGAAACTAATCATTGCATAAAAAAATTATCACTGAAATCACTATTATTAAAAAGTATATAATTGGAGGCTATGATTTCAGAAGAAAAGACGAGACTGCGATTTACTAATTGACACAATTTAATTTGATTTATTCAATTTTTTTAGTTTCTTTAGATCGATTTGAATCCTAATTTTTTTCCTGTCTCCTTACAGCTAATTTATTTTTACATCTACTTTAAAAAAACTGCATAAATCTGAAAAATTTATTATTGCAGGTAAGGTCTATTCATGGTTCTTAGAATGGAAACGAATAAATTAGTGAAATGAACACAATTTTATACAATAATGATATACTGTTTTATATACTATATTTAAATTATTTAAAATACAGGTATCTTACTCGTTGTTATTGCTATGAATATAGATTTTTACTCGTGATTCTGATCAACATATTTAAATGTTTACAATTAATTTCAATAATATATTATCTAGAAATTTATTATATATATATATATAAATGTACTGACCTTTTTTTAAAATGCTTTTATTTAGTTGAAATATTTCAATATTTACAGTAACAAAAAGATTTATATAATTTCTTCAAAATCAATATTTATTTTCGATATATCATTGCTTAACTATGTCGTTTCGTTGTCAATTTTAACTGTTTGATTTCAATGCCCTACAGGTATTTTTCTCAAACCAGCGGTTCATTGAACATTCAAAATTAATTATTTTTTGTTATTAGATATTTTTTTACATATGATTTTTTATAAAAAAAAAACATCCTGAGGCAAAATTTATTTTAGAATTACAACGTGATGCATATTCTACACAATGGAAAATTAAATAAAATTTATGTATGTATTTTATACACAGTTATTTCTATGTATCTTTAAATATAAGAGAATAATTATAAAAAGAATCCTTGTCTGTGGATATTTATTCTGTGTTAAAATATTTTTGGCAATTTATATACGTTTCAATAATAATTTGAAATTATTTTACTATTCTATGAATAATGATTATAAAACTATTACTTAAAGTATCACATCATGTTTGTGTATTTTCTATAATTTTTTTAGTATATCTAAAAGAAATTCATTATGTTCTTTAAAAATATATAATTTACATCAATGCGAGTTGTTTAAACACACAACTGTTTCCTTTACTTCAACTGGAACCAACACTTTTGGCACATTAACTATTTACAACAGTAGCAAACACTTTAAGTTTACTAAATTATTTACAACACTACCAAACACTTTATGTTTAATTAATTATTTAAATACTTAGAGACGTCAAGAAATTTGATTGTAAAAGAATAAATTTCCTTTTTTGTATTTTTGTTAACAAAAAACTTCGTCTAAAAAGGATTGATTATTTCAAAAAAATGTAACAAAAGATTTTATTAAATAGTTTGATTTTATATACAAAATAATTACTTTCTCTCTCTATACATACATATATATATATATATACATATATATATATATATATATATATATATATATATATAGTATATCTTTACAAGTAATATTTAATGTAAATTTCTAATAATGTATTTTGTTCAAAACTCAATACTTGACCAGTTTACCAAAAAAACTTCAACAACAATTTCAAGATTACCTCTGTGAGCTATTATATATATATATATATATATATATATATATATATATATATATATATGATAATTATATTACACAGTTATTAAATATTTTTATCTTAATAAGAAGTTTTTTATAAAATATATAAAAATGAATTTAGAAAATAAGCCAGGCATTTATTTAGTTATAAATGTTATTTATTTTTATATTTGATTTTTTGTCATTCAATTTCGACTTATTTTATGGAGAATATTATCTGCATATAGCTATCATTTTTTATAGGTACTTTCAGACTTTTTTTTAAAAAAGTAGCTATATTTAATTTAAAAATAAATTATGTTAATAAACATTTGGAAGCACTTTTCATATTTAAATTGAATTTCAAATAAACATTAATAATTAATACCTACTGTAGTTGAATATTGAAATCACATTTCGAATAAACGAATTTTACATTAAAAAAATGGAAATGAAAATAACGTTTTTCGATTATTTTTTACTCATTTCTTACTCAAACTAAAAATATTTGTTAAGTAAATATGGACGTTTCACAAATAAAATTTCCAATTTGCTACAAGCAACATATTTTTTTTTCTAATCAAATACAATTAATTTTTAATCATTTTTATTGTCACTTATATGCATTTCAATAACAATTATACGATCAGAAAATTTAATAAAATCTTCATATTATGAAAAAATGTCATAATAATATACTCAATCAATTAATTTTTTTCTATAAACTATTGTTTTAAAGTAGCAATGTATCTTTTGAAAAAGACAAATACTCATGTTTTTATTTTAATACAACCGTGTATAAAACAAATTTAATTTTTTAGTTGACATATTGATGAAAGCATAATCCACCATCAACATGTTTGATTATAAAATTTAAACCATTTATTTTAAATTCCAGATGTTTTCTGTTTAGAATTATTACAGCACTTAACTTGCTCAAGTCACTATTTAAGACAAAAATTAAAATCATCTTGATATCAAATAATAATAGTAAACATCTATTAATACCGGAATGAATTGGATATTTTTTCCCACATAAAGACATTTCCTATCCTCCTTCAACAGTATGAAAGATAAATCTAACTTTTAATATTATTAGTTATAATTTTCTGTCTCAATTTTCTTCGTTTCTAATCAGTTAAAAATTGATGAAATATATAAAGACACGAAATCAGACTTCAGCATATAATTTGATAAATAATTAATTTTAGCAAAACTGGCATTCGGTAAATATCATGTATATGAACTCGTTCTAAAACTACGTTATATATATATATATACATATACTAAATTCGCAAATCTTCTTACATTATAAAACAGACGCTATCTAAATTTCATATTTATTTATATACACTAGAAGTCAACTAGCAAACATTAACATTATGTTTTTCTAATAATACAATAACAAATTATAGTTACAATGTACAGAACTCTATGACTAAGATTTATGACTGTCTTTTTAAAAGTACGATTTATTTGATTCTATATTTTTGCAAAAAGAGCCTTTGTTTATGTTTACATATTTACGATATTTATGTTTGCACTTACCTTAGAACGAGATGTATAATACAGAGCATTAATGTAATGTGAATGGATGTGTGAATGTATGTGTGTGTATGCATGTGTGTGTATGCATGTGTGTGTATGCATGTGTGTGTATGCATGTGTGTGTATGTATGTGTTTGTATGTATGTGTGTATATGTATGTGTGTGTATGCATGTGTGTGTATGTATGTGTTTGTATGTATGTGTGTATATGTATGTGTGTATATGTATGTGTGTATATGTATGTGTGTATATGTATGTGTGTATATGTATGTGTGTATATGTATGTGTGTATATGTATGAGTTTGTATGTATGTGTGTATATGTATGTGTGTATATGTATATGTATGTGTGTATATGTATGTGTGTATGTATATGTGTATGTATGTATGTGTGAATTCGGTTTCATTTCCACTGAGTGGTATTGTAGTATTGTCTCTTTTGTGATTACATAACGCAATAATAGGAGGGCTACTGGGTATATAGATATACCAGAAGTTTTAAGTTTGGATCAGGGCCTTTTGTGTGGTGCAACCAGAAAAGAGATATACACTACAGCAATACCATTCAGTTGATGAAAACCATTATTCCCCGGACCCATCTCCGACAAATTATCATTTATTTTGAATAATTTCATACGAGAGAATATTTTTATAAGATGCAACAGAAAATTCTCGAAAAATCAAATTTGTTTTTGGCAAAGAGTCACTTAGTGAACGTACAGGTCAACACTGATAACAAAAATTTTGTAATGGAAGCGAAAGCCTTAATAATGAATTGTTTCATGTGATGAAAAATTGATTCTCTACAATAATAGTAAACGTTCATCATAGCAGCTAGGCTGAAGAGAAGTACCAAAACAGTTTCCTAAACCGAAGTACTTCATGAAAAAAAGAATATGGTCACTGTTTGGGGTTCACAAGTGGCATCATTCATTACAACTTCTTAAATGTTGGAGAAACAATAAAAGTATAAAAATATTATCAGGAAATTGAAAAAATGAATGAGAAATTGAATCGTTTACGGCCAGGTTTAGTCAACCGAAGAGGACCAATTCTTCTTCATGACAACGCCCGACCACACGTCTCACAAATATCTTTAAAAAAATAATTGAACTGGGTTTTAGAACCTTACCTCATCCACCTTATTCTCCGGACCTGTCTCCGACAGATTATCATTTTTTGAATAATTTCGTATGAGAGAATATTTTTATAAGATCAAGCATCAGCTCAAAGCGCTTTCGAAAAATTCGTTAATTCCAAATCTACAGAATACTATCTTGTATGAATAAACAAACTTGATTCACGTTGGGAGAAATGTGTGCAGGCCAATTGTCTTAATTTAATTAATAAATATAATTTCTAACTGATATATTTGTCTTCATACTCGATACGTAAAAAACGTAATTATTTTTCTACCCACCTAATAAGTATATATACATATATATATATATATATATATATATATATATATATATGTATATATGTATATATATATATATATATATATATATATATATATATATATATATATATATAGGTACGTATAGAAGGATATGTGTTTATGTATATGTTTGTATACATATTTTATATTTTTTTCTGACCTTCGCACGCGTATAATACTTGACATTATAAAACATCAGTTCGCTTCTTGAAGTATGTTTTTAAAATAAGACATTACTGTAACAATTTAGTACTAAATTTACTTTATAACGTGGCACTGTTCAATATCGTCGACATGCGATAAGTTAAACATTTACTACCCGTCTCGTCATACAGTGTACATGTACATTTAATTCCCAGTTAGAGGTAAGCACATAATTAGTAATATAAATTGCATTAGATAAGTTAGCGTTATATGTCAAAGGTCTGAACGTACATGCAGTATAAATTCACACGTTTTGTCTATTGAATGTTCCTTCAAACAAATTCCTTATCCCCACTTCACATTAAACTGATCGCTATGATCATTCTATTAATGACACTTTCGTTAGTTTGAAATATTCATTGTTATAGAAACCTTACAGTAAGTGCATACACGTGCCACTAATTATCTTCTGTAGGCTGTGTGGGTTTATAGCGATAAGAAATATATATTGTACCAATTTCTTTTTTTTTACACTTAATTTAGTTCTCTCCATAATATCGTTTTATGATTGAATATTTTTGTAGACATAAAAGAAATACTTTTTAATATACTTCTTTGAATGAAAAAGAAACGATTATATATATATATATATATATATATATATATACATTTATACAGAACGTTTTATTTGTTTTTACCTTATATAATAAAGTATATCTACATCCTAAGGTATTATATATATATATATATATATATATATATATACTCGTATATATGCAATTACTTTTTACATTTTCATATGAACGAAACATTAATTTTTTATTAAGTCATTATTTATAAAGCTGTCAAGTTCGATGTTCTTTAAATACTGACAATCAAGAAAGATAACATATTTTATAAATTCGTATTAGCACTCGCGACACATTGATGTACATTCCATTATTTTAGACTTTCAATAACAACTTCTTTAAAAACTTTTCAAATATTTATATGAATGCACTCTTAATACTATTTAATTATTGAACGCATGTACATATATATAAATATATATATATATATATATATATATATATATATATATATAATATAAATATGAGTATATACTCTATTTTTCCTAACTATAATAGTAAACATACACATATTTTATTAAATAATATGAAGAATGTATGTTATTCAAAAATGTAACTATTGAAAAATACAAATATCTTTAAATAGTTGTATTTTCACACATTAACATATAAATCTGATATTGATATCACATTATTTCAATAAGTAATTAAACAAGCAATCTATAAAAAATAATTTTGAATCAATCTAATAATATATAAATACGACTTATAGCATACAAATGAACACTACGTTTGTATCTCGGTCGTGTAGTGTTTTATTCGTATTGGTTATAAGTTGTATGTTTTCAAAGTAATATTTGATTTTGACGAAGTTAATTTCAATTCCGTGTGCTTTCATTTCGTGGATAAAATATGAATATGTACAATTTATTCTTTAAAATCTTAGCATCATTTAATGATTAAAATTAAAATAAAAACATATTTAAATTTCTCGTAAAACAAAGACGCGAACAAAAACACTGACATTTTGGAGTTTTCATGCGTATTAAAATTTAATTTGACAATATAAATAGTATGATTTTAATCGTGACTTTTGACTTAAAAAAGAATTATGTTGTGAAATATCTACGTTGGTCGTTTGATTAGTTTGGTAAATATCAATGATATAGTGCCAGTATTCATTTGGTTACGTCATGACTATCAAGTGTCACTTTTCAAACTAGCATACGCTAAATTTTAGCCAGAAACGATACGATGTTTACGTTCTACAGATTTTTGAAGCGAGCATTGTAACATTTGACGCAAAAATGGAAAAAAACAAGCAGGCCTTTCGTCACCGTGGATGAAACATGAATCCACTACTACACATTTGCATCGAAGCAGCAGTCAAAGTGGACAGTGTCTGGTGAAAGTATGCCGAAGAAGGGCAAGTCTGTTGTGTCGGCTGGAAAGGTAATGGCCACTGTTTTTTTGGATTCCCAAGAAGTAATCTTGATTGACTATTTAACGAAGGGGCAAATGATAGCAAGAGCCTTTTATGCAATATTACTGTACCGTTTCAAAGAAGAGTTGAAATAAAAACGGTAAAGATTGGCGCACAGAAAAATGCTCTTTCACCAAACCCAACTTCTTTACACAAAATGCCTCGAATTGATTCCACATCCACACTATTCTTCGGACTTAGCCCCGTGCGACTTATTTCTCTTCCCAAACTTGACAATTTGGCACGGTGGGAAGAAATTTTCCTCGAATAGTATTTTGCTGACTCGCTGGAACAAGCGTATAGCCCTCAATGGAGACTATGTTGAGAAAAAATCGATTTTTTCCAAAAAATGGTGTTTAACTGGCTTTTCCCATACTTATCAAACGGTCCTTGTGTATGTGAAGCGTGATCAAATATAACTGTTATAGATTAAGCATGAAACTTGCGAAGTTGTTTAAAAACTCAAGTGAGTTGGCTGAATAAATAGATATTTTCATTTAGATTATTATTTCTTTTTTTTATTTGCTGTACATATTTATTTTATAGTCATTTTTTTCATTGTCTATTGTTTGTAAAAGCAATTTAAAATAGAATTTAGACAATTTACCGAATGTATGAAATGTATAAAAAATCAATAAACACATTTAACATACTCTTATTACTAGCATATAAGAAAACTATTGTAAATAAGAGATATTTTATTTAAAACTATTTACATGTAGTAATAAATCTAGCATCGAAATAAAAATCTAATAATTGGATATAAATTAAGAATTGTATATTTAAAATCACTCTTATTTAATAAAGCTTCAAAACTACACAAAGCTAACTAGTGAAGCACGAGTCAAAGGTTCCATGTCTGACAGCAGTAATTTCATCGCAACGCCCGAGGAAAATTATAGTGAGTTTTCATGTGTTTAAATTCATTTCGATAAAATTCGGCGTTTAAACACGTTAAGTATTGTAATTATGTCTGCATTAAATATATTAATCACAATTATTCTTTATAAATGTTAAATATGTATGAACATGTAAAATATTATCCGAATTTAATATTGATTTGCAATGACTAATTATGTTTCTATTTACCAAAAACATTTGTTGATAATTAAGTTTTGACTGTACAATTTTTTTTAATTCACTATTTTATTACTAATAAATTAATAACGAATAATATTTTTAACATTTTTTTAAGTATCACATTTTTCTCATTTGTATACAGAATAGAATAGTATTATAATCCATTTTCTATTTTCATGTTAACATTAAATACTGTTACGTTAAATAACATTTCTTTATTTTTAATTAAAATTTTTAAATATGTTATATATATATATATATATATATATACATATTAGTATGCATGTTATAAGTCACTGTAATTTCTTTATTACACATATTGTAAATTTTTCTATATAATTTTTTCAATACGTTTATTTTTTTATGTTCTGCGAATTTAACACTTCTTTGAAATTAAATGCGTTTTTTCATTCACCATGACATATATTGGAATATATGTACGATTGAATATGTTTTATGTCGCAAACGTGTTCAATGTTATTAGTTAAGTTAGTTGATAGCCAGTATATCGACTACTGTGCAGTGAGTTGTGTAAACAATTTATAAAGCAGTAAATAAATTTCCAGTTTTACTAATGACATTATATTTAAATTTAAAACACTATTTCTCATACAATATTATTGCTAATAGAAATTAACTTTTTATTGACAGGTTTTTTTTTCGATAATTACATTATAGTTTTTGTTACAGACAAATTATTATTTAATTGATTTTTAAATGAGAGAAGTTCTTTTAGATTTATTGGCCAGAAAAATATTTAATTACTTCTATCTCTCAATATTTATACATATATATATATATATATATATATATATATATACATATTTATTTATATTCATATTTATTTATATTCATATTTATTTATATTCATATATATATATATATATATATATATATATATATATATATATATAAGTTAGGATTTGGAATTTAAATTTCATTTAAAAACATAATGTTTATAAAAATTAAAATTAAAAAAATTCTTTCTGTAACATTTTGTTAAAGAAAGCAAAATCTATATGTTTATAATAATAATCTTATGAATAAAATGAACAGAAATGAATAAATGTATACCAAATCGAAAAAATACTATACAACGCATTTTAAAACAATGTTTTTTTTTAAAAAAATGTTAATAATTACATTTTATATTAATTGAACAATTTAATAGTGAAATAATCATTAAAACATACATATACACACACACACACACACACACACACATATATATATATATATATATATATATATATATATATATATATATAAAATAGTGAGGATTTGGAATTTCAATTTCATTTAAAAATTGAAATTAAAAAAAATCTTTCTTTAAAATTTTGTTAATGAAAGCAAAATCTATATGTTTATAATAATAACGTTATGAATAAAATGAATGGAAATGAATAGATGTATAACTAAATCGAAACAAAAAATACTATGCAACGCATTTTAAAAGAATGTTTTCTTAAAAAAATTGTTAATGATTACATTTTATATTAATTGAACAATTTAATAGTAAAATAATCATTAAAACATATATATATATATATATATATATATATATATATACGTATATGTATGTGTATATATATATATATATATATATATATATATATATAAAGGTTTTATGTGAATAGATAGATATTAACCTCAACGAACCGAGCTATCATAGTAAAATTATAGAACGTCATCTACTGTTTCCAAACTTGTTAGAGGCAATAGAAAGGAACAAGAGTAGTTTTGAAGAGCTCATTAAATTAATTGACTATATCTAGTAATTCTCATATGAATGGTTAGAAACTATAGTTTTTCAAATTTCAAAGAATTCGTCAAAAATTCTAGTACATGAATAGAAATAGAAAGTGATAAAATACATTAAATATATTGTGTTAGACAAAGAACAATTTTATATATAAAACAATTGAAACGTAGATTCACCACTTGCAATTATTCACACTGTATGAATAAATAGTTAATGTGCCATTGGTAGATTCAACTTGAAAAATGTTGTGAATCGATTTATGCAGTTCACGGTTTGTTTACTATATTTAATCAATATCTTACAGAAGCTTATAATGGAATGTGTACAATGTCTTTAATATAGTAAACATAGAAAAAGTATCATTATCAATTTAAGAAAACAACAGTGAAATATAAACAAAATTTAAATTAAAAACTTATCAATAAATGAATAAATGAAACGAATTATTTTCTTAAAAAAATAATAGTAAGTATTTATTTTTTAGGTGAAAGATATATTTATTTCTAATAATGATTAAATACCAAAATGTCTATTTTACATCAGTTAAAATATAATTTTTATTCGATCACAAAGATATTCTTTTTATCAGTTATAATACTTCAATTCTCAAAAAAAGGATTCTCATTTTTTTCATAACAGAAATGACTTTTGAGATTATATTTTCATATTTTAGATATAAAGTACAATAATATTAAATATTTATTCTATTATAAATATATATCTAATGATATTGTCTTTTATAAATATTTATGTCCTTTGGTTGACTTGAAGTGATTAATTATTCATTTAATAATATGATCAATAATAATGTATTTTTATTTATAATTGATTATTTATATACCTATAAAATTTCATTACATGTGTATGGTCTATTTCATCATAGTTATTTTTATAAAATTTATAACTTCAATGACCTTATTCTACGAAACATTGCGTTTTATTTACAAAAAAGTAGTTAGAATGTAAATGAAAAGTTTTACATTAATTTCTTTTCACATTCATGTGGTTTTCATTTAATATATATATATATATATATATATATAAAAATTATTTTTAAAACCGTACCAACATTTAAAATACACATTAGAAGTGAATTATTTACAGTAATAAATATTTTATATTATCACAAATCACTAAATTAATTTATCACTTAACAATAAATGTATAATATAATTAAAAAATAAATAATGATGGAAATAGAAATATTCAATATGTTTACACATTAAAAATGTACAATAAAAAGGTGTATAAATTTTATGAAAGGAATGTTCAATTTAAAAAAAAAACAAATACAAAATAATGTCGTTAAACATAAACATATTTGTTTATTATACTGATAGTAAAAAGTATCTGCAAAGTGAAATTTTCTAATTCTCGGAAAATATAATGTTCAAGTTCTTGGATTTGAAGGAAAAGTTTTCATATATTTCTGAGAAAAACATGTTATAAACGGAAGGTAAATATTATCTTTGTCTCGACGAATTTTAATTTAAATCTCAATTAGAGGTAATGAAAATTACCTAGAAAAGGCAATTTTTATTATATATATATATATATGTATGCATGCGAATGTTATGTATATAAGTATTTTGTGTATTTTTTTAAATTTCACAGAATAATTCAAAGAATATAAAATATAATAAATTAAGAATAAAATTTGAGACTTATTACAAAAAAAATAATAAATATCAAGTTGGTAAGAAAATAATTGCGGTTTTTCTTTTTTGAAATCTAGGATTTTTTTTCAATAAAAGTATCATTTCATCATATTCATGTTAATATCATTTGAAAGTGCATTTTCCGATCTGTATTTTGGCAAAATTGAGTTCGATTTCATTATACATTTTTCTTAAAATTGGTCTGTTGAACTAAAGATGGAAATAAGAACATTTTTTTGTACAAAATTGATACAAAACTGCAGATAACCGTGTCCAATTGAACTGAGGTTTAATAGTTTATATAGATAGATATGAAAAATTGCTAACTTAGACTACCAAAAGATTTGTAGCAGATGAATGTTTAAACAATTATTAGATAATCACAATAAAACTAGAATGTTGACATTTCTCTAACTTCTTCGGTGATATGTAGAAAAGAGTTACATTTTTTTAATCAGAATCATCATCAGTCTTACATGGAGATGTTCCAGTATAGTACTGAGAGTCAACTAGATTCAATGACCTATAAGTATTACATATTTCTATAGTTGTGATTTATTTCTATCAAACTTGCTACTTTTCCTCGTATTTGAGAAATACATGTAAGTGTTTATGCTTTCAAATTGATAAAAATATCTAAAAGGTGGTTAAACGATTGCTATGTCTCCAGGGGAATCTTTTTACTGCCCGAGTTTTGATGTATTACTATTTTGAATAACTCAAGAGACTGAGCAGAAAATTTGACTGGACGTAGTCCTATGTCACATCTCCAGAGTAAGGATAATACAATAAAATGAAAATATTATAAATGGAGAATTCGTATTCTGGAACTTGGATAAGTGTGGAAGGTATAGGAATTTTTTTCTAAATAATTTTTTTTTCGTAATATCACATTCTATATGTGACTATGTTTAAGCCATTGTACATATTGGTCGATTAATAACATACATTATGAATATATTTGTATATGGTTGTGAGGTGTATTGTTTATATGTTAGTGAATGATCATATCATAATCTATAGGACTTTCATAATTAATTTTACTGCAGCCCAACATTCAGGAACATTCATTTTGTGACTCAACTGTCAAAATATTTAAAATTACCACTAATCTCGTTCTATTTAATTACCTTTTACTAAACGAAATATATTTTTTGTCCACATACCACCTATTTATTCTATACTTACTCAATAGCTCAATTCATGTCTAACTTTGTTTAACTTTTTTGTAATCAAAATTAAGAAATAAGAAACTTCACTTTTAGACTTTCATTTGTACATTCTTTTTTTAAAAAAATAATTTTGCTTTTTCAAAAAACAATTAACTACGAATCTCTATTATATTATGAACATCTATAACTGAACTACTGTGACTTATTATAATTAAGTGGTTATTCTACATTCAAAAAATATATAAATTTATTTGACAAAACAAAAATGTTATAAAATGCTGTATTTTATATTCCGATTTATACACGATATCTGCATTTTGTAACATGTTACATTCTACAAAACTTTCACTCGTAAAGCATTCAATTTTCAGTAATTCATATATTAAATTCATTCAAATTTATCAGAAACGTTGAATAGAATTTACAGTATAAGTATTCTCATAATAATTATAACCAAAACAACTACAAGGTCAGACCTGTCAGAAAATATCTATTAAGACTTTCTTTAATCATTTGCTTATACAGAGATAAAATGAGTATTTCAAAAGCATATACATTTTAAGGTGAATTGAACCATCAGTGTTATCAGAATTTATATTATTGAATCTCATGATAATTCAAATGTATTGAATTACGAGTATTCTCAAAGAACTCTATTACAGAAATTCAAAACAAGTAATTATTGGATTATAAAGCGAAATTATGTCTATTTTTTTTTCAAAAAACTAAAATTGTTATATTCTTTTAAAGTAATCCATAAAAGAGAGCAAGTAAACTGTTTAAAAAGCATCATATATTCTTTTTTATTATACGACTAATAATTTATTGTAAAATTTATAAAATATACCGACAAGTATTTAAAAAAATTAGTTTTGTAAATAATACAGTAATTTTTCGATAAGAGAGAATTATTACTGCAGCTACTGACTGAATATATATTGAAAGATTTTATTTTATGTAACTAAACATATGAAATATAGGAAATTATTAAATTATCGCATTGTAATATCATGAATTCAATTCTGAAACATGTTTATGCCAGTTTAATCAAATTTTACGGAAATAGTTATATTTGAATACTGTTAATTTTATTTTAGTGTTAATTATTTTAACA
>CM068320.1:16199186-16236686 GCA_034766995.1 Acanthacorydalis orientalis | reverse complement strand
CAGTGCCAGTATTAACATTAGAAACACTATATATCTTGACCAAGTAGTTGAAATAACCTCTCAAAACAGTAGTAAACACGATATTAGGCAAGAAAACAGGATGTTTAACATTGTATACTGTTCGAATTCCGGTTGAAAAAAAATGCTGTCCAAGCCACGGGAATGATTTGTTCAGCTTTGGGAGAAAGTGTTGTGATTAGTGTTTCTCCTTAAGAATTTGCTGAGAATAAGTATACTTTATTTTTTCTTATTTTTCCAGAAATTTATTTCTTGGGAATCGATATCGAAATTATGCATTATATTTGATTGGAGAAGGTTAAAAATGAACTAAGTAAGGAGCTTCTTATTGCAATTAAAGAAAAAACAATAATATCTCTTTATAATTTTTTAAAAAACCCGCTTGCAAAGAAACAAATATATTTTTTAGACTCTAGAAAAATCAAATTTACAAAATTATTAAAGAAATGTTAAATAGGTTATTTGCTAGTTATTAACAGTTTTATACTGACTAAGAAGACGTTAACGAAGTTCCAATCAGTGGAAATGAAGGTCTCTTCAAAAACAATTAAATTTATCTCTAACAGAAATTGTGAGAGAAGTGAAACCTAGTATTACTGATAAATATTAGACTATTAAACAAAAATTTCATATATTTCAAACAGAGGGTACAAGAACAGTAAATTTGGAACTACTCAGAGATGCTTTGTCCACAATAAAGCCTACGTCTACACAAAATGAACATAATTTTCCTATTGATTTTGTTAAAAAGAAGAGAAATCGATTGTCCAATACTACTTTGGATGCGCTATGTTTTTTGAAAAATTATTTCAAAGTTAAACAATAAACGCATTCAACTTTGTTTTGCAACCATTTTTTTATTTACATATTGTGTTTTATGTTAAAATAGTAAATAAAATATATGAATTCAGTATTGAAGAGTGATTATTTTATTGTTATATAACCTTTTAAACAGAATTTAAGTCGATAAATGTTATTTATATGTTATATGAAAATTTTGAAGATTTATCGAGAAATAACAGTTTATTTTTCTTTTCTCAATAAATGAAAACCATCGAGAAATCTGAAACACTAGCTGTGATGCATAAAATATGCAAAAATGGTTTTAAATGTTTCGGAATGATTCTTTCTTATCGAGAACATCTCGGAAACCGAAAAAATTTCAAGACAAGAAGCGTGAGCAGTTGTTATGTGAAAACTCCGCCCAGACTGAACAGGAACAGGAACTTGCAGCAAGCAATTTTCTGTCGTCTAATTGGCTGGGAAAAAATCAAAAATTAGACCGATGTATTCCACATGAACTCATCGCGGAAAACAAAGAAAAAAGATGCGATAGGGCTATGTTATCGTAGACAAGGTTTAAAAGGAAGGATTTTTTAGATCAAAACCCGGGGATAAAAAATAGGTTTTGTACGACAATCCTAAGCATCGGAAATCATGAATTACGCTCGGTTAACTATCGACATCGACACCGAATATTCACACAAAAAAAATGTTATTGTGTATTTGGTGGGACATTAAGTGTGCAGTGTATTATGAGTTGCTCGAATTTGTTCAGATTGTAAATTCTGAGGGTTACCAATAACAGCTAATTCGTTTGAGCGACAAATTAGACATAAAAAGACCATTCACTGGTGAGGGAATGAGGCGTCATTTTGCAGTACGACAACGCTTGACCGCACGTTGCGAAAGGGACCAAAGACGTTATTTGTTCGTTGGGATGGGAAGTTCTCCCTTCTGCGACATATTCGCCGAACCTAGTTCCGTCAGATTATCACCTATTCCGGTCTCTCCAGAATTACCTGGCTGATATCCATTTTAAAACAGTGAATGAGATTCGAAAATGCTTTGACGAATTCATCGATTCAATGCCAGAGATTTATCAGTTACCCGACAGATGGAGTAAAGCTACACAAAATAATAGGAGACATTTTTACAATTGAAATGTATTCCATTTTTCCGTAAACAAACATTCATTTTCTACAAAAAAGACACCGAATTAATTTGCACATCTAATATTATTTAAATTAAATAAAGTGGAAATGATTAATATACCCGTTGAAAAAAATAACAAAATTACAATATTTATTGAGAAAATAAATAAAAAAACAACATAAAAATTAAACCGATATTATTTTTATACAATCTTTCACTACTTTCAACATTTTAAAATATGTTAACTGAATTATACAGTAGAAAAATATGTAAATATTACAAGATATAATAATGATTCTCATAAATATTATCCAGAATAAGTAGATCCACTCTACAGGATATTATTATACATACGAGTATACTCCACTAAACCGAATAAAAAATATTTTATAATTTATACCGTGCTTCAGTCTTATTAGAGTATACATTTAATCGAAAGAAATCACATTGTATAAATACAGTGCTTCAATAAATTCTATAGATATCATTTAAATTTACTCTTAATTTATTTTATACAGGATAAAATAATGACGTAAAGCATATATGCTTATACAAGTCATGAATATTGCTTTGGAATTAAATAAGGATTTTTGATACAATATCAAATATAATTTATAAATTACAATATTTATGACTTTATTATTGATAAATAACCGAAATATTTATCCATTATATTATCATACATATCTTATTTTAAAGCTATTTATGATCACCTTTGATTTTTTGAAATCAATTTTCATTTATAAATTCTATGTATTAAATTATGTTTACCAATAAATGTTCATATTCTTTAATTTATACAATCAATATATTTTCTATTTTTTCACTGCTTAATATTACAGATGTAACAAAATATTCAATTTAATAACTTTCTTCATGAAAATTGATATATTTTACAAAATACAGTTCAAGCAAATTTAAATAACCTAATCTGATTATCATTCACATACAGATATTTCTATATAATAATAATTTTCATTAATATGAATTTAATAAACTTTATGTAAAGTTAAACAGAATATTAATTAAATTCCATAATTAATATATTCGTCATATGACATTTACTAATTTCAAACAAGATAAAACGTTTTAAAATTAACCTTGTTTTATATTTCATGAAAGTCTCAGATGTTATAAATAATTTCAATCAATTGTGACGTCATGTTGAATTTTTAATCTAGTTGTTTTTTTTTTTGATTTCAAAAAATTAATCACTTTTTCAGGCAATTAACTAAGTAAAAATGGTTTTATTAAATATATAATTATTTATAATGTTCAATATAAAAACTTTGAGAGGTGCTGTAGTCTACGAAATTATTTTTGTAGTTTTGTTATTTTCGAGCTCTTATAAAGTTCGAAGTTCATCGTGAGCTTGAGATAATTGATTTTTTTAATGGAAGACAATATGTCTTACAAAATCCTATTCAAACATGTAATACAATGAAGAGTAAAGTACTTGGTAGATTACACTTAATCGATCTGCAACAAGAGTAAATAAATTTAATTTTTTTACTGTAATTAAAATTTCGGTTTATTATTATTTTACACTAGACGTAATTAAAGTATTTTTTTTAAAGAAACACTGCAGTATGATGAAATTTTTTTGTAAGCAAAATGAAAAAAATACGGCAAATCGATATTAATGTACGTAAAGAATGAATCTAATAATTTTGAAATGTTATATTTCATCAAAGTACTTTACCTACATTGCAAAAAAAACTTTCAAGTGGCGATTAAATTCAAAAGCTTTAAAATATAGATATATTCACATATTTGGAAACAAATACCCCGTTTTTATTAATATATTCACATTTTTTCATCTTATTAGATTGATTTTTCGCTCTCCACTAAGTTATGTTAATAACTCTAAAAATAACTAGTATGTTGGTGCAAAAATAACTGCGGTTTTTATGTATCGAGTGTAAAGACAAATATATCAGCTAGAAATCATATTAATCAAAATAAACTACGTTGATCTGCACACATTTCTCCCAACGGGAAACAAGTTTGTTTATTCCTACAAGATAGAATTTTCGAGTCTTGGAGCAAACGAAATCATCGAAAGCGCGTTGAACTGATGCTTGATCTTTGAAAATATTATTTCGTACGAAATTACTTAAATGTTTAAAAAATGATAGTCTGTCGGAGACAGGTCCGGAGAATAAGGTGGATGAGGTAAGGTTTCATAACCCAGTTCATTTAATTTTTTTAAAGTCATTTGTAAGACGTGTAATCAGGTGTTGCCATGAAGAAGAATTGGTCCTCTTCGATCGACTAATGCTGGACGAAAACGATGCAACTTCTCATCTATTTTTTCAATTTCCTGACAATATTTTTCTACTGTTATTATTTCACCAGGATTTAAGAAATTATAATGAATGATGTCACTTGCCGACCACCAAACAGTGACCATAATGCCTTTTTCATGAAGCTTCGATTTAGAAAACTGTTTGGTGCTTCACCTCTGTTTAACTACTGTGATGAACGTTCCCCATTGTTGTAGAGAATCCACTTTTCATCACATGTGACAATGCGATCAAGAAAGGAATCATTTTTGTAACGCAAAAGAAGCGCAAAGCAGACTTCGTATCGCCGAATTGCTTGATGTTCGTTTAGTTCATTCGCCAACCATTTATCAAGTTTTTTGTTTTTCATATTTTCAAATGTTGAATAATCAACACTGAGTTCTTCTGCCACCTCTCGAGTTGTTTTACATGAGTCTGCTTCAATAATAATTCTTAAAGCATTATTTTCTATAGATGAAGGACGTCCACGACGCTCCTCATCATCAAGGCTTTCGTTTTCATTACGAAATTTTTGGAACCAGAATTGATCAGTACGTTCACCAATTGACTCTTCACCAAAAAAATGTGATATTTCGACCACTTTCTCTTGTTTTACGTCCCAGTTTAAACTCATATAACAAAATCGCGCGGATTTTTTTCCATGACTAATTTAAGAGGTTATATCCAACAGTACTAAAGAATGAAAACAGTAGAAATTAGTTGAAATCAGTAGTGATAAATGCATTGTTTATAACGATGTATCACATAAGTATAACAAAAGATAACGGTAACTAGAAAAATCGGCGCCAAACTTAAAATGATAAAAACCGTAATTATTTTTTGCAACAATCTAATAGTATACCAGAAATAGGTGAATAAGTTCTTTGAGAAAATAATGAATAGCAAAAATATAAAACTATTAAACTTTTTAACAAATAAATTTTTAGAAATGAATTTTCATGTTATAAACCACACAAATTTGTTCTCTAACTAAAATGTTTACTAATTGATTATTGATCACTTTGATTATGAAGAATAGGTATTTTGATGGTTATATCATCATTCTTAGAGCACTAAGGAATTGAAAATTTTGGAAAAATACATGATTTTTCTATACCTTAGTGCTCTAAGGATAATGCCACCATGATTGAAATTCATATAAGAAATAATCAGTTATTGAAAATTTTATTCACAAGATTGTGTGATTTATGAAGAATGAGACTTTCTGTTTATGATATTTTTGTGATTCGAAGAAATTATAAAAAATATGTTTAATAATTTGTCAAATGAAATAATCATTTTTTTATAATGATGATTTATTTAAAAAAAACATTTTTTTTCCGTACAGACAAATAAAAAAATACTGAAGAGTATACTGGAATATTAAAGCTTTAAATGTTTACCATACTTAAAGTGTCAATAGTATTGATCGTAAACGGGCAGCTTACCTACTGCTTACTAAAAGATTACAAACGGAATTCAAAGCCCACACAGCTGGCAAAATTGACACAAGACATGATTTGTCTTTCACTCTCCGTGTCATACACACACACACACACACACATACATAAAAAAGAACACACACGCAGTGGTTTTAATCTCATTCCGAGATAATACACGTGCTTTGTTTTGATTAAGATTCATCTTTCAATCTATTCGTTACCACGCCAACGAGCAAAACTCCCCGTTATGTCCATGGATGGCAAATCTAGCGTGAGAACAGACGATTGGTTGCAGAGTGTTTCGTTCGTCGTAAAATATTTCCGAAATCTAATTAAGGAACATATTACATAAACACCGGCATTTTACTAATAAGAGTTACTAAATTTATTTCTGTAATATTTAAAAGTATATCCAGAAGACTATTTATAGCTTGTGTCCTTGCTTATGTCATTTTATAACGTAAAGTCAATTAATTTTTTTAAGTTAAATTTAACATTCCTCGCCTCATAAATATTATATTTTAGACCACGGATTTTTATTTTAGTCAAATGTATGATCGTATCATTTTTATAAATCAACTTTGTGTTTTACATTCGAAACATATAGATTTGTATCAAACTAATAATATATTTGGAAAAATAATACACTCCTGGCATAAATGAATAATGTAATGAAATAATGTATTAAAAGAATTATTATATAAACGATTAAAACGGTTAATAAAATTTAAATACCGAAAATTATAATATGAGAATGTTTCATTAAAATCCATTCCTTAATATATTTCCAGAATAAAGTAATGAATGAAAAATATTTTCAAGTTTTTTCTGTTTTCTTGTATTAAAGTTCAGCAATAATATGCGATAATATGATAAAAGCAGATAAAATGTGATTTAGTTTTGCTTCGAAACAAACCTCTATTATCTCACTGGACTGATTTATGTTAAAACTGTGTAATTATTATTAATTTCTATTATTTATATGACTATTAATTAAATTAAATAATAAACGATAAGTGAAACGTAAATAACATTTGAATGTTTAAGGCATTAGATAATTTACTCTTCAAATTTGATGTTTATTTATTTTTAGACAAAATATATATATTTATATTTCTTTATATCATTTTAAACTATGTATGTGATATTATACGTTTCTAAAATATTATAAAAATTATATTTTAAAAGTGGAGTTTACTTAATAGAGGCTCGAAAGAATAAGTGTGCTGTAATAAGTTGTTACTTAATAAAATATTAATAAAATTTAAAAGTATCATTTTGTACAAGGAAATAATTGATTCTTTACAAAAAAAAGAAATACATCTAATAAGATTAATAGAATCTACTGAAGAATTTAAAATTACAAAACATAAATTACCTAAATGTTATATAGCAATATTAATTCAATACATTGAACAGCTCATAAGTTGAAATTCACATTTAGACAAAAATAAAAAAATCGATAATTTAGTAAAACAGTTCTTCATTGTTATTTGATTGTAGATTCTCTATGTATAAGATTATTTTTAAGCTATATTTTTGGAAATTATATAAAAGTCTATAGAAAGAAGAAGTATATTTTTTAAAAATAAAAAAGTATCAAAATTAAATCATTTCAATAACATTTAAATAGTAAATGATAGTTACACATTATACTCGTATTGATGATCATACACACACATATATATATATATATATATATATATATATATATATATATATATATATATATATATATATATATTTCTCCACAAAACAACACGTTGAAAAAAAGAATCTATTTGAGAAAATGTTTATATAGACATACTAGCATGTATATTATATATATATATATATATATATATATATATATACATATTTATATATATACATATATATATATATATATATATATACATATATATATATATATATATATATATATATATATATATATATATATATATATATACAGATTATATATATATATATATATATATACGTGAATCGTTTGATAAGTATGGTAAAGGAAGGAAGTTAAAAACCGTTTTCTAGAAAAAAACGATTTTATTTCTCAACATAGTCTCCATACACTTGGTCCAGCCAGTTTGCAAAATACACACACACACATCGTGGGCGGCGATGACATCTTCATTCGATGAGAATTCTCCCAGCGAGCCAAATTTGCAGGTTTTAGGTGAGGAAGAAATCAAACGAGACCAAGTCAGGAGAATAAGGTGAATGAAGAATCAATTCGATGCCTAATTTATACAATTTTGCTATTGCATCGGTCGATTTGTAGGACAGCGCTTTATCCTGATGAAAGAACACTTTCTTTGCGCCCATCTTAGCAGTTTTTCTTTCAGCTTTTCTTTCAAACGGTCTAATAATCTTGCATATAGGCTCCTGTTAACATTTTTCCATTTGTTAAATATTCGATCAGGATGATTTCTTAGGAATCTCAAAAAAACAATGTCCATCACCTTCCTAGCCGACAAAACGGTTTTCGCCTTCTTCGGGGCACTTTCACCACTCGTTGCCCACTGCTTTGACCACTGTTTCGGTTAAGATGTGTAGTAACGGATCCATGTTTTATCCACGGTGACGAATCGTTCCAAAAAGGCTTGCTCGTTTCTTTTTACGGAAACTGGTACAATACCCGCTTCAAACATCTGTAGAATATGAGCAACGCATCGCTTATGGCTGAAATTTCGCCTATGCTAGTTTGAAAAGTGATTGACTTGATAGCCGTGACGTTACCTAATGAATGGTGGAGTCACATCATTAATTACAAATCATCACAAATTTACCAAACGATCCACTTGTGTATATATATATATATATATATTTGGTTTAAAATTAATCAATACTAAAAGAAGTTCAAACTAAAATATTATTTTTTAAATTATCATATTTATTATTTATTTAATGTATTGTCAAATATTATATTGTTTGTAAGAGGTTAAAGAAAAAATAATATTAATACACACCCATTGTTCACCTAAAACTAAGTTAGTAAATAGTTTCGTAAATAAAATAGTATAACATATTCAGAAAATAACTGTCCACATCATAAACCATGACTAAACTTGAACTTAATCAGTGATACGTACTGTCTTCTTTATCATTCAACGTCCATAAATAAAAATAAATAATAAAACTACAGAAGCAGAGAATAAAAATATACTGATAATAAAATGTATGAAGTATTCAAATTAAAATAAAAAAATAATTCATAATAAAACAATTAATTTTATTAAATAAATTTAATAAAATATATTTTATGCGCTTGCTGAATTCTAAAAAAATAAGTCATACGAATAACACAAATAAAACAAACAAAGGAAATTATTTTGTGCAGTATTTTATTATAAAATTATTTTTTATATTTATTAAGCATGAAATTATTAATGTATATATATATATATATATGTAGATAGATATATATTTTAAAATTTACTGATAACAAAATATTTTTTATTTTTTTCCATCGCGTACATATTAATTTCGAGAAAAATATATTTCTGTTCAACACATATTAAATATTAAAAAATATACTTCCATGTAAAAGGATATTTGTCTGGTTACGATGATATATAGTATATCCTATTAAAAAGAATGATGTATAGATATAGAAGAACGTTATAAATTGTGGAATAATATTATTGATTTTACAATATAACGTGAATTGTGGTCTGTTGGAACATTTCACGAATCGTCTATAACTTTTCTTACAAGCTGATGTACACGTTTCCCAGTAGTGTGTATAGAATGTATAATAAATAAATTAAATGTATATAAAAAATAAAAAAAAACACACACAAACATAAAAAACTGTGCATTAAGAAAATTTATTTGTATTTGTAATTGTAAATTACATACCTTTTTTAAAGAACATAAATAGTCTATGAAAAGTTTAACGTTTGCAGTGAAAAATAAATATAACTGTACTTTGTTCTTTGAACAAAAGTTACTGTTATACGATAGATACTGTCACTGTATAGTTTTATTTGTTTTTAGCATCGAAAATGTTATTTATGTATAGAAGAAATAAAATATGTTTATAAATATGTTTATAAATATGTATAAAATATGTATAAAATGATGTATACAAAAAAAAATTCAATAGTTATAAGTACGAATTTAATATAGGATAATTTTTTTATAAATCCAATTGAATAAAATAATTTTTTTCACAAAATATGTAGATACTCATAGATGAATTGTACAGCTAATTATTAACTTAAAAAATTAAAGTAATTAAATTAATATGACAAAAAAATGAAGAAATATTTGATTATAATATTATATGGTTACTTATTAAAAATGTGAATCTTAAACTTTTTTATGGAGTTGACATTACATTTGTTCATGATAATCCGTTTCACAAATGTTTAACGATTGTCAAAAACATTTTTTTTTTCAAAAATTAATACAAAACATCACATCGAGAAATATTTTATTAGGTTGTAAGAAAAATAGTTGCGGGTTATGACCTTTAAATTAATATACATTTTTTCATTTAAGTTACTTTAAGTGGTCCAGAATTATTTGATGACTATGCCTAATTTTCATGCAAGCTCTCGAATTGTTGTACGTGGTTCTGATTCAAATAACGCTCGTTATGAACTGAAGAAGGACGCCCGCGACCTTCATCTTCAAGGCTCTCATCTCCAGCATACAATTCTTGATAACCACGATTACACCGCACGTTCCTTAACAGTACCCACGCCAAAAGCATGTGTTTACTTTACGAGTAGTCTGCTGCTTTACTACCCGTTTTGAATTCATGCAAAAAATGCTCTCATTTGCTTTTTTTCCATTTTTAATTCAATAGCCCAATTTGTACCAAAATTAATCATAAAACCAAAGTCGACGTTACCAAAATACAAACCAAAAAATACACTTTAAAATAATATTAATATAAATACGATGAAATGACACTTTAATTGAAAAAAATTAAGGTTAGAATTCAGAAGACGAAAACCGTAATTATTTTCCTACCGACCTTAAAGAATACTATTCGATTTGTGACCAATTTACATGTAATTAATTATTTACATATATATATATATATATATATCTAAATAAGTTAATGAGAAATTTTTTAAAATGATCAAATAAAGCAGTATTCAATGTCTTAATGAATGGCACTCACTGTATATTTTTTTTAATATACAAACTAATCTATTGTCACAACAAAAGAAATATTTTTCAATGTTTCTAAATATATGAATTTCTTCGTTGCTTGTCAATGTTTCGTTCAGTAACCCTTAAAACATTAAATTAATTTGTAAATTAAAACAGAATTTTTGATCATAATTATATTGAAATGTTTTTAAAGGCTTGTCCACAATATATATTTTAAAATTATATGCAGTAATCATTATATTGTCCAATTAAAAATAAATAATGACATTTTTCTACCAAATTAAAGTCTACATTTTATTCAGATCTATAAAAAATATATGAAATACATTTTTTAATTAGATAATAAAAAAATGTGATAATAAAGTGATAATAAAGTTAAATGGTGTTAAAAATAAAAATTAGGAATATTTTTTAAAAAAGTATCCTTATTCATTATTTAAAATTTTAATTATCATTCATATTGATATTTTCCACTCTCCAAGTTATTCAAAATTTTAAAACTATATATTCATATTCAAACCCAATCTAATTATGTATTAAATAATAATTCATGTATAAAATGTATTTAAAACTTCTTTTATTTGAATTTTTACTGACATTTTAAACAATTATTTATTAAAAAATGAAAAAAAAATAAAATTTACACGAGATAAAATATCAAAATTCAATTTAACATTTATACATCATACACCTACACTCGTTCTTACTTATAAAACAAGTTTTTAACATTAAAGAAATCCGACATTTCCTGTGTACCAACTTAATATAATATACATCTGAAGTACTGCCTTCCAGGCCAGTGTTGTTGACTTTATTGTGTTACTGTTCATAGTAAGGTATTGCTTCGGGTAAGCTTATTCCACAATCTTGACATACACAGAGATAGGATATTTATATCTACGAATAATGTAATTCTACTAACTAAAATATTATGTATTACAAACAACAACTCGTGCCATTAGTAAATTGCATGATAAAATCCAGTATCTCATTTTGTAAATGTTTATAATAAATTAGTGTACTTACAAAAAAAATATGATTTGTACTCAGTCGCATAACACAAACTGCAATTAATCAAATCTTTATAATTCCAAGAATATAAAAACGGGAAAAAAAACAGATATTATGACCGATATTGCAACGTCATTTGATTGTTACATAGCAAAAAAACAGTAAAAACATTCAAATACATATCAATGCCAATGTATTATAAACAATTTCTATTCGGAGTTCCGCTTTTTATCAAATCGCAGCAAATGCTTTTATTTCGCAACTGCCAGGCCACGTACTCTTATCGGTAAATCAATGCATGAGTCATGAGTTCTGATGATTGATAATCTTCATAACCAAATTACATGCATCAATAGTTATAGTCGTCCATAAATATGTTTTTTATCTAACATTTGTCATAAGATTTTTTATATAAAATATGTATATAAAAAGTAAAAATATGTATATAAAATATTAACCTCTTTTTTGTAATATTTTCCTATTTTATATTAATTTTCTTAGAGACACTTTTTACTAAATGGACTGTTCAATCATTTTTTAAATCAATATAAGTGACATAAACAGAATAGAACTATAAGAAAGTAGATAAAAATATAATATATTGTAAAAAATTTCAAAACCAATCTCATCATGACATTTTAACAAATCTGTCATATAATTTGTAAACAATTTTAAAATACTGTTTTCGGTGAATTTTATAAATAAAGAATATAAGTTTAACTATTTTTAATCTAAATTTTTTATTGACGATTCCTCAAATCTCATAATGACTTTCTTTGTACGTACTTCATTTTTAGATGCAACGTAAATAGAGTTACGAAAATGACATCTCTCTCAAGCACCGCGTAACCTTAACGTTCTGTGTAATAAATGTAACATTTGAACAGTTTCTTAATGGCATCTTAATTTGCAATGATTCGAAACTGGAAATTCAAACGCAGTTGTACTTTTAAATTAAAATAGGATTGTAAAAGAAATAAATCGGTTTTCTCAACAGAATTAAACTTTTATGGATTACTAAATATGGATTGTTTCCTATTGTAGTTGTCATAAATATATAATACGGATTGTGGTTTTGAAATGGAATGTACTCGTATTGATTGAAAAATTTGTAAAATACAAGATGTTTCATGCAACAGAACGTCTTACAAGACATGTCTGTTACTCCCACGGCAATTTCTTATCTTATATTCAACGAATATATCTTCTTAAATCTTTCATTAACACTTTTAGCTTCCTTTATCAAAAAATCTATATGATATGAATGTATTTTTTAAATAATTATTGTATTTATTTAACAACAATGATCTAATATATATTTTTATAGACATATTTAAATTAATATGTGCAGATATCTGTGTTAAAACAGATGTTAGTTTTGAAAAATTATAATTAAAATTTAAATTAATATTTATATTTTTTTTCAGAAAGTCAGAAATTTTTAATTTGAGTTTTTTGAGGTAAAACATTAGTAAAACACTTTTTTAGCATATTAATGTTGCTAATATACATCATTACGTTTAGTTGTGTTCAAACATCATGCTTGCTACATACATCATTAGAATTAATAACATGTACATGGAAAATATAAAAGTTTAAAAATTAGTAAATGTCGTTATGATGTTGGATTGTAATAAGTATTATAACAGTATATATTTTCTAGCTATTCTTATGTTAATTTATTGGTATCCGAAATTGTATCAAAATGCATAAAAGCTAAAATAATGTTTGAACTTCCCAACAATATGGAGATTTAGTTTGAATTACATATATATATATATATATATATATATATATATATATAGGTATATATGAACCGTTCACATCACAAATCGATTAACTCAACTTTTTTAATTTTTTCAAATTTAAGCTTCAAAGTACTTAATTGCGTCTCTACTTTTTATAGCTATAACATATCTCCCTAATAATAAGTGTTAACATCAATTAATGGATATTTTATTTGGTCATTGAATAATTAATAATTTATTTCAGAAGCCAGCCTGATTAACTCCGTAGTCTAAATGTAAATCGCTGAAATTATTCAAATGCAGCATCAAGTACTCACTGATAATGGTAAATTGGTTAGGAGTGTTTATTCAGAAATAAAATAAAATATTTTAGTAAGTTGCAGTCTGATTGCCACAGACTCAAGTCTTATTGATAACCTACGCAGTCAAGTCATGTTGATATTCTATCCAATTCATGATTATCATGATTTAACTTTAATATTCCTAAATCCTATCGCATTCTATTCTATTCCCCTTCTTCTTGTCAATCAGTACTTCCTGATATAGTGATATAACCATTTGATAAACAAACAAAAAAAAAAAAAAAAACAAAACCATAAATTGTGTAGTATTATTTCATCAGAAAAAAGTACAGTCTGACTCGGTCTGCCTGCCGCAGAAGAAAGTACTTGTATTTAATACATTTTTTGTCTTTATTTTCCATGTTATATTACTATTTTCATACTTTATTCTCTTGCTTATCAATTATATATATATATATATATATATATATATATATATATATATATATACAAAATAATATAAAAGCATTAAGAAATAATTTCTACCTTCAATGTGAAATTTTACAAACTACTAAATTACATTCATTTAATGTAAAAAAGAACACATGCCTGAAATGATGAGCAGTGAATACGTAGATATATAAAAATAGAATATTTCGGTATTTAAACACTGTAAAAATGCTAAAAAAATAATTTTAAACTACACATAAAACATGCGTGATATATATATATATATATACATATATATGAATATGTCATTGACATTTTTCATACTATAAAATAAAACGTCAGCATAAGATCGTTACCTTACAGTTGTTTATATGCCAAGTCAAGTCATCCCAAAACATGAACGAGTACAGTATATTAACCTGAGTTAAATCGATATGCTGATTAAACTAGGTTGTTGTTATGTCTGATTGTTAGTTTAACATATTTTCATAAATAAACAAAAACATCAACGTTTACATATTCATTATTGATTACAATAGTCTACTTATGTCATAACTCTGTATATATATATATACACACACATATGTATATATATATATACACACGCACATATGTATATATATATATGTATACACATATGTATGTATATATATATATATACATATACATATGTATACATATATATATATACATACATACATGTTATAAATCATAACATAAACGCGGTTAAACTACAACAGGAGAGTTTTATACAAAAAATATGATACTTGATCAAATTGTCATATATTCATTATTTTTCACATACCAAAGCTCAAAAAATGTTCCTGAGTAAACGTATCCAATGAACTATTATTAATAATTTTTAACTGTGCCTTAAATGTATTTTAATCGCCCCCTGAATGATTTATTGAACATTTTTGATCAGAAGGTATTTTTGTTGCTTGTAAAGTTAAAAAAGAATTCATTTGCGAAAGTGAATTTAACCATAATGTCAGAAATGTATTGTGACGACTAAACATTGCACAACTTAAATTTATTTTCTACTAATAACTAATCACAAAAATATATTTATGTTTATAAGAAAATGTTTATAAATTATTTTCATTAAGATGCTTACTAATAAATTGATTTTTTTATGTACTTTATAGCATTTCCTTCTTTCGAATATGCAATTTATGTCCTACATTAACAATTTTATTATCTAGTTATCTAACTTTCTGAATGTGTGTATATATATATATATATATATATATATATATATATATATATATATTTACACACATATATTTATTATTATATTTATAACTTATTATTTCATATTTAAAATGAAATTTTCATAACAGTAATTATAAAAATTATGGGCAAATTACAACAAATACTCAACACAAAAAATTTAAGTTGTATTTAAATTTTCCTCTAGTGCATGATAAATAAATGCATTTGTATGCATGTTGTTGAAGAAATGTAATATGATTTATCTATGCGTCGTGTTTATAGTGATAGGGCTTTCAACCATTATATATACATATATATATATATATATATATATATATATATATATATATATATATATATATATATATATATATATATATATACATATATATATATATATTTGTTCATTTAGCTATAATGTTTTACATTCTTAGTCTCCCCACATTTCTTAATAATCACTTTATTTTGATTGAAGAATGTCTCATCATTTTTTTTTCAACAAAAGAATTCCACTTAGCTGAATATTATAATGCACTTCAAATTTTAAGTGCAAAAAACGAAGTTAAGCTCGTGTATATCTTAATATCTTTGTACGTTTTCTATATATTGTATAAATTTTTTTCATAAAATTTGTTTAGAAAATACAAAAAACACAATTAAAAGTATTTTCTTATATGTGTAATAAGTAGAAAATATAGTATTTTTCAATTTATCCTAGTCAATTATTTTTTTTTAAATTTAAATCAAACACAACGTTTAAATAATTTACCTGACATTTTCATGACGGCTCATATAAATTTTCTTAAACTGACTATCTGTTGATCCCAGGTCTTGACGCATTCGTACTGCCACATGCTCTGGAAGTACTGACAGAAGTAGGCGTTCCTGGAAAATAACGAGTTTACGCATATAGTAAGCAAATATTTACATGGATTTACGTAGATTCATGCATATTTTTATACATCCATTTACTTTTATTACAAACTCATTTCATGGATATACGCAGCAAATTTGGTCTTCTGTAAAAACATTGTTCTATATTTAATTGGCGATAAACCCTTTTTTGAATAGGAGAAAGATAACTATATATTTCACAAATAAAAATTATTTTCAATTAAAAAGGTATCAATACAAATTTAGTTTTTTTTTCTTTTGTAACTCCTTGTCACTTTAAACAAAATGGTTTTAGTTAAAAACATATGTATTACTTAACCTTTACATTCAATATTATTTAATATATGTGTTACGTTCTAACACATATTTCACACTACATTATTTTTAATACTTATATTACTTTCTAATAATTATTTTATTGTGATTTATGGCGAATGAAAAATTATTTGCAATTTATCTATTACTCATATAATGAGTAACTGTCATAACAAGGAAATATCGTTGGGCCCACAAAGTTAGATATAACCAAATACGGTTATATTTCTCATTCTGTCTCTCTTTCTCTCTCTCTCTCTGTATATATATATATATACCTATCTATCTATCTATCTATCTATATGTATATATATATATATATATATATATATATATACATAAGTATATATATATATATATATGTATTTTTAATTTTCTTTTGCGTTTTTTCTTACGACGGATATCCAGGTTTTTTGAAACTTTTCCTGGATTTGAGCACGAATAGCGCGATAGCCTACTGAGCCATAAGCTGATCTTTTACCATACGCTGACTCTGGCTGTTGTCGGGGCACTTTCTGTCCTTAGGGACGGCCACCATACAGCTTTAAAATTTTCTTTTTTACCACAGGCTGATCAGAAACACCATTAATTCGTGCATATATATATATATATATATATATATATATAATTATATGTATATATATAAGTATATATATATATATGATATATATATATATGTATATATATATATGTATATATATATATATATATATATATATATATTTACATCAGAGGTTTCACTCTCTAAACATTACTCATTTAAGGAAAATATCCAAATAATTCTTAATAATATATACACATATATATATATATATATATATATATACATATATATATATAGAGAGAGAGAGAGAGAAAGAGAGAAAGGGAGAGAGGGAGGGAGTAAAAGGCAGTGAGAGAGAATATTAAATGAAAAGAAAAAAATACTTGTTTTGGTTGGTTGGTTATTTAAGATTTAAGGGCGCGTCAGCATCTAATTTTAATTTTGAAAATAAAATATTTGTGACCAAAATATGTTAGTAAAATTTATTATGTTTACATCAAATGGTTATAAAAATTAATTTAGCTGGACTGTAGAATCGTTGTTGGTTAATTAAGAATAGAAATTTTATTATAATTTCTTTTTAAAATATTCAAATGAAACAAATCAGTAATCTTTATTCTAACAAAAATATGCGTGTTGAAATATATTTAAAAAATGGGAACAATGTTTATATTTGCGTAAAAATTTACAAAAATGTACGATTAAATGTATAAAAAAATTAAAAAAAAATTGTATTGTATACCAAAAATAACGAATTTTTCATGAAGTTAATATAAAGATATCAAGATAATAAGTTGATTATATATAAGGTCAGAAAGCAAAATAATTGCAAAATTTAGGTTATGTAGGTCGGGGTGGGACTTTTAAACAGATAAGTGAAGAAACAAAGTATGCAAACTTTGTGACAGGCACATAAACAACACTCATATACTAAAACATTGTAAAGGAATAGCACTATTAAGAAAACCCCTAGTTCATAATATCAATTAGACTAGCATAGCGTATTTATGGAATCAATGTCTGTGATTAATTTAGTAACATTTTTAAAGTATTGCTTCAAAAGGCTAGAAATTAAAATATAGTTTAAGAATAGAATGTAAGAAATAAATAAATATACCGATATAGTAAGGTATAATAAGCAATTAAAATTAAAATATAGTAGAATAGCTAAGTTTTATATCTATCACGTTTAAATTTTGTTACTAACCTGTAACAGTAGGGTGAAATGTGACACATATACGAGACTAACAAAGTATGTATATTAAAAAAAAGAATACTATAAAACGTAATATGTATATATATATTATAAAGTATAAATAATAAAATTCGTACATATAATAAGAATAAAAAAATAACTACGGGTATTTTCATCAGAAACATAAATATTACCTGTTATTAAATATTTAAAACAGAAGCGAACAATGCTTGTTAATATTAAATACTTTACATTTAAGTGAGGATTATTAACTTACAATGAAAAATATTTCCAATAAATATATAAGTATTTCTGAATAAAAGTATTGATTTTAATCGTAAAGTACATACTGTTTAACACATATATATACACACATACACACACACACACACATATATATATATATATATATATATATATATATATATATTTATATACTATTATTAAAACAGAAAGATAAAAAAATTTTATATCCTCTTAATGGATATACACAAGTAAAAAGTAAATTGTTTTTTTTAAAGATCATAATACTATTTCGATAAAATTGATAGCAGATAATATTTTCTTCCTAAACAAAGTAAAAATACTACAAATAAGTTATTTTTCAATTTAATTGAACGAGGATACGGACATTTTTTATTTTTATCAAAACAATATTGTCTTATGATTATTTCGAAATAAATTCTTGTACTTTACAAGGTTATTAAAAATGTTGGGTACTTTTAAATAAGTACAAAACAGTTATATATATATATATATATATATATATATATATATATATATATGATACTGTAGTTAAAAAGGAACATTAACTCATGAAATTCATTTAATCCTCATCAAATATATCTAATAATTAGAAAATTTTAATTAAGTATAAAACAAGACACCGCTTAAAGAAATATTTCTGAAAGAACAAACCATATTTTTAACTACGAACAGTATATTATGAAAATCAGAATTAGAAAATAATTTATCAGATGGTTTAATTAAAAAAAAAAAAATACAGGAATTGGATTTAAGAGAATTATTATTTCAAAAAATATTTTTATATATTAATAACTGAAGATAATTTTACTAAATATTATTTTATAGAAAATTTTAATTCGCTACATACTTTAATTTTTAATAAGGACAACTAAATGTCACTTGTTAAGGTTAATTGGTTATTTGCGGTTTAAAGGCGTGTCGACAACTAGCACCCGATCGCTTTTTAAGGTAAAAAAAAATTACTAACATATTATAAAGGTAGAGTTTCTAAACATAGTTTTGCAATTATATTATGTAATTATTTTATTTTGCATAAATGAATTAGTATTTTATAATTCTATTTCCAATATAATGAAAAATATTTGATATTATTCATTATATTAAAATGTTATAATTTTAAATCAGAAAATTATTTTTTTTATGCTATATTTAAATGTAAGTCTATAAATACTCTTTGTATTCTAAATTCATATTACTAAAATATTGATTTTTTAAACATAATAAACTATTTCACTCAAAATATTTATACAAAATTAAATTAAATGAACTATTGATTTTATAAAATTTATCAAAAAAAACAAGAATATTACGTTTATATACAGTAAGCTGAAACATTTACTTTTAATCAAATATTTTTACTGAATTTTTGATTTTAAGAATATTAATAGAAACTTTGAAACAATTTATAATTCATCATTAACGAATAATTTTTAAACTCTTCTTTTTTTTTAAAACATGAAAAATTATTTAATTAAAGTAATTAAGTAAAAATTATAGAGAAATAAATGATCTTTCAGGTATTTAAAAATATGTAATTACAAGAAATTTATATTAACTATTCTCTGTAATTTCAATTTAATTATTGATTTTGTTTTCCCATTAAATTCGCTGTGTATATATTTTCATCTTAATATTTTATCTTAGTTATAATAAAAATAAAAAAATTAAAGATATATATATATATATCCAAAACAGTTATTTTTTTTATTTTTTCTCAACGAATAACAAGAATATCTCATTATTTACCCAATGAGTAAGATGTCAAATTAATTTCCCAGTGGATAAGATTATTATTTATTAGAATTTATAATGATCAATTACCTCAGTAACGCTAATATATAACAAATATCTATCGATTGATCTTCATATATATATATATATATATATAAATATATATATATATATATATATATATATATATATATATATACAAATATATTCATTATTTAATGAACCGGTAAAATTTATGTTATTTGGCGAGAAAAACGATGCTGAGTAAAAAACGATGTCGAGAATATTAATTTTTTTTTATTAAATAGATTTAAAGAACAAAAATGTTTTAAGTTAAGTTTATTTTACTTGTGGTCACTTTTTTAATATTTTATACCACTGGTTTCGTCTTCTGACATTTTTAGTTAGATATATACTAAGATCAAGCAAAAAAAAAATAAAGTTCAGTTCATATCTACCTGAAGATGTGTCAGAAAGCGAAACCGATTGTATAAAATATTCAAAAAATGTCCTCAAGGAAAACAAAGTTAACTTCAAATACAGGTACATAGGTAAAAAACAAATTACATTTAAAATGAAATGTTTTGAACAATATACTTTTATAAAATTTATAGAAAATAATTATAAATTTATAAATAGATCCATACGTCTTTATAACGAATCAAAATCTGTAATCTCTCAAATTATATTTCAAATAATTGGTAGGGGGGAGGTGATTTACAGAACGTTGGTCTTTTTACAATATTTAGTATTTTTTTATTAATTTTATTTTTTCTAACATGTTCCTGATTAAAAATTATTTTTGTATAATATATTTACTTAGTTTAGATATTTAATAATATCTATAAAAAAATCAAATATAAAAATAAATATTATTTTTATTTTTAAGAGTTTCTTTCATGATTCTTCAACTTAATATAATTAAAATGATATCAGGTTATCGACCAATTATTTCAGATTTTCTTTATTAAAAGAACAATGTATATCTTTTGTATCCAGCTCAATATTTCACAAAGCAATATAATTTAATAATAAAAGAACAATATGAAAAGTAATATATCGATCTGTTAAGTGCTCACCTGTTCAGCACTTTGCTCTTCGATGACCAACTTAACTTCCAATGATTGACGCATCTCGATAAAAGCTCGTCGCTGTTGTTTCTCCTCCAGGAAGTACGACGTCAGACCGAGAACATTCGCTGTCAGCAACAGAATACAGTTGGCAGTATACTGAAATAGTAAAACGACAAATCGATATTGAAAACAGGAATACTTATCATCATAACAATTTTGAAATAACAATCAATTTTATTATTTGTTCATACAATCTTGAATATTTTAGAATTTTGAATATTTAATATTTATTACAATCTTGAATTTTTGAATACTTCAGTATTATATTATATATTTCATTTGTATACAAAATTAAAAATTTAAGAAAAATTGTGAAGATATTTTATATGCACTATTGACAAAAATAAAACTCATTCTTAAAGATTTAAATTAAAAAAAATAATAGAACATCATTTGATTATTTTATCACTTTGAAACCAATGTTATGAATATGTGTATGCAAACCAAATCAGCAATTCATTGTATGAGACTGCTGCATGGAATATGCATGCCAGAAATTTATTACCCGAGACCATGACATGGATGTATAGTAGCATACCAGTGTTTTTTGCATGAAATTGTGCCAGAGTTAGTTTCCACAACTATTACCTCTGCACATGTTTAGTCTATATACCGTCTTTTTAATTTATTGTGGGGTTTAAAGTGTTTAATTAATAAAATTTTGATGCATTTTTTATAGTCACTAACTTCTTCAATTTGAAAAAATATCAAGTAATAATTAATTTTATTTTTAACTTCGTAAAAATAATAATTTTAAAATATTTATTATTAATTCTAATGAAATAAGTGAACGCTCTTACAAACATTCAATCTAATAAATATCAATTCTTAAAATGCTTTTGCGCACAGACAATATTTTGTGCAAATTAATAGACAAGCAATTACCTTTTTTACCTAATGAAATATTAGACAAAAAATTTAATGATTAACAATGAAAGATGTATATTACTTACACAAATATAAAAGTTATCAACATAAATAAATGAATAATTCCTAAATGTCATTCTTCATTTCCAAGTTACATTAGTGTTAGGTTGGTAGAAAAACAATTGCGGTCTATGCACTCATTTGTTAAGTTTTTTTATTTCCTGTTGGAATTGTTGGATGCCTAATGCCTAATTTTTGTGCTAGCTGTCAAATTTTTGTGCGTGGTTCTAGTTCAAGTAACTACTTCAGTTGGTCGTTATGAACTGCAGAAGGACGCTTGCGACCTTCTTCATCTTTAAATCTATCGTCCCCAAAACGAAATTTTTGAAACCACCATTAACAGTACCCATACCAAAAGCTTGTTTTATTGTAAAAGCAGTTTCTGCTGCTTTACTAACCGGTTTAAACTCGTACAAAAATTGCTTTTATTTGCTTCATTTTCATATTTAATTCAATAGTCCAATTTGAATCAAAATTGATAATAAAAACAAAGTCGATGTTACCAAAAATACAGACCGAAAAATGAACTAGAAAATGTCGTTAACATAAACACGATGAAATGACACTTTCAATAAAAAAAATTAAGGTTCGAATTCAGAAACAAAAACCGCAATTATTTTCCTACCAACCTAATAGTTTAATATTTAAATATTCTGATCTAAATTTATTAAAAAAAATATTAATTACTGTTTCAGAATCTGATTATTTTAAATTGATGAATCAAATTATCCATATTACTGTTATCATTTTATCATGTTAAATAACAAATTGATGACTCGGAATACTTATTACAATAATTTTGTAATTACACGAATTTTTATTATTCATTGGCATACATTTGAATGTTTTAGTGTTGTACGATTCATTTTAAAATTTATTTGTATATTTATTTAAAAGTCTATATATTTATTTATTTTCAAATACTTATACATTATTTAGTGATTATTAAAAATACACTAAAACATTATTTCAATTTATCAGTGTTCAATATTAAAACAAATTCTATTAAAACCACACTAACTGTTTGTTTTTTTTCACCGATAGAGTTTCTTTTGAGATAATTTATATCATCTAATTGAAATGCTCTGATTTTTCACTATTTTCCTTATGATAGCCTGCTTTCAATAAATAAATATATTAATTTTTAAATAAAATCGAAGAGAATAATTTATTACTCTCATTAAATACTAAAATGAAAATTATTATTTATGAGTTAAAATAAAAGTATTAATTGATATATAAAATTTTTTAGTCCATTCTGGAAAATTTTACTTTTAAAATACAACCGGAACTGTTGATATTCCGCTTTAGGTTATTATAAGTTTATTAATTTAATGAAAACAGGTCGTTTAATTATATTTTAAAATAAATTTATATATTACTGGAGTATTAATAACATGAAAAAGAGACATTATCACATAACTGGTATCCAAATATCTTCTTTAATACTTTATTTATAGAAATTTCTTTGTAGTAGTGTACGATTACTATAATTATGTCGTTCTTTTTCCCATCAAAGATAATTATATTCTAATAAATTTATTCTATTAATAGTACTATATTGAATTTAATATAAAATTAATTTATTTTTCTTTCAATCAGAATCAAAGTCAAAACGCCTCATCATCAAAGAAGTCTTTTTTAAGCTACGAGGTTCGAATGTAATGAAAAAAATAAATATATTTTATTACATTTTGATAGAAAATTTCAAATATACATTTTATATTCTATTTTTAATGATTAAAAATAACATAATTAATATCATTTTTATAATGTTAATGTTCGTACATCATACAAGCAGAACGTTTATAAATAATAAAGAAAATACTAAATTCGTACAACTCAAATTCACTGACTGATATAAAATCGTAAAATTGTTTTCATAAGAAATGAATAACCAATCAATTCAACTAATAACGCAATATCCTAAATCTCTATTATCGTTCACATTCAATGTGAATGTTTGTTGATTCGTGACGCTATTGCTTTAGTGATTGAAGGATGTTAATCCCAAGACCAACCCGCTTTAGAAACATACGATTTCCGATATCTTATTCAATAACACTATGTAATGAGATTTGAACTTTTGGCCTATACATCACCCACCTGATTTGGTAATAAATACACAGTGGTGATAAATAAACACAGAACTGATATTTGACTAATTGAACATTCAACACCAATCGACAACATAGTGTTCATCATTAAACAAGGTACATTGTTATTAATTGAATAATTAAATGTAAATATTGGCTTCATTATAAAAATAAATCATATATTATTTACTTTTCGTGGTGAAACATAATAGATTGGTGAATAATTCTTTTTAGTTAATATATTATTAATGAAATTAGTTATTATATATTCATAAAGTAAATTAAATCAATTTGTTTTCATTTTTCTATTATGCATATGAAGTGTTTTGAAATATTCCAAAATATTTTCCCTTTAAATTTATATTCTTCATTATATTCGCAATTATTTTGTCTACTTATCGTTTAAAAAGTTAACTGTAAGCTTTAAACATATTTCAATAAATTTAATAAAATATATATGCTTCTTTAATGACCATCCTTTGATCATTTTTTTTGTTTAAATCGTTTTGAACATTATTAAGGTTTGATTTAAGCAAATATTTCAGATATTATTTTCTTACTATCATCTTTTGTAAATTTACACTTGAATAGCTACTTCAGTTACTAGTCAATGAGCAACTATTGGCACTAAAGAACCTAACACCTAACTTCATCTTATTTTGATTTACTGATATTTAAGTAAAAAATTAGAATGCTATCAATACATGACAATTTTTTCTTATTTCAATAATATATTTATTCTACAGATATTAAAAAAATAAATATTTCTTAATAAATTATGTATCGAAATTATCTTGAGGTACTTGAACATGACATTCCCTTCAAAGATGAATTAATTCAATTTCTAAACAGCTTTAAAACCAATAAAATTCAGCAGCAATTGTATTATCGATAAAAACATATTTATTTTAATTAAAAAGGACTATTCTTAAAACGGATAATATTTTATTATATTCAAATATCTACAGAAAAATAAATTAGTTGGTGCAAAAATAATTACAGTATTATCATTTTCAGTTTGGCACCGATTTTTCTAATTACCGTTATCTTTTGTTAGTGATATATCAATGTAAACAATGAAATCAGTACTACTAACTTCAGCTTGTGTCTATTGTTTTCATTCTTTAGTATTGTTGGATATGAACTCTTAAATTAATCATGGAAAAAATCAAATTCACGCGATTTTGTTGTATGGGTTTAAATTGGCACGTTAAGTAACAGAAAATGCTCGAAAAATCAAATTTGTTTTTGGCAAAGAGTCAATTAATGAACGTACAGGTCAACACTGATAACAAAAATTTTGTAATGGAAGCGAAAGCCTTAATAATGCAGAGAGTCGTAGACGTCCTTCAGCTATATAAACAATAATGATTTTAGAGCCATTATTGAAGCAAACCCACGTAAAACACTCAATGGTGATCATTCAACAGTTGTTCGAAATTTGAGCCTAATTATAAAAACAAAAAAGCTGGATAAATGAGTGCCGTATGAACTAAACGAACATCAAGCAATTCGGCGATACGAAATCTGCTCTGCGCTTCTTTTGCGTCACAAAAATGATCCCTTTCTTAATTGAATTGTCGCATGTGATGAAAAGTTAATTCTCTACAATAATCGTAAACGTTCATTATAGCAGCTAGGCCGAAGAGAAGCACCAAAACAGTTTCCTAAACCGAAGCGCTTCATGAAAAAAAGATTATGGTCACTGTTTGTGGATTGATATGTGGCATCATTCACTACAACTTCTTAAATCCTGGTGAAACAATAACAGTAGAAAAATATTGTCAGGAAATTCAAAAAAATAATGAGAAATTGAATCATTTACGGCCAGGTTTAGTCAACCGAAGGGGACCAATTCTTCTTCACGACAACGCCCGACCACACGTCTCACAAATGACTTAAAAAAAATTAATTGAACTGGGTTATAGAACCTTACCTCATCCACCTTATTCTCCGGACCTGTCTCTGACAGATTATTTTTTTTAGTTATTTCGTACGAGAGAATATGTTCAAAGATCAAGCATCAGCTCAAAGCGGTTTCGATAAATTCCTTAATTCCAAGACTCCAGAATTCTCTCTTGTATGAATAAACAAACTTGTTTCCCGTTGGGAGAAATGTAAGTGTACAACCCAATGGTTTTAATTTTAATAAATAAATATAATTTCTAACTGATATATTTGTCCTCATATTCGATACATAAAAACCGCAATTATTTTTGCACCAACCAAGCACTTTACATTAGATAATTCAAATTTACAAAACTTAAACATTTTTCGTCTAAAAATGAACTAACCAAAAAATAAACTGACAAAATTATATGAATTGATTTAAAAACTAAATTCATAAATCTATATAATGTACGAAACACAATACAAAATGTAATCTATTTTTATTCATTTTAAAAATAGACTAGTAAATAATAAATTTCATTTTTTATAATAAACCATACAACAAAGAGATTTATTTTACTGAAAAAACAAATAACTCGAAACAAGTTTTGACACTGCACGAAATACTTTTCCAGTGTAGGTAAAACGTGTATAAGAAAAATCGATGCTTTCGATATAAATTTAATTCCTAAATACGTTAATAGAATCTGGTGATCAATCTTAACTTGATTAAATTCTTTTCGACTAAATAACAACAGAAGCTTGATTAAGACATCGATAAGAATTTATAGATGTTAAAGTAGTATATGTAAAAAATCAATAAAAAAGTATATTTGTAACAAAAAGGTGTCATTAGTTTTTTTTTAATTATATATATAAATATATATACCTTGCCAAATTATTAAACCCATTTTCTTAAATCATACTTTTGATATTATTTTCTTTTTTATTTTAGACATTGTTGATGGGAAAATTATTTTTTAACTCGAAACTTATTCTCTAGTATATTAGCAACATGTGTAATGAATATTCATGTATAGAAACACCATAAGTGTCAATTATTAATTGTAAAATTAGAGCACGTGGTTTTAAAGGACTTTAAATATGTATTACATGTATAATGGTAAAGTTAAACAATTTTTTATTCATATGAAACTGATTTTTGTGGGAAATATTATTAATAGGTAAGTTTATTATTTAATATTACGTTGGTTTTCATCCTATTATGCTAATATATTTATTAAATTTTGTAAATTAATATTTTTTTAGGATGGATAAGTAAAGTGACTTGTCACTATAGAAATTTAGTCAAATCGTCGGCCATTTGAATGCTAAAAATATATCACAGTATAATATTGCTGATGTATTAAGTATATTGTAAAATTCTGTAAAAAAAGTTAAGAAAAAATTCGATTACGGGATGGATTTGAATACAAAACGCAAGGGAACATGTGGTCGACATCGTGTTACTACAACAAGAACTGACAGGAAAATCTAGGATATCTGCAGTTAAAATAGACAATTTCGTATCAAAGTTTTAACTTAACAAACCCAAGTTGCAGGCTTTAAGGTATCCCAAAGATTTTTTCAGCGATGATTAGCTGAAGAAGACATATTAGTCAGACATCAGTCATGATCAAGAAACTTCTCGAACGGGCAAAGAAGTATAATATTTTCACGATTAATGACTGGAAAAGGGTAACTTGTAGTTAACTAGTTCATTTACTTTGATATTTAACCAACATTTTGAAATAAAATGTTCTTATTCTTTCTGTTTCTCAGGTATTTTTCTGACGAATCGATTTTCCAAATGATGACTAAAAAATCCAAATTTATAAGACGAAATGCAAGCGAAAAATTTCATCTTAACTGTACTATTTCTACTATTAAACATTCTTCTTTCGTCATGATGTCGTCAGTGGTCAATGTCAAAGGTCCAAAGACGTTTATATGTAGTGGGAGATACCATTAAACCCGATCAATACCAGAAAGTTTTAAAAGAACGACTACTTCCGCAAATAAGGGAGTGGTTTAAGGAAAACAAAACACATCTTTTTACCCAAAACGGGGCACCGTGCTATAAATCCAAGGTTACAGACAATTTTTTAGGCGAAAATAATATTATCGTTCTTGATTAGTCAAGGAATTCGCCAAATATGAACCCAATCGAGAACATTTGCGAGTTTATGAGGATTGAAATTAGTAAAAGTGCTCCAATTACAAGAAGGGATCTCATGGAGACTCTTATTAAAATATAGCACGGTAGCCCAATAGCGAAAAAACTGTATAAAGAGTGTGCTTCGTCGAATAGAAGCAATACTGCTGCTAAAGGCTGGCATATAAAATAGTGATTTTCAATTTTTATTTTGCTTTAATTTAAAAAAAAGTATTTTTATTTTATAATAAACAATGTACGCAAGTATAAAAAAATGTTGGAAATAATTGCATTTACATACGTCAAAGTATAATATCCAAAACGAACAAATCATTTTTTTTCCTGGGTCTAATAATTTAGTAAGATACTGTACACGAAACAAGAGAGGAAAGAATTATTAATATAGTATCAGAATATTCATTTTACTGTTATATATTGTATTATTAATATTATACACTTAAAAAATCAAGATTAACAACAACGTCTTCACATAGACACAAAGCAGTACATAATAATCAGTAACAATATATTCAAAGATCTCAGATTTCAACACTAGAACTCTAACATTACGCAAACATGATATTTAATGAAAGTACACAAACATATATAATATATATATATATATATATATATATATATATATATATATATATATATATATATATAATAGTGTTTATGCTCTTGATAGATATTCGGTCTCTTGTGAATATATATTTTGAGATAATATGCTTAATTCAAATATTCTTTGAAGTAAAAAAAGAAAAACAAGTATATATGTATATATATATATATATATATATATATATATATATATATATATATATATGTGTGTGTGTTTCATTTACGTTTATATTAATATATTTAATACAAGTTAATATACAAATATGTAATTATATATTAAATAATTTTAAATATTATTGTTTCATTTATTAAAGGTCAATTAAAAACAGCTGTAAAATTAAAAGTTTAATATGAATGTAGAATTAATTCATAAAATATTATATATATATATATAGTATTGTTGTTTTGATACAATATTAAGAACGTCTTTTTTTAGTCTAATGAGTTACTCTTTTTGTTGCTGCTTGCTACATAGAAAAAATAGATAAACACAAATGTAAATATACCAAGACTGAAGATGAGAGTTTCGAATAAAATTCTATTTCGAAAACATTAAAATTAGTAAATATATTTTAAGATACATTTAAAATAATAGAATATTATAAAATATTATAGTTTTTTTATAAGATTATTTTAGAGACATTGCTTATATTTCGTTATAATTTATTAATAATGTAAATTATATATTAAGGTTTCAATTTTTTGCCAAATAATATGGAGTACATATTTTCACAAATTATAAAATTATTCATTTGTTGTATTAAAATAATTAACACACTTTTACTTAAAAGTATAAAATTTAAAAATTCTTCCATTCGTGCAAGAAAAATGTAATATTTATTTAAAAATACTAAATATGTTTCAATAAAAATAACTTTATATTTCATCAAATTTCGATATTCAAAGTAATTCGATTATAAAATAAAAAAATACAACAAAAATATTCTATTTAATTACCACACGATATATTTTTTTATTGAAAATTAATATAAATAATGAAAGTAATATTTATTAAGAAAAATATTATATAAGTAACAATTTTTAAGAAAACAGGAATATAATCCCATTCTAATTAAATGTGTTTCTAAATTCATCTTAGAGATAAATTTATTTTTGTAATTTGACCTTAAGATATATCTTGAGCTTTCTTCATCAAAGCACAGCAGTAGGTGTGATACAATGTCCATAAGCAATTTATATCGGCTCTGAAACTGATTCGACCTTACATGTCAGCTTTTAGTCTACCTGACAATAATAAATGTTTCCGTGCGACTTTGTATCGAATAGAAAATCTGAGCTGATTTTATTTTAATTAATGAAATAAAGAACGAAGTATGTTGAATCGTATAACATTTTCAATACAATTTATTACAAAAAAAAAAATAAAACATAATTTGTACTTTTATACACAATTATACAGATATAACAAATAATATTCAATATATAATATATAATTAGTTAGTTTTTTTTAATTTACATAGATTTTTTAGCACGAATAATATTATTATAATAAAATGAGTGTAAAAATTTAAATATATGATATTAAACAAAAAATCCGTTTTAAAAATGGAATTATTATTCAAGTATTTAAACTATATTTCATGATATGAGAATCTCAATTAAACATTTAAAAAACTCCCTAGTAAACCTCAGCCTTATGTGAACCGTAAAAGGAACATATAAATTCACCTTATACCATCTATGTATGGTTTGTATAAGGTGTGGGAGAGGGTCACTATCATTTATATATGGTCGTTAAGCTTATTAAATGTGACCTTCTTTACCGTATAAGGATTATATAGTCATTTTATATGCTTAATAAGATTAATATAAGGTATATATAAAGTGCCCATATAAGGATTTTGATATTTTTTCTAGAATGTATAAGGAATATCCTAGGAATGTATAAGGAATAAAACCATTAAGTTCGTATAACACAGTATTTCTTCTTAATAGAAAAAATGGTTCATTTTAAGACGACATTTAATTATTATTTGTATAAATTTAAAGGTCAAATTTTTATTATAGAAATGTTAAAAAGTTAAAATTGTAAAATTTGTATCTTGAGAAGTGAATGGAACAAAAAATCTAAAATATTTAACTAAATTATATTATTTGCTATCAAATAGAAAACGTGACCAACATCAAATATAAGCACAATCAATGCACTTATAAGTTCGTAAAAACATGGAAAAATTGTAAATAGAATCATTAATGAGACTCTGTATAGAATAAGAAAGGTATATACAATTTAAAAAAATAATTCAATTAATTCTTCTTAAAGAATATTTCATGAAAATTTTCACGTTGAAATAAATGATTGATGAAGTAAACAACTTTTTAATACTATTATGAAGAGTTACAAAATTGAAACATAATGGTGACCTTTATGTAAAAAAGTAAGTACTGGTGTAGAAGACAGAAGGTCATATTTCATTCAAAAAATACAGAAAGTTGCAATCAAAGTCTTTTTGAAAGATCACTCTTCACACAGAATGCAGATAAAATGAAAAATTCTGAAAGAATCATCTAAGTTTTATTTCCTTGTAAGACAAATCGTATTTAAAATAAACAATTTAACAACTTTAAGATGATATGAGATATAATTTAACAATTCAATTACTTTAGACAAGACAAATACTTCAAAAATTTTCCATAATTTCTTGATATAAAGCAATATTTTAATAGCTATCGTAGTAAAGTCCATTTTTTTTAAAAAAAAGGCTTTTTTCGTCGATGTAAGTTCAGTTTTTTTTACCTCTATAAATTTATTTTCTTAGTTTTCTTCCGAATATTATAACACACGAAATTAAGAAGTTTAACTTTATATCAAAAACTTAAGAATAATTTTAGAAAAATATGCTTTATCAAAAATGATTAAAATATCAAATCGTATTTTAAATCATTTTTACTTTCATTTTAAATTTTTTTTTCAATGTAAAAGTTTGACTTTTTCCAGAATTGCATATTTTCCTATGAATTTTATATAAACAATTTTATTCCATAAATTTAATTATTTTTTATAATAATACATATATATATATATATATATATATATGGTTGGCAGAAAAATAATTGCTGTTTATGACCTACAAATTCACATACATTTTTTAATTTAAGTGGTTTTAAGTAGTCCAGAACTGTTTAATAACTAACTCTTAACTTTTGTGCGAACACTCGAACTGTTGTGCGTGGTTCTGATTCAAATAACGCCTTCAGTTGGTCATTACGAACTGAAGAAGGACGCTCGCGACCGTCTTCATCTTGCAAATTAATAGATTTGCAATTACCTCTTTTATCTATTGAAATATTAGACATAAAATTTAATGATTAACAATGATAGTTGTATGTTTATTGTATAAATATAAGTTATTAAAGTAAATAAATGAAGAATTCCCAAATGTTCTTCTTTTTATTTTCAAGTTATATTAATATTAAGTTGATAGACAAATAATTTTAGTTTATGCACCCATTTGTCAAACTTTTTAATTTTCCTAGTTGTTTTGATTGGTCCAAAACTATTGGATAACTAACGCCTAAATTTTGTTCAAACTCTCGAATTGTTGTGTATAGTTCTGATTCAGTTAACGCTTTCTTCAGTTGGTCGTTATGAATTGAAGGATGATGCCCGCGACTGTCTTCATCTTTAAGGGTATGGTTCCCAGCACGAAGTTTTTAGAACCACTATTTCACAGTATGTTTGTTAATAGTACCCACACCAAAAGCATCTTTAATGTATGAGTAATTTCTGCTGTTTTACCACCCGTTCTAAACTCATACAAAAAATTACTCTTATTTGCTTCTTTTACATCTTTAATTCAATAGCCCAATTTAAAGCAAAATTAATAATAAAACTAAAATAGATTTAAAAAATATAGAACGAAAAATGCACTTTAAAATGATATTTACACGAACACAATGAAATGATACTTTGTTTAAACAAAATTAAAGTTAGAATTCATAAACAAAAACCGCAATTATTTTCATACCAACCTAATATAAATAGATAGAATAAAAAAGTTGTCTCAGTTAAACCAATGGAACACATCAAACAAGTAGTTTATCGTGGCTTGAAAAATATAAATAGATATATTGACAAAATAGATAATAGATATAAGATCAATAAGAAAATTGAGATAAGTAAAAAATTTATAGCTAATTGAAACAATACTCCTTTGAATAATGTACTCAAAAAAGGATTTATTTAACAATATCCGTAATTGTTTTCCTCTCAACCTAATAAATTCATTGAAAAAAGATAAAATTAGTATTCAGAAAACGAACACCACAATAATTTTTCTAACAAAATATATATTTTATATATACGAGGTCAGACAATTAAGTAATGCGACCGATTTTTTTTCTCGGCCTGTGGTAACACTGCGAACCTGTAACTCCGCCACCGTAATAGCAGATCCCTACTCTCTCGATTGAGACCTTGACCACCCTCGTACGATCATTTCTTCGCCAGCTGTTTAGTGTTTTGTAACTACGCGCGAGTAGTGCATGTCACGAAGCCCACCGAATGAACATCGCTCAAGATTGTCTCGAGCAGGTTGAAAGTGATCCTACTCTTCTCGATCGAGTTATTACTGGTGATGAAAGTTGGTTCTTTCAATATGACCCCAAAACTAAACGACAAAGCCAACAGTGGCTGTCCCCTGGAGCACTAAGGCCAAAGAAGGCGAGAATGAGCAAGTCCAAAGTGAAAACCATGTTGATTTGCTTCTTCGACAGCAAAGGGGTGGTTCACAAAGAGTTCGTACCACCTGGACAAACCGTAAATCAAGTATTCTACCGCAATGTGCTCGAAAAATTACGAAAAAGGGTGCTCAGAGTGCGTCCAGAGATCGCGAAGACTTGGGTTCTGCATCACGACAATGCTCCCTGTCACAGTGCGTTCAGTTTCTCTCAGTTTTTGGCGTCTAAAGGCATCGCAACGTTACCACAACCGCCCTATTCACCGGACATGTCACCCTGCGACTTTTTCCTATTCCCCCATATGAAAAAATTCGTCAAAGGTCGACATTTTGACTCCGTTGAAGATATCCAAGAATCTGTGACGAGGGTACTCGGAGAGGTCCCACAAGAAGTGTTCCAGAATTGTTACGAAAACTGGAAAACTCAGTGGAATAAGTGTATAGATGCGGAAGGGGACTACTTTGAAGGGAATCGTAGCGATGTACCTTAATTTTTAAATATACTCGATTTTTCAATTTTGTCGCATTACTTAATTGTCTGACCTCGTATATATATATATATATATATATATATATATATATATATATATATATATATATATCATTATATTTATTTGTCTAAGATATTTAAAACACTTGGTTCTTTAATTGTAAATTCATTGTCTTTATATAATTGTGTAATAAATTGTCCCGTTTCAATTGTCATACATAAGCAACAAAAAATATTTAAATATATTTTGTTCATTAATTCGTACGCAGTCAACTAAAAAAAATCAAAAACAGACCAAAAAATCATTAGAATAACACATTTGTCGGTGATAATAATCACATTAAGTATTATTACGATTAAATCTGTGATGCCTTGTTCAGAGGCGTCAATCGTCTCTTTGAAAGTGGACGGTCTATGTGACGTGAAAGAGCGTAACTAATAACGATGTAATGAACTTTGCTTTGCCATTAAAAAAAACACTAAAGGCACTGTACACGAGTACGTTTGCTAACGTGCACTGTAAATAATCTACTTTTCACAAAATAAAATATTGTCATTATTTAAATTTTATTACACTCAACGTTTTAAATTCGCTTTTAAATAAATATATTTGATGTTCAGAAAACGAATCATCATACACAAATGTATATATATATATATAATATAAATATATATATATATATATATATATATGTATGTATTTATGTATATATGATATGCTAATTACAAATATTTTCTGCCGAAAGATCAATATTTCATTTACATTTGTAAATTTTCAATCGATTAGCTTATCATATTTTCATGAAATAAAATAAACCGAAACTCATTATTTTCAATCACAAAAATAAACACTAACTCAAAATCCACCACATACACAAAGCCCACTCGATTATATTCGCAAACGTACTACCCTTTCTCCCAGCTCACCGTAATGAATATTCATTAATTTGAAAATATAATAAGTACTGATAAATCGATGATAAAATTTTATTTTAAAAGTACGCACACGTTTATTTAACGTGGTTAAAAAAATCTGGATATTCGATTTGCTCATTGACAATATAGAGGTCTTCAATTCCTGTGTCATTCTACGTAACACCCTATTTCGCATATTCAAGTTTATTACATTATATTCTCGTAGGCTCTGTAGGCTGCCTCTTGAGGCAGATGTTGACAGCATTGATTTAATTACAGTATCGATCTATTTATTTGTGAAACTGTAATTAATATCCTACTCTATTTCTCATATAGTCGAGGTTAAATGTAGATTTGTTAGATGGGGTAGAAAAAGAGAATATCTAATTAATATAAATTGAAACACAGTAGGTTGTAATTAATTTTAAAAAGTCTCAAGAATTAATTAATTTTCATATATATATATATATATATATATATATATATATATATATATATATATATATATATATCATTTCATTCCATACAATTTGATTTAATACATTTTTAACGAACCTGTATCAATCAAAGAATGAGTCGTATTCAAACGAACGTTCTATTCTATCGCTGAGAATATGTACGTTATACATTATTCTCTTGCATAATGCTGATATTTTTTTTCATTTTTTAAAACTATTTTTATTAATAATATTTACTTCACTCTACTTTCTTCAATTCTTATTACATTACGTAAAAAAAACATTATGAGTATTTAAAAAAATACAAATAAACATAAACATTGATACATATGTAATAAAATATTACACTCTTACACAAATATTACAAATATTATTTTTTTGTCATACTTTTTAATAAATATAATGTGATTCAATTTAGGCTTCCACATGGAAATATTAAAAGGCGCACAGAGGTTAAGAAAAGTCGTGTTATTTTTTACTAAGTATTTTAGTTCAATTCAATACTAAAATACAATTTAACTAAAATACTAAATGGAGGATAACATGTTTTTTTTAATTTTTTGTTTTTTTTTATGACTGTCATGTGAAAGCCTACGTTGAGTCCCCCTATATATATATATATATAAACAAACAAACATTTTTTAAATTAATCATACTTCTTATATAATAACATTAATCGTATTTTTACTCCACATTTTCATTAAACAAAGTTATTTGATGTTTTTTCTATCCTTATTTGTAGAACATCTCGATTAAATGAAAATAATTTGCCTTCAAGGCTTACAAAAATCAATTTGTTTAAAGAGCTAATCACTTTGAAAGCCAATATTATTGCAGAGAAAATGTTGAATACATTTTCGTTTTCACTAAAAGAACCGATATGATAAAATTAAAAATATATTTATTTAATATTGGTGTACATGTTGACGGTTGGCAATTAATTTACTTTGAGAACTCACTTTGTCGAATGAGCATGTGGGAATTTTTGACTAAGGCTACAGGCAAGATTAGCAAAGTTTATAAATTTTGGGTGCAAATCTATCTACAACATAGTCATAGGATATAAATATTGCTGTATACATATATAATGTATATATATATATATATATCTAAAATATATATGTATATATATATATATATATATATATATAAATATATATGCTATAATAATACAGTATAACAAATTAGACTTGTAATAGAATTGAGCATGAAACTAAGCAAAACAACTGAATATAATAAGAATGAAATATAAAACAGAAATAAGGAAAATCAAGTACAAGTGAAAATAAATTACCAGCATTAAAATGATCAGTGATAAGAATATCTTGAATAATTTATTTGTGAGCCGTCTATACAAATTCAAATCAGAAAATATTGATATTCATAAAAGCAACTCGGATCCGCTAAATTTATTAGTACAGTACATTCAACATTTTCGTGGATAAATCGAATAAGGAAAGAGAAACGAATTATTTATAGAATAAACGATTTACAAAATAAGAATCTAAAGGTATTCTTTGAATATTACCAAGCGATAGAATTTTTATGATACGAAATTCTGTTTTAACATTTTAAAAACATTATATTAAAAATTCGAAATGCTTTCAAAGATTTTTGAACGTTTCTATGAATAATCAATTAATAGTACTTTAAT
>CM068320.1:15996686-16196686 GCA_034766995.1 Acanthacorydalis orientalis | reverse complement strand
TGGAGCACCAAGGCCAAAGAAGGCGAGAATGAGCAAGTCCAAAGTGAAAACCATGTTGATTTGCTTCTTCGACAGCAAAGGGGTGGTTCACAAAGAGTTCGTACCAGCTGGACAAACCGTAAATCAAGTATTCTACCGCAATGTGCTCGAAAAATTACGAAAAAGGGTGCTCAGAGTGCGTCCAGAGATCGCGAAGACTTGGGTTCTGCATCACGACAATGCTCCCTGTCACAGTGCGTTCAGTGTCTCTCAGTTTTTGGCGTCTAAAGGCATCGCAACGTTACCACAACCGCCCTATTCACCGGACATGTCACCCTGCGACTTTTTCCTATTCCCCCATATGAAAAAATTCGTCAAAGGTCGACATTTTGACTCCGTTGAAGATATCCAAGAATCTGTGACGAGGGTACTCGGAGAGGTCCCACGAGAAGTGTTCCAGAATTGTTACGAAAACTGGAAAACTCGCTGGAATAAGTGTATAGATGCGGGAGGGGACTACTTTGAAGGGGATCAAAGCGATGTACCTTAATTTTTAAATATACTCGATTTTTGAATTTTGTCGCATTACTTAATTGTCTGACCTCGTATATATATATATATATGTATATATATATATGTATATATATATGTATATATGTATATATATATATGTATATATGTATATATATATGTATATGTATATATATGTATATGTATATATATATACATGTATATATGTATATATATATATGTATATATATATATATATATATATGTATATATACATATATATGTCGATATATATATATATATATATATATATATATATATATATATATATATATATATGCAGAAGAATATGTACATATTTATATAAATTTGTAAATGGTTTTACTGAAATTTTTTTTGTACATTACTGCATTATCTGTTGAAATGATTCGTTATAAAAATGGAGTGAAAATAAATTTCCCATTAAATAAAATCATCTAAGTATATCAAATTTTACGATGAAACGCGTACATCAAGATTTCTCAGCATCAGCATGCAATATGCACGATTCACATTCGAAAATTGAGCTCCCTGTCTAAGCTTGGGAGGTTTCCAACTATATCCGGACTAGGTGCCGCTAGCTGCGGGTGGCGGAAAGAAGTGCGCTTGAAAATGTGCGGAAATTGATAGACGTCGGAGCCAGCGAGTGCGCGAAGTCTTACTCGAATATATTAATGTAAGCGTCATCTTATTTATACCCAAAGGCAATCTGAGAGCAGAGGCGATGTTATGTGTGGATCAGTGTTTCAAAACGTAAATGGAAGAATTTAATGTCGAATAAAAAAAATCATTTTAATATATGTTTACTTTTCAACATTTTTTTTATTGAAAATTACAACATAAAGGAACTATTTTACCTGTGAATAATAAAAAAGTATATATAATAATATTTCATTTCCATTATTCTTCAAGTTTTTTTTTATTTGTACTTTATACAACATTTTCATTTTTATAATTCAATTAGGTACATACATATATATATATATATATATATATATATATATATATATATATATATATAAGATTCCATTTAAACTTCCACACAGAAATATTAAAGACCCAAGAAAATAATGTTATCTTACTTTTATAATAGTATTTTAGTTCCATTTAGTTTAGTATTGAATTAAACTAAAATACTAAATAAAACATAACATGACTTCTCTTAACACCTACGCTACGTTTCACTACTTCCATATACAATTTGAAACCCCCTATATATATATATATATATATATATATATATATATATATATATAGAAAGAGAGAGAGAGAGAGACAGACACAGTGAGAGTGAGAGAGGCGGGAAGGCGTAAATAGATAGTTAGACATAGATTCTTAGAATTAATATTGTACATAGTTTATTTCAAAGCCCCATAACGCATAATTCAATCCTGTTAATAGAAGAAATCAATGAAAAATTATTATTATTTCATGTTATAGAATATTAATGTTGATACAAATATTATAATTTTCTGAATCAAAAAGAAATATATCCCACTTTTATATTTAAAACAATTTTAAATTAAAAATCAATAAAATGGATTACTGTAAATGATTTAAATATGAAATATTCACAATATTTTTGTAGCAATTAAATTTTATGTATTTTTTTGCAGAAAGATAATATTAGTATAATATTGAAAAAAATATTATAAATTAAAGCTGTATTGTCCATTCCATTTTACAATGAAAAAACTTATAGAATGTATCTTTCTATTCAAAGAAAATTGATTGTAAGAAATAGAAATTTTCAAAGGAGATATATTTATATTTTTAGAATGAAAAGAAAATCTTTATACCCAACATTTAACTAGTTAATATAAAAATGTATAATAAACATTACTTTTCGATACCATTTATATTTGTATTCTCATTACAGCTATTTCTTTATTTAATTTCATTATCGACATATATTTATTTTCTAGAACTCTAAAATTATCTGAATTGTATAAATACTTTGTAGATAACAATATTATAAATCCTTTTTAATTAATATACGTTCATTAAATATATATTTGGCCTGTTTTTTTCATTGCAGTTTTATAATAAAATCTATATTATCAATGTTTGTGTACACAATAATTATTTAATTACAAGTCTGTTTTTTTTCTAAACAGTACTAATGGAGTAATTAAAAGGATTATAGAGAATATACAGTTTTTTTTATTCTAAAATATTTATAGGTTTGTTAATTAACAATAGGGTTTTAGTAAATATTGAATTGAATACTGATATTTAATCAGCAAATATATTTTCTATTATACTAGGAGTCTCGGTCCCCTACTCACTACGCTTGCCGACCCCCTGTTGGTGGCTTTTCCCCCTCTCACTGACGCTCGCTCTCCCCTAACAAATAACAGAAATTAACAAATTATACTCATAAATAATCTGCGTAAAAATTTTATTGGAAAAGTTTGAAAAATTAACAACAAAATACAATATTAAAATGTGTATAATTCTTTTACTATAAAGCTTTTTATGATAGAATATTTTGAATAAATTTTTTATCAGTTTTATACTGAAATCATATACCCTCTTTTGGTGTACACCGTGAAAGAACTACATATATATGACTGATGTTATCCAATCAGAATAGAGACCACGCGATATCCATCAATCAATCATTGATGATCCGAAATGGAAATGGTTAACGTGCTACTTGTAGTGTGGTGGGAGGAGCGGCGTTATGAGGAGATGGTCTACACGAAAAATAAAAAAAAATATTTTGTGGAAATTTTACGATGGAATTATTTTGTATTTATAGAAATATTATTAATATTTTTGATATTTAGATAAATTTTGTTGTCTAAATCTACATCACTACATTATCACGTTCAACCTGGCGTAGATCATTGGTAGTCCACAAGCTGTGCTTTTATCTAGCGGCATGTGCCACTGGTAGTGTACACATAATTTCCATCATCATGCAGCGTAAGCCAGCGATGGTTGACAAATGTTTCCAATTATATTTATAAAAGAGTAATTTAAGGAAAACTGCATCTAAATGTATAGTTATAGGAGGTGTTAATCCGTTGTAACTGGAATCCAACTCTGATTTGACACGGACTGCGGTAGTGTAAACAAGTGTATCTTATAAACAGGCAAACAAGTGCCGCCAGAAGAATAAATAACTTTTAGTCACGCGCTGACCTATCATTCAGAATATAAAAAAGCGTGCCAGGTTGAACGTGTTCATAACTACATTTGGATCGAATAAACTTTTGATTCAAAATCCAAACAGAAAATCGAAATGAAAAACGGATTATCAAAGTAAATAATACTAAATATTCTATAATATTTATTTATATATATATATATATATATATATATATATATATATATATATATATATTGGGTGATTTAATTTAGTCTTCCGCATGGAAAAGGGAGAGCCATGGAAGTATCAAAAGTGGGCACAGCGGTTTGGAAAAGTCAAGTTATTTTTTATTTAGTATTTGAATTCAATTCAATACTAAAATACAATTGAATAAAAAATACTAAATGGGGGATAACATGTTTTTTTAATACTTTTGTGTGGAAGCCTAAGTTGAATCTCTCTCTCTCTTTATATACATATATATATATATATATATATATATATATATATATATATATATATATATATTTGTATATAAACATATTTCAGAGGAAAATAATGTCGAAACGAATTTAATTTTTAAATATTAATTTTTTCAAAAAAGAACAGAAAAATAATTACTTAAATGCAACGAACACATTTCTTCTATATAAATTGTACTTTAATTTTTTATAAAAACTTTCTGATTACTTCTTTTTTCTTTTTAAAACAATATTTTAACTGTATATAAAAGTGAGTCCTATTATCCTATATATTTCCTTTTCCTACATACCAAACCATCTTTCTAACAATTCAATTATAACTTTTTTGACAAAAAATCGAAAAATAATATAAAATTCTATTTAAATAGTTATAATTATTTAAAATGAATATTTTTACCATCTTCTTTACAAAATAATGTAATACTTTGAAATAAATTACAACGAAAAGTGTTCGAAATTCGATAATTACTGTACAAATTAATAAACAAGTAAGTTGTAAAAGCATAAAATTCCAATATAGATATATATTACATCACTTGTACCAAAGTAACGATTTTCTTTCACGTTTAATTAATGTTCATGTTAATAACATAAAAGAACTTCAAATTTTCTTAACTAGAAAAATGTACTATAAAATTTGAAAACTTGAAGTGTTCAACGAGTTTGAAGATAAATATTTTAATTATCTACGATATTATTAATGACGTAATTTATTTAATAACTTACTTTTTTTCATTTTAATTACTACGAGGTAGTACCATGTCATGTATAAAAATGCTAACACTCGAAAAATTATTTTGATATGACCTTACCTGACCTAACATCAGAATAAACAAATCGATATAGTTTGCACTTGCCGTTTCATGAGAGCATAGTCGTATCTGTGATATCATGTCTGCATCGTACTATAATAATAAATTTGCAAAGTTCGTAATGTCAGTATTACTTAATTTAGAAACTTGAAAATTTCAGTTTTCGCATATCTCGACGAGAATAATATTATTGCCGCATCATGTATATGTATGTATATATATATATATGTATATATATATATATATATATATATATATATATATATATATATATATATATATATATATCGTTTCAGTTTCAATGCTGTTTTTATATACTTTTGAACGAATAGACTAATGCCAGTAACCATTTTCAGTTCTTTTGCATATATCTAAAACATTTACATTTCGTCAGAATAAAACTGATCAGTTCTATTTTTTCTTTTGAGACTTAATTTTTCAACTTTCAACAAAAAAATACAATTAATAAAATTATACTTTTTTATCAATCGATTCAGGATTTAATGGACTGGATTCTATTCGTTTAATAATTTGTGTTGTTAAGAACATTTCTATTTTTTTAATTGATTTACAATGAAATAAAATAGGCTCCGTAGCACTTAGTAGTTCCTTACTTTTAAAATTTCTTAAACAATGACTGCCAGTCTCCTAAGAAATGTCTTCTTAATACTACAGATTTACGTGTATCGACTCTATACCTATTTTTACTGAAATCCGTTTTTTTGACGGGTAAATTAAAATACAATTTTTTGTAAATCGTTTTATCTTAAATCAATAGATTTTTATTAACAATTTTATTCAGTACATTTTTTACATATAAACTCCGTTTTGAATGTACATTTTCCGCATACTTACTTGTTACACTCAATAGAAATATTATTAGACCTATTTTTCTTACATAATCCGATTTGGCAAGACTTTCGTACATTAAATTTTGTATAACTGGAAATGAATTGGAACTAGCATTTTTTCGTCACGAAGGTCACTGCCTAGTTCTTCAGTCAGTTGAAAAATAAAATTCTTTCTAGATATGTCTACTCCAGTGATCTCTTTATACAATATCCAGTCATTGATGGCTGCCGAATCTAAAATGTTATAAAACACTTGAAGGGACAATCTACAGAACCCATCCTCTTTCACGCTATGTTTTCTAGCCATTTGGTCTACAACATCCACCCCAAACTTGGTTTTGTTGTAAAATATGATTCTTTCAGGGACATGTTTAGCATTACCTTCTATTTCGACATTTTCATGTTTAGAACTGAGCAATAATATCTTTTTGTTTGGCTTCGATTTATAAACTGTGAAAACGTATTCATCTGATTTATAAAGTTTTGTGGAAAATCGGATCATATCATCCTTCTTAGCCTTTGCAATTTTTGGCAATTCTCTTCTGTTTGCACGTATAGTCCCCAGAAGTGTTGTTTTTTTTGCAAACAATTTTTTTCAAGGGAAATTCTTGTGAAAAAGTTATCAGTATTAATGTTTTTTCCACGGCCTAAATATGGTTCAGCAAGCTTGAACACGACGAATTCGCTCAAAGGCATATTTGATGATCGTATTTCGTCTTTCCCTAAATCTTGGAATCCATTTATAAGATATTTGCTTGTAACGTCCGAATAATAATGCCGAATTTATCGGGCTTATTTGGCATGTACTGTATAAATCGGCATCTAGCTTTAGTTGTGAACAATTGTTCATCGGTTGTAATGTTCATGGCAAGCTTATAACAAGCCTGACTATTTTGGATAAATCTGTTCCATATTACAGAATTCAACGTTAGTTCGGTAACACTTGCATCAAAATCCGATCCAGATAGGTGTTAATCTATACTGGTTAGTTTTTTTATCAATTCAATATCTTTTCGAGGCTTATCCATAGTACCTAGCCAAGTAGGCAGAACATAAATGTAAAAAAAATATTTCTTTATGGATAGATTTTCAAACTACCTTGAAAAATTCAAATCTTTGTCTAGTAAATAAACTCCACTTCCTTTTCTGTAAAATTCACTTTTGAAATAAACACTCGCTTTGGTCCAATTGTATTATGAATAACAAGTTCACCCTCACTAAATTTCCAAATATCACATCGTTTCTCTGCAAACTGCACAGTTGAGATGATCATTCGTGATATGATAAGGTTTGCTCAAAGCTGTTCAAAGTTCAAAGCTGTTCGTTTACGTACTCGCTGCGAAACAGCCGTTATTTATTTTGCTTTTCCTTACTCATTCTCATTTTTATTTTTGTTATTCCGCAACAATTGAAACGAATGATTGTAAATTAATTGACGGATTTTCGTAAAAATAGGTATACGACGTATAGAAATAAGAAAATATAGGTCTTTCGGATAAAATGAGTGGAGATATATATTCACTACATTATATCATTAAAAACCAATATATAATAACTAGATAATAATATTTACATGTTCGGAATTTTTAAGCACGAAATCAGAAACCCGTCAAATTGACGGGTTCCGTAAACCTAGTGTTAAAATTTTATAATGGATGAACTTGAAGATATTTTTTTTAAGTTTTCTATTCTATTTTTCCATATAGCAGATTTTAAATTCTATGTTAGTATTCATTTCATATCCAATCCATTTTGTTTTAAAATATATAGAGTGATAAGAAAATAGTTACAGATTTGGTTTTCTGAATTCTAACCTTAATTTTTTCAATGAAAGTGTCAATTCATCGTGTTCATGTTAATATTTTAAAGTACATTTTTCAGTCTGTATTTTGGTAACATCGACTTTGATTTTGTTATTAATTTTGCTTCACATTGGGCTATTGGAATAACGATGGAAAAGAAGCAAATAAAAGATTTTTTTCTATGAATTGAAAGCGGATGATGAAGCAACAGAAACTGTTCGTAAATTTAATCATGGTTTTGGTGTGTGTATTGTTAAGGAAGGAGTTGGAGGAAGGTGGTGGTTCCAAAAAAAATCATGATAGGGACAAGAGACTTAAAGATGAAGAAGGTCGCGGGCGTCCTTCTTCAGTTCATAACGACCAACTGAAGGCGTTAGTTGAATCAGAACTACGCACAACAATTGTAGAGCTTGCAAAAAAGTTAGGCGTTAGTCATCGAACAGTTCTGGACCACTTAAAACAGATAGTAAAATTCAAGAAATTTGACAAATGGCTGCATAAACCACAATCATTTTTCTACCAACCGAATACTATTCTAAATTTTATATTTTAGTATATATATATATATATATATAAATTTACGCATGAAATTGTAGAAAAAATATTTTACTCTTCATTTTAAATATTTTTTTTTGCACAAATTTTAGAAGGAGCGAGTCTGCTTATACGACATAGGCCTGCCTATATGTAACCGTTCCTAGGGGCGACTAGGGCCCCGACAATAGCCTGAGTCATCTTATTAAATTTAATATCGTCTTATAGCTTAGTAGACTATCGCGCTTTCGTGCTCAAATCCAGGAAAAAAATAATAAATAAATTAAATAATAGTTAAATAATATTAAATATTTTAAATAATAGTTCATAATACATATTTAAACGTGATATGAATCTGAATGTTATAAACCGTAATTATTTTCCTATCAACCTAATAATTTTTAATTATTTACTAATCTGATTTGTGCAGCTGTTCTTTTATATCTGATCGGTGCATTAATTGATTTTAGATAACATTTCACTTAGGAATTTGTTTTTATTTCTTCATGTATTTTTCAATAAAATATTTTTTTTTATCATTTCAAGTTCAGTTGTAATTGGTTACCCTTAGATTAATTATCTAATATGTTCTCTTGGTAAATTATGTTTAGAAAGCTTTTTAATTGCATTACCCAGTTATATTTTTCTATATTTAATTTTTCCATCCAGTCTTATCAGTTTTTCGAAGCGCATTTTTAGTTACATATCTTTTGGTGATCTTGATAGCTTGATCCATTATTTTATCATTCTTTAGAATACCTCGAAACTTGAACTGTGTTGTCCGATTTCAAATCGAATCATACGAGTATATTAATATATCCCACAAATAGTAATATATAGAATTTCTTCTATAGATTTATAATAATGGTTAGTAAATTATTACAGGATCAGAACAATTACTAAAATTATGTTACAATTATAAAAACTTATGTAATAATAAACATTAGGTAATTATTAAGGAAGATATGATAGATGACACTGAGTAACACTGACATATTTGCTGCAAAATTTAATAAACTTACTGAAAAACCAACTAAATTGAAAAACAGTTTATAATAAAATTCTATTGCATATCTCCTTAAATCAAAATGTGGCCGCTCAGAAATATTCACCCCACAAATAGTGATATATAGAATTTCTTCTATGGATTTATAATAATGGCCTATAAATTATTCCAAAAAGAAAAGTAAACATTTATATTCTTAAATTCTAGAAATTAAACTCGCGGCTAATATTAAAAGTATTTAAAACCCATACGTCATATTCAATTAAAGAATTTACAATAACAACACTAATGTGTTAACAAGATAATCTAGTAATATTATTCGTTTAAGTTTCGTAAAACTTTAAACATTCAACACAATTGTGTGTCAATAGCAAGAAGTTCTATTTTATAATGCAAATTTTATCAGAACGTGTCTTAATTCATTGTTACCAAATTACAAAACAAACAAAATAAATAGACCGTGAACAACACGTTTCTACGATTTTACCTAATTCGCTTACTTTGGATCAATTCATAATATTTATAAAATTAAATTATTGCAGATATGAATAATTGAAGTTGAACAGAATTAAAAATAATTATAAAAATGCTTAGAAATCTATTTCATTATATTGAAATACGTTCTTATAGAATTAAATAATAATAATACTCATATTGAAACGATATTGTAAATAAATAAATATTTTAAAAAATTTAATAATGCAATCAACATTGCGTGTATATGAAAATATAAATTTATTTATGAATTAAGAAATATTAAAACATCACACACACAAACATTCACACACACGCACATATATATATATATATATATATATACATGCCACAAAAAAAGATAAAACTAATATAAAAGTTTCACCGATATATTATTTATTCAACCTCCACAAATCGCAAACAATTTTTCCGGTTAAAAATATTCAATACATTATTATTGATCCTTTTTGATTGTCGCTTTTGTGCGTTTCGATAGGAATACTATCATCTTCAAAACGACAAGAAATAGAAAAAATAATATCAAGTTTATATATTTTTATTGAAATAAAAATAATATCCATATTTATTATCGAATACAATTAACATTATTATCAAAAAATACAAAATTCAATGATTAATTGATACGATCGATAAAAATGAAATAAATCCTTCTAAAAAATAATTGCAAGCAAGAATTAGAAAATCTGACCTGAGAATAAATTTATTCAGTTTTTTCTATTGCCTGATAAATGAAATAATAATATTTACATACAAATATAAGAAGTAAAAATAGGTTATAACTTGAAAAGCTGTTTGAAATAAATTGTTCTTTATAAAAAAATCATTACAAATCCTTTATTTATTTGTTTTTACATTTGTCTATGGTATCATTAGTCATGTATAAAAAAATAACTATCTTTCTTCGAAAACTGACATTTAGTAAAATATATCTATTTATCATTTTGTATATGTCAGTTCTTTAAAATTCGACTATTGTATAAGCTTCCTACCCACCCTACACATCATTTCCTATTTATTTAGTCATCGTCATCTGGAAATTCTTTTTAGCTTATATACTCACGGCTACGTGCATAAATTTTTTGTACATACAGATGAGTACAATTAATCACAACAATTTTATAAGAAAACTGATATGCTTCTTAATATTTCTCATGATCACTTTTAACTTCACTCTCAAATTGAGCAAACATTAACTATAAATCATCTTTTCAAACATTTTTTTGATAAATTTTGCAGTCACTCTTCTCACTGCATTCTAATATACCCCTACATTCTTTCCAATACCATTTTGTTATCTTAAATCTGATAGAAATCTAAAGAATATTTTCTAATAGTCATTTGTCAAAAGAACACCTCGTTTTTTCACAAAAATAATTAGCCAGCTATTTGACATTGATTTTTTTTATTATCTTTTGCTGATTTTTGTATTTTTGTATTTTTTTAGTAACTGCTTATAAAATACAACAAATATTAGATTTTATGTGTATTAAAATAAAACCGTTGCTTAGAATTTCCAAGTATTTGTTTTAATTTTTTAATAATTTCTACTATCCAAAATAAATACTTTATTTTATTCAAAGTAACTTTGAAAATTACTTGAATATTCAAACAAAGGTATTTATTTAAACTATTATATATCAGCTTAGTGTATATATCGTCCGATTTTAGATGCTTTTCATGAAAGTTACTGTTAACAAGGAAATACATTCTCGACCTCTTGCTTGCTACAATAATATGTAAGTTATGGTAAATGTATCCACTTAACTGAACTAATGTTTATCTCAAATGTATAAACATTTATTATATATATATATGTATATATATGTGTGTGTGTGTGTGTGTGAGTGTGAATGTGTACATATACTATAAGTGCAAAATAATTAGAAGCTAGTAGCTAAATTCTAAAAAGGGTTTAAAAAGATTACCATCTATACATTTTTGATAAGAACATTTATTTATTTCTGTCTCTTATAAATAACTAAAACTTAAAATATTAAACCACTTTTTCAAAAGAAACTTTTCTTTCTCGGGAAAAAATAAACAATAACTAGTCTAAAATATATTAGAAAATATTTCTAGCACTATAACTAATTCATATTCATAAATAAATTTTCATTTACTTAACAAACCACCACACTTTTTACTTATCAAAAGTGCTCAATAATTACATATTGATCATTTTCGACACTTGCTAAGGTACAGAAAATTTTCAGTGTCTTCATTCTCCAAAGATGATATTGCTATTGAAATCCGCATAAGCAACAATCAAAAATGATCAATAAATAATTTTGAACATTTTTGATCAGAAAGCTTTTTGTGACTTATGAACTGAATAAAAAATTATTTTGTGAAATTGAGATAGGGTTTAAAATAAGATTAAGTTCTTAAATTAATATTTACTATACAAATAAAGCGAAAAATATTGTCATATGTCATTATTCAGTGTACTTAATATATATATATATATATATATATATATATATATATATATATATAAGTGTAAACTTAAATTATCTTCACAGTTCTAGTAGTAAATTAGGTTACGAAAAGACGCAAACACATTGTTCGTTTATCAACTAGCGAAGAAACTCTCAAAGTTTGTTTTGAACACTGAATAGATTTAACATGGACATTTGTTACACGTTCACTGTCTTGATATTTAAATTCAATATATGCTTAGCATTACATCAGTGTCGCCTGTTATTGATAGAGGTCTTATTTTTTTATTATTAATATTAGGGATTTAAGATATATATATATCTACATTTTTTTTACATAATTATTATGATAAAATATTTCGTACATTATCTAACAGACTAATTAACAAAGAAAAGGAAACAGTCGTTAATCGATTACGAAAACGAGGATCCCCAAAATCAAATTCCAAGAAAAGTAATACTGAATGAATATGCTCTAGTCTTATAAATGCAGTAAAAATATTTATAAAGAAAATGAAAAACTTCAATTTTCAACTCCTACTTGAATACATAACAAACAAAAGAAAATGTATTTTATATTTTAAGTAAATTTACTTTAATAATAATTATACAACAATTCAAATAGATAGAATGTATATATATATATATTTATATTTATATATATATATATATAATTATATATTTATATATATATATAATTGTATATTTATTTATATATATATATATATATATATATATCATTTTAGTTAAAAAAGAAAAATAAAAATGTGAGTAAATAAACATTTAAAATTTCAATTCGTTTAAATCTCTCTTGGAAGTTTAATGAAAATACAAACGAGAAAAGTTTTACTTGCAACATTAGAAAATTAAATAGATCATTTATAACAAAACGAAAAGATTTTTAATCAGAAAAGTAAACTCGTTCGTTCAATTCAAGGAAGCAAATGTTTAAACTAATATTACTTATAATTAGTTTCGATTTGAATTAACAACGATAATTTGCAATGAGTATAAATTTTGCAAAATTTATTAATGAGATCTGTTGTCCGTGACACTGCTATTATTCAACGTAATACATATTTTATTTATTCAATAGAAAATGTTAAAATGTTCGTACTAGTATACAATCATTAAAATTATATATTTTTTTACTAATAACATATATGAATTATACTTTTTAAGTCATGCATTTTTTAAATATATAAAAAGTATTCAAAAATTAGATATATTCATTTAATTAAATAATTTGTCCCATTTTTGTTGTTTAATTTTTTAGATATTTTTTATAACAATGAAATAAAACAATCAGAAGACTTAAATAAGTAACAAATTAAGATTCTGTAATTAATTAATTGGCTAAATTTGAAGATTGATATACATTATTTTTTTAGCTAATATAGTAGTATATATGAATGTATAAATAAATATCAAATATAAATATAGCACGATTGATTTTAATTACAAACATATATTTTTAGAATTTTTGAAATGTATTTATAAACAATTCGATGTTAATTTTTGTCTTATATTATCATATATATATATATATATATATATATATATATATATATATATATATATATATATATATATATATATATATATATATATATGTAGTGATAATACATTAAGATTATTAAATATAAGAAGCAATTTTATAATTTTCTTCAAAACGATATAAAGTTATTTCATCACAATTTGTCTTGTTTCAATAAAATGCATCATTCAGATTAGTATTTACATTGATGTTCATGACATGTCTATTGTACTTTGTATTACAATAGACTTCTATTTTCTAGTCAATGGGCTTATGCATTTATTTTCGTACGGATAATTAATCATTTGGATTTATTTGTTGACGTCAATTGTAGAAATACAATCAATATTTTCAAATTATAGTATATTTCTTAAATAAAAATAAAGTAGAAATAAATATTCGTACAAATAGTATATACTGTTAAATCACTATCTAATGGAGAAATAAAAAAAATCATTGCAATAGGTTGTATTAGCTATAAATATCAGGTTGGTCGAAAATAAATTGCGTTTTATGACCTTCAATTCATATACATTTTTCTTTTTTGGTTTTTCCTAGCTGTTTTAAGTGGTCCAGAACTGTTAGATGCCTAACGCCTAACTTTTGTGCAAGCTCTCGAATTGTTGCGCATGGTTCTGATTCAACTAACACCTTCGGTTGGTCGTTATGAACTGAAGAAGGACCCCCATTATTAAGGCTCTCGTCCCTAGCAAGAAATTTTTGGAACTGCAATTGCAACGTACATTCCTTAGCAGTACTCACACCAAAAGCATCATTCAATTTACGAACAGTTTCTGCTGCTTTTCACCTGTTTTAACCTCATATAAAAAATTACTCTTATCTGCTTCTTTTCGATCTTTAATTCAATAGTCAAAAGGATTGTTTAGTCACGAGCAGTTTCTTCTGATTTGCCATCCGCTTTGAACTCATAAACAATATTCTTATTTGCTTCTGTTTCACCTTTAATTTAATAGCTCAATTTGAAGCAAAATTAATAATAAAACCAAAGTTGATCTTAACAAAATACAGACCGAAAAATGTACTTTAAATTTATATTAACACGAATACGATGAAATTACACTTTCATTAAAAAAAATAAGGTTAGATTTCAGAAAACAAAAACCACAATTATTTTCCTACCAACCTAATATAAGTTTAAATTTGATAATCTATTTAATTTAATAACTCATAGACTTTTCATCAAGAAAAGTATTAAAAAATACCTGATTGTATTTATAGTCATGTAAAAAAATATACCAGATGACAATTGAATTTTATTATTTATCGAAATCTATCATATGATTTATCGATATTGTTTTAAAATCTAGTAAGAAAGAAGTAATAATTGTGACTTATCCATAGGTGAATACTTTGCTACGGAGATTTTGAAATGTAAAGTTCAGAAGGAAATAGATTTAATAAACATTATTACAGCTATTATAGTTTTTCATCTTTAAACAGAAAGTAATATATACATCATTAATTCATTTTTTCTTCAACATGAATACATTTATTGATGGTTTCGTACAAAAAACCTTACAGATTTTTTATGTGGTTACATTTATTTTGAAAGAATTTTGCCTTATAAACTTTTTTGGAAAAATCCATCAGCATGAATCAACAGATTAGATACTAATATTTTAATCTATTCTAACCTACAAGCATTAGTTTTTTTTTCTCAAGGACAAAATATGAAACATATTCCTATCGATTTAATAATTAAAAATAAGACAATTAAATAAGTTAACAATATATGAATTGGAATGATAATATACATGAAAATTATTTACTCACAGTTTTATAAAACTAGTTTTTTAAAAATATAAACTAAATCCTCTAAAGAATTAAATGGATTAAAACTTTATATTGACCTATTTTCAGATTTTAAAAAATCTTTTTTAAAATTGAATTCAATTAACACTTTTCTAATAAATGGCTGTCTCATAAAATGTCGAGCATAATTTAATAAAATAATACAAACACTTTTACCCTTATATATTTATAAAAAATGTTATATTATTGAAATTTACGTTCTCTTTATAAACTAAATTAACTAGTGTTTACTTTTCATTATGTCAAAATTCTTCAACACTGTAAAATCGCTCGATTTCGATAATAAAATTTACTATAATGTGATTGTTTTATAAGTATTATTTAATTTTTTTAAAAAAAAACTTCTATATATTATTATTTTTAACGTTTTGATAAAAATGGAGACAAATAATTTTCAAGCAATAAGATGTGTAACAAAGTTTGTCACTTAATTTAAATTGAATTATAATAAATTTATCAACATCTAGTTTTATATTAATTTTTAAATTGTTTTTAAATATAGTATACAAAAATAATTTTATAAAATTTAATGAAAAGGTATTTTTATAAAAATAAAATACTTCCAAAATCTCATTATATTTTTTATATGAAACAGTTCAGTTATAGATTCTTATATAAATATTATTCTCTTATAAAAATTCTTCTCATAAAAATTTAGTAATCAAAAATAATTTTATAAAATTTAATGAAATAGTTTTTTAATAAAAATAAAATGACTTCCAAAAGGTCATAGTTTTTGTATGAAACAGTTCAGTTTTAGATTCTTATGTAAATATTATTCTCTTATAAAAATTCTTCTCATAAAAATGTTACTCTTCTTATAAAAATTTAGTATTCAAAAATAATTTTATAAAATTTAACGAAATAGTTTTTTTTATATAAATATAATGACTTCCAAAAGGTCATTATATTTTTTGTACGAAACAGTTCAGTTTTAGATTCTTATGTAAATATTATTGCATTAAATGAAAACATTAAGAACGGATCAATTGCATGCTTCCTCAAAGTGACTTGCTTTATAATTTGTGATAATATAGGGAATAATTCTAAATAGAGATTAAACTCAAAGCAATAAAATTAAAAAAAATGTAAAAAGTATATCCAAGTGCATACTCCCACTCATTGTAAGTCTTATACATTTTATTATCAATAAGTTTCTATTTCAAACAAAAATGTTTTTTTCAGATTATTCAAAACATTTTTATTATTAGAATACATATCTTAAATATTTTAATATTAATAGATACAATATTTTTTGGAACTGATTCAATTCTTTTATAAAAATAAAACCGCAAAAATGTTTGATCAAAAATGTTCAATAACTGATTATTAACCATGTTGATTGTTACATATATGCACTTTATTTCAATCTTTATTAAAGTTATATGGAATCGATAAATCTTTTAAAAAGACACAATCATTTTTGTGATTTATGGAAGAATATAAAATTAATTTATGTATGAGAACCGATGAACTTTCAAAAAATAGTGCTAAAATGTCATTATTTTTGCAATAATTGTTTAATTATTTTCTATTTTTACATTTCATATCATTTATTTTTAAATTTTATGGTCAACAAACATATATCAGATGTCCATAAATTATGCCATTTATTTATTTGTAAATTAATTTACTCAGTGTTTTCTTTTTCTTAAAAGAATTTATACTTCCAATATTATTCCAAATGTAATTCGATTTTCTCCAATACATTTTGACTACAAGCTACATATTAGGATGGTTTAAAAATAATTGCGGTTTATGACTTTTAAATTCATATTCATTTTTCTCTGTTTCGATTTTCTTAGTTGTTTTAAGTGATCCAGAACTGTTGGACAAATGTAATGTCTAACAAATATACCTAATTTTTAATAGTTTCGTCTAATTAAATTTATGTATAAAATAATTTAATATGATTTTATAATACTTTTTTAATAATATTAGATTGATTGAAAAATAATTGCGGTTTATGCACCTATTTATCAAACTTTTTTGATTTTCCTAGCTATTTTAAATGGTCCAGAATTGTTGAATGACTAACGCTTAACTTTTGTGCAAGCTCTCGATTTTTTGTGCATGGGTCTGGTTTATCTAACATATTCAGTTGGTCGTTATGAACTAAAGAAGGAGGCCCAAAACCTTCTTCATCACAAGGCTCTCGTCCCTAGTACGAAATTTTTGGTACCACCATATTGTATTGTACGTTCCTTAACAGTACCCATACTAAAAGTATCGTTTAGTTTACGAGCAGTTTCTGCTGCTTTACCAGCTATTTTAAAAATTGCTATTATTTGTTTCTTTACAATCTTTAATTCAATACCCCAGTTGGAAGTAGAATTAATAATAAAACCAAAGTCGATGTTACCAAAACATAATCTGAAAAATCACTTGAAACTGATATTAACATGAACCCGATTAAATGACACTTTCATTGAAAAAAAGAATGAGATTAAAATTCAGAAAATTAAAACCGCAATTATTTTCCTACCAAATTAATAGTTAATTCTATAAATTTTCCTCCGATAAGTTCTTAGAACTCTATATAATTAACAATAATATTATAATTAATTAATATAATTATATAATTTATAATTAATTAATAATATTATAATTGTGTAATTAACAATAATATATATATATATATATATATATATATATATATATAATTTGTCTTGTAACAATTTTTTAATTTTTGTATATTTTACTGAATTCTAAAATCTTTTTTCTTAATATTATGTATTTTTAGAGCATCTAAATATCGCGTTTACAGCGCATCTTTCGTAAATCAATTTCATTTTACTATGTTTTACATTTACTCCTATTTTTATCTATACCACTTTTCCAATTTAAGAAAAAATTCAATAAACAAATAGGCGGAACATATATTGTCTCACTTCCTTTGTCAGAGAGCTATATCATATTTTTACACATTTTTAGTATAGGAGAAAAATATGATTATGTATATATATATATATATATATATATATATATATATATATAGATATATATATGTGTGTGTGTATGTTTGTTCATATGTGTATATGTTGGTATATGTATATCTGTATGTACATTTTCAATATATAAGGTTATTTCATATAAGTACTATTTATATGCTCTTTCTTAATTTGAAAAAAGCTTTCAGTTTAGTATAAAGCTTGTTCAAGTTGCATTGTTGAATGTAAAATGAAGTGAAATGAATAATAAATTGTATGTAATTATACGAGGGTACTTTGAAAAGTTCATGGCCTAACAATAAAAGAATATAACTTGAGTTTTTAAATTACTTTCATTTTTCAATCTTGTCCTGAACTTGAATGCGCTTCATCCAACGATGCTCCAGTTCTTTTATGCCGTCCCGGAAATCTTTTCCTTGCAAGTCCTCAAAATAACGATTCATCGTTGCTTTCAGTTCTTCATCTGACAGAAATCGGCTACGACCAATGATTTTTTTAAGTTTTGGTAACAGATGTGAAATGTAAGGGGACCGAATCTGAAGAATAGGGGGCAAGTCGTACTTCAATTCAGCGAGTTTTGCCATGGATACAATACTTGTATGCGGACATGCATTGTCCTAGTAGAAAATGATTTTTTTCTTTGATAAATCCTATTATTCCACAGTACGTGATCCTTTATTTTTATTATTTACCACATATTTGAAACTTCGAGAGTGGCTTCATTTTGATGAGTCTATTACACTTTTCCTCTGCGAAAATTCTTGCTAACGCTGCGTATTCAAATCCGTGATTCCGAAACATATCAATTTTATAATGTACATAATTCAATGGCCACATACTATTTTGCAGTGAAATTCAAAGATAAATTGATAAAAAATACGAAACAAAACTTGACCTACAGAAACAATCCGGCGACCGATAAGTCTACCGCCTGCTACATGTCGAAATAACGAGGTTGTGTTTTGTGATTACCATAGGTTTAATTTTTTTCAAGATTGTTTAAAAAATAAATGTCATTTTTATGATAACCGGTATGGTGATTACCACGTGTCGGCCAAAAATCGCACGTGATAGATGAATATATTTTAGCACCGAATAATGCCGTGTCCGACAAAAATATTGTGCCGTATTGGTAGTCCGATAAAAGAAACGCGTTTGAAAACGCAGCGTTACCGAGAATTTTCGCAGAGAAAAAGTGTGGTAGGCTCGTTAAAATGAAGCCACTCACAAAGTTTCAAATATGTGGTAAACAATAAAAATAAGGGGTCACGTACTGTGGACTATATCTTTTATCACAAATTGTTTGATCGAGTCGATCCAAAAGTTTAGCATAATAATTTCCCGTTATCGTTTGACCCTTTGTAAGGTAGCCAATAAGCAGGATCCCTTTATCATCCCAAAAAATTGAAATCATGACTTTCCCAGTGAATAAAAATGATTGTTTTTTTTTGGTGATGGAAAATCGCCATTCTTCCATTGCTTTGATTGTTGTTTTGACTCTGGGGTGTAATGGTGAATTAAAGTCTCATCTGTAGCCACAAATCGCTGGATAAAGTCAATCGTATTCCTTTTAAATCGATTCAATCAATCTTAGGAAATTTGTATTCGAATGCATTTATGATAATGGCAGTAAACGCGGCATCTATCTTGCAAATAACTTTTTCATACCTAATTCTTCAGTTAGGATATAATACACGGGTTCATCTGAGAAAGTCACATCCTTAGCAATTTCGGACACCTTCAATCGCCGATCCTGTTAGACAATGTCACTTTGTGGATGATTTATTCTGTCGTTGCAGTTTTCGGTCGGCCACTACGCGAATTATCTTCTGACCACATTTAAATTCAGCTGCACACTTCTTTACCGTTGTATATGAATAGGCACTATCACCAGTACAATTTTCATCTCATTTCAGTTTACGTTAAGTATTTTTTGACAAAAAACTTTTTCGTCGCACAATGTTTAACTTGATCTATTTCAACAACGGCACAAAAAGAGCTTTATTTAAATTGATGTTTGCAACAATCTGCTTGACACATTAATTATAGACTTTGAAGTTATGAATAAGATAGATATCACTTTGTAATGCGCCACAAATATTTAAAATATTACCGCCACTTATATGTTAAGCCGTGAACATTTTAAATCACCCTCGTATTATTATGATACGAATAATAACTTTTATAAACTTTTTGAACGATATATCAAAGGAATAAAACTAATGATTTAACAGTAACAAAAAATAAAAAGTAAATCCAGTTAAGTTCAGGTAAAACTAAAGATGTTAAATGTAATTATATAGGTTAACATCCTAACAGTGTTTCTGTTATCCATTACATTATTGAAGTGTATTTTTAATATTCTTTACAGAAAATATATATTTTGTACATTTTAACATAAATATTACATTGTTTACAATTGTAATAATTTATATGAATAACACATTAACGTACGCCAAAAAAAATTTGAACTGATCAATTCGAATACTAAAATTTCCACAGCAGTGAATGAAGAACATGCATTTATTATTTTACGTTCGAGTAGCATGTACTTTATAGCTGGGGAGTTGTAACGCACAACAATTTTCATTTATATTCACATCACGTGTAGGTCATATAGGGTCAGTAAGCACGCCTACATATTTCATAAAGAAACGTTATATATAGAACCCTTCGTTATCTTCATGATATATTTTTCACTTTTTGACTATAAAATAAAATAAAAATAATACTTTTCGGCTTAAAATAATGTTCTAAATATATATAAATATCGATTGCAATTTCTGAGATTTTATTAAATATAATTGATTGCACATTTAATTTTAGATTTACGTGTTCTTCTCTTATATTCACTATGAAATTCGATTATTTTTCACTTTTACAACACTTTCTCAATCGACTGAATTCATTTAATAAACTAAAAAGTGTATGAGGTTTCCTTAGATATTCATTTATTTTAGAAGTTTAATATTTTTGTTCGAAACAATATTAATTAAAATAATTAATTAAATATATTCACTTTACTACTAAATAAGTAATTAACGATTTGAATACATTTGTATCATTTATTTGTTGTCTCATTTCCACTTTGAGATTATTACTTAATTTAATTCTAAGGCATGTTCTAAAAAAATTTAAATGAATATTGCATTAAACAATTATAAATCATTTCATTCTATAAATTTTTTTTTAATTTTTGTTCTCTATTAATATATCAACTATTTTTATCATCATTTGACTAAATATATGAAAATAATACACTGAAAAAAAATACAGAACCGGCACTTAATTTTAATAAATAGAAAATGAACCTCAAAGACAGAGAAAATGTATTTTTAACCCTTTGGAGCCGTGGAGAGGGCAAAGAGTTCCAAAATTTTTTAATAAATATTTTTCGATTAATTGGTCATTCTTTTATCGAAAACAAAATAAAAATTGCAAATTTGTCAGTTACAAGAAAAAATATGTTAATTCAGATTAGCCATTAGAAAGTTCACATCTATCAGATATATCGTCGAAAATGTTTATAATATTCCGGAAAACACAAATTTCTTGATTTGAATCATATAATTGAAAGCAGAAAAATTGATTAAAATTAAAAATTTTCAGAAATAACATCACTGTTGGTTGAGTGCGAAAATTTTTTAAATAATCAAAAATAAGTTTTACTTTTAAAACTTCAGAAAAAAGATTTCATCCTTTCTATAATCCCCAAAATTATTATTTTAAAATAAACTATTTTCTGATATTATTCAATTAATTATATTAATTAATTTAGTTATTACATGAAATTTTATTCAAATAAATAACCCTTTAGCTATAGGTATAATTTTGTTTTTTCAAACAATTAATATAAAAACGGTTTCACATCGGTCACATCGGTCACATGTTGTACCTGGACGTCGGTCTCTTCCATTTGCTTTACAAACTACACACAGTGCTCATTGACCATGATCTTATGGTATTCGCTCCAGAAAATGAGGCATCGATAGATGTGGATTTGGATTTCTCGTAGAAGATGCATTTGAAGCAACTTTTTGTACAATATGTGAAGCCAATATGAATTCGTAGTCAGCAAGACTCATTCCTTTACGATTCATACGGTAAGAAATAACATATGCATTGTAGATTGTAAGATAAAAAATATCGAAGAAAAGTTTTTGATACCATTTGACTGTTTTTCTTGTCATTTTTTGACAGCAAAAATACTAACTTACCAACGAATCAAAAAATATCGCTGCACACAAAATTTTAAATACTTTTTCGATGCACTTGAACGTAGTCTCAAAATTTTTTATACGCTTTTTTCCAATGATGCATTTTTGGAAAAAAATATTATTTAACCAAATTTTGAAATTCACAATTTTTATAGGTTATCAAATAAAAAAACCCGCGATTTTTTTGATTTTCAGACGACTGTATTTTTTTTCTAATGAAGGAAATTGTTATAAATTTAGTCTCATTAGAAAGATATTAGTAACCTTTAAGTATATCGTCCAAAAGATAGCGCTCTAAGTCCATAGCTTCTTTGTAAAACATCAATGTATTCCCAGATCCACACCCCAATTCAAAAGTTTAATATATGAAAAATGTGAAATTTCTTAGTTTCTAGTTTTATACAAGCATGATACTAAAAATTCATTGGTAAAATATAAAATTCGAGAATTAAATTCATTTGAAACGTAATGAAAACTCATAAGAGTAACCTTTAATGGATTAAAGAATGAAAATTTGAGAATAGGAAAACATGTCTCATAATAACAAGTATATTTTTATAAGGGTATATGTATCCGTTATAAATAATTTTCTTTTCTAATTAATTTTACTTTAAGGAAAAATTATCAAGCCTAAAAATAATTATAGATTAATATTTTACAGTAGAAAAATTAATTTTAAATTGAATTAAATACAAAAATTATGTAATTTCATTAATAACTGCTCTGTATTATTAAGAAATTTTACACATACACACACACACACACACATATATATATATATATATATATATATATATATATATATATATAGTAATTCAATCCACATGGAACTATAAAAATAGGCACAGGTGTTACCAAGTCATGTTATTTTTTATTTAGTATTTTAATTCAAATCAATAATAGAATACAATTGAACTAAAATACTAAATGGGGGGAATTAACAGGTTTTTTAATTTTTGTGTTTTTTTTTTAATACTTTCGTGTAAAAATCTGAGTTGAATCATCCACTCTCTTTCTCTTTATATATATATATATATATAAATATATATTCACAATATATATTTATTTTCAGAGAAAATTTACTTGGAAAATATATGAATTCATAGCTTATAGTTGAGCACCTTTCACCATAAGTAAAAATTCAGGCTACTGCAAAAGTTTAACTGTTTTCAGACTTTAGAAGAACATGTACACAAACAAAATCTAAAATATTATCCACGTATTGCTTAATCGTTATGGATTCTCTGAAATATAGTATAAGTTCTTTTCATTCATCTATAGATATGCCAGTCAACATCATTTAGAACAGGCTGTAAATCATGTCGACATTTTGAATACAATACTCCGAGTATAGTTTTCTTTTACGATAATATATTTCAACAATTATTACTTCTTTTTTAGCACTTATTACTAGTTACAGTAAATCTAAACTCATCAAAAACATGAGCCTTTTATAATTATATAATTTCCAGTATGATGAATTGTCTTTGGAAAACTCTAATTTGAATCTGTGATAAACTTCGATCAATGGGGAGTAAAAGGCTTGACAACAAGTCTTGACTGCAAATTAGTTTCATAGAGACTATTCAGAATAGTTTTATCAGAAATCAAACACCCTGATATTTACAGGTATTCATTTTACAAGAATAACCCTATTACTTACTTATTGCACTCTACTTTGACATATTTACCAATTTTCTATTAATATATGTGCACTTATTCCTCTCTTCTAATATACTAAATAATTTCCTAAATTATTTCCAGACCCTCTAGAGGATATTGCGAGATTCCTTCAGCTTTGAACTAACATTAAAGTATGAATTTCCACTTTTCAACATTATTTCAAATCATTTCAACCTGTTATTTTGAAAAATGGTACATTTTAATTTTAATCTAAATAATTTACCATAAATTCCCTAAAAAATCTCTTCGTTTATCTAAAACTATCACTTTCCACAAAATCTGATAAAGTGAAAAAAAATCATTTTGTTTTTACATGTTATACAGTTTAATATTTGAAAACATAATTTCAAGTCTAATAGTAGATTAATGTTTACCATGAAATACACCAAAAAATAAATTATGATTATATGAAAGTTTTTTGGAAACTTTCGTTTTAAAATAAGTACATCGTTAACAAAACGATGACTTTATTATTTTGAATGATATATATATATATATATATAGGTTAGAGTTGTAGCTTTGTATTATATATAAGCATGTTTATATGTTCAATAAAACTATGATTGAGTATTCATGAGTGTATTTTCCCAGGGAGCAAACTTAATATTAAATCTAAATTCTCTCGTTCGTGTCACCTGGTTCGGAAATTGGTCATTGATTGATGATTGGTTGAAAAGCGACAAATTTTCGATTACATACTTATGTTTCAGCAAATAAGTTATACCATGTAATAACACATACGAACATTTTTTTAATATAGTTTATTCACATTCATATATGTTCAAATTATATATATATATATTAAATATATAAGATATATATATATATATATATATATATATATATATATTTATATAAATATATATATTATATATATATATATAAATATATATATATATATATATATATATATATATATTAAATATATAAGATATATATATATATATATATATATATATATATATATATATAATCAAACAACATTATGATTATGATTAATATTTTAAGAAGAAGAATGTAATTCATTTACAAGTTTACTCACAACAATTTGAATTTAGAAGTGTTTAATGAAAAAATAAAATAAAAAAATAAAAATATTCGAATCAAACATAATAAACCATATCAGTGAAAAAAAATGTTAAATTACAATATTTATTAATATCAGATATAAATAAAAATAATATTTTTGTACAAATCTCTACTTTATAAAACAAATTTATGTTTTATAAAAGAATTATATATTGTGTAATTCAAATTTATCAAAAAGGTATTAAAATCGAATCAATTAAAAATAATATGACAGCTAATACAAAACTGATGTTTTATTCAATTTAGACAATAGTAAAAGTAATTATAGAAAGAACCTAGAAAATTAATTAATTTACAGCGTATTTTGAAAACGAGTTCTTGATAAAAAAAAATCAATACATTTTTTTTGGTATTTAACAAAAGTAAAAGTTAAAGTTGAAAAATAAATTAATTATAAGTAGTCAAACGAAACACAGTTCGTTAATTTAAAATAGATAAAATAAAACTATTCTAGAATGACATATGTAATGTCATGTTTTAATAGAGAAACAATTTTACATTTCACACAAAATATATACTTCCTTAATAACTATTAGTGAAGATTTTTCTAAACTCTTTCAGTGTTATCTGAAAATATTCAGTTTACAATCCAACAATATCGTTGTCAAAAAAGGTTATTTATTTTATGGAAAAAAATTTCAATAATACACATACACTCAATTATATGAAATAATAAATCATTTTTAGCGGATAAAAGAATGGCGTTAAATTATTATAATATCTTGATAAATTCTCATTTAAAAAATACATTACTACAAATTAAAAAAAATAATTTGTTGAAATCATTACCTTTAGTTAGTCATTATTGCCAAGAAAATAAATATTTATTTTATTATAGGCCTAACATATAACTTAATTTATATATATATATATATATATATATATATATACATTGTGTGTAAATATACATGTCCATATATTTATTAATATTAATGTAGTTGAATTTTAATATAACTTTAATAATATATATAAATATTTTTTTGCAATATTTTCCGTATTACATATAAATGCTTCACTATATTCATTATAATTGGAGGTACACGCGAAGTGATGCTATTTTTAATAAAATCAATATGAAAATAATTACTTTCAATATACTATAACAAATCAAGTAATAATTAAGTAAGGCAATTTATTATAACGGAACATTAATTATTGAATGGTACGTTGAAATACTCTCACTAAATAATCGATCTACCTAAAATCAAATATAAGCTTTTAACATATACAGGAGAGTGTGTATGCTTTATCACGAAATTTCAACTAATAGCGTAGAGTTTCTAATAAAGAACTGTCTTCAAAAGATTGAAAAAAATGATTATAAAACTGCTGATGCACAAAATATACAATATATAAGACTGTAGAAAAATGATGAACAAGTTTTATTTTCGATAGATTCGTTCTATAACACAAAAATGAAACACGGTACAAAAACCTTTTGAAAATAAAATTGAATTCTCAAACAAAAACTATAATAGTAATTATATATATATATATACATTTTTCTGTTTTATTTTTATACAAATAATGAAGTTAGGGTCTCGTTTTTTTATATACTTTTAATTAAGAATTTTTCATATAATATATTCAAAAGCTTTTTAATTTATACTTTCATTTACTTTTATTTGAACACTCTTCCGTTTTAATATATGGAAGAGAGGAAATAGTCCATTAATATCAGTTAATTTACATGATAATTTGTTATGTTATTTATCAAATGAAAAGTCAATAAAGAACACTTAAATTATTAATTTTGAATAACCATTTTAATATAAAATATATTTTTTGTATCATAGTACTCATTACACACGTATATATATATATATATATATATATATATATATATATATATATATATATATACATATATATGCAAGTATCTATATGTGTATGTATATTAACCCATTAAGCACCGCTGTTGCTTATACGCAACAAAAATTTTTGATTTTTTTTTCCGCTGGAAATATATTTTTTTTAAACTTTTTTACATAACAGTAAACATTGATCCAATAGCAGTAGAACTACATTAATTATTTAGAAAGTGAGAAAAAAGGGGAATATATGTAGAATTTGCAAGAACTAAACCATATATATATATATATATATATATATGTATATGTATATATATATACATATATATATACATATATATATATATATATCATGCATTTTTTTCCCAATTTCCTAACAATATTTTTTTGCTGCTATTGTTTCACCGGGATTTAGGAAATCCTAGTGAATGATGCCACTTTTCGACCATCAAACGGTGTCCATGTTTTGTTCATGAAGCTTCTGTTTAGGTAACTGTTTTGGTGCTTCTCCTCGGTCAAGCCACTGTGATGAACGTTTCCAATTGTTTTAGATAATCCAGTTTAATCACATGTGACAATGCGATCAAGAAAGGGATCATTTCTGTTACGCAAAAAAAAGCGCAGAGCACTTCTTATCGTATCGTCGAATTGCTTGATGTTCGTTTAGCTCGTACGGCACTCATTTATCAACTTTTTTTGTTTTTCCAAGTAGGCTCAAATTTCGAACAACTGTTGAATAATCAACACTGATTTCTTCTCCAGTTCCATCACTCGTGTTATTTTCCGTTTCAATAATGGTTCTTAAATCATTAATGTCTATAGATGAAGGACGTCCAGGACACTCCTCAACATCAAAGCTTTTGTTTCCAGTACGAAATTTTTGGAACCAGTGTTGAGATGTACGTTCACTAATTGACTATTCGCCAAAAACAAATTTGATATTTCGAGAAGTTTCTGTTGATTTACGTCTCGATTTAAACTCATACAACATAATGACGCGAATTCGTTTTTTTCCATGACTAATTTAAGAGGTTATATCCAACAATACTAAAGAATGAAAACAACGATCATAATCTGGAATCAATAGTGCTAGTTTTTGTATTTTGTTTACAATGATGTATCGCTTGATTATAACAAAACATAACGGTGACTAGAAAAATCGGAACCAAACAAAAATGATAAAAAACGCAATTATTTTTGCACCAACCTAATATACATATATATATATATATATATATATATATATATATATATATATATATATATATATATATATATGTCAAAAGTGCAACGTTTTTCTCCACCCGAAATGTTTTAGTAACTATCAAGGCATTTGATTGAGATTTTAATAAAATAAATGAATTTAAATTTTAAAAGTAACCAGTTTTTATTCATTTTTGAAATATATATTTTTTTAATAATGCTAACATTAGTCGCAGTTGTTGAGTATATAAAACATCTCACTGTGAAAATCAAACTTACTAATTCTTTTCTTTCTAACGCCAAATTAATTAGAACGGACCTAGAACCAAACCTTGCTAAGCGTTTTAGAAAATTCCTTCGATTTTGAGTAGCGGCGTTTAATGAGTGAACTTATTGATTTTTTCTTTATTAACAACTGTAATTATTATGCTTGAAATTCTATCGAAATTGTGTTTCATTATATATACAAGTACTTTATTATCTGCAATGTTTGATCATTAAACATTAATTATTTAAAATTACAGTAATTATTTCGATATAAATTAAAAATGTGATATATAAATAAATAAATATATATATATATATATATATATATATATATATATATATATATATATGTATATATATATATATATATATATATGTATATATATATATATATACGTATGTATATATATACATATATAATACTATATAGAGATTGATAATAGAAATAATATAACAAAGAGATACATTTGGAATTTTGTAGATTGAGAATGAATAAGTAACATTCACAATGGATTAAAAATTGCCTAGGGAGATACTATGGACAAAGATGCTATTGATTGTTAGCTGAAATCAGTAAGACGCTAGAAGAAAAACGACGTGAAGCTAATTTTCTCAATACGTAATCGTTAGAATGTTCGATTCGATTGTCGCCCACAAATGACAACTCTTACACATCTCTCTCGAGTTTGAGTTCATTATTTGAACTTAATACAACGCAAAAAGAAAAGGTTTTATCTCGATTTCAAAGAATATAAAATAAAAATTGTAGTTTTTATTTAAGTTGTACGTTATGTGAATTAATATGATTTTTTTAAATTAATGTATTATATATATATATATATATATATATATATAATATATACTATATGTATATATATACAAATACTGAAATAGACAGAATAAAAAATACATTAAAAAGAATATCAATGGTGATAAAATGAATGATAAATCTTATTTTGTTCAAATATTAATCTACAGATATTAATGAGACTGGTCAGTTCCATCTGTTTTCTATTTTTAACTTTTATGTTATCATTAAATTGTTATCCATTTTGTCTTAATTAAATTTTATTTAAATAGTAATATTTTTATGGACTTTTTAATGTATTCTCTCTATTAGTAGAGCAAAAGTAATATTGACTTAAAATCGATTTATAATACCTGGATACGTTAACGCTTCATTACGCCTGCAATGACGTCTAATAATGCCATTATTTACATACAGATTTTTATAATGGAAATAGGTTTTCTAAAATCTGAACAAAAATAATGTCATTTAATGTAAAATACATGTATGTTATACAGTTACATATAGGTTCGTATTTGGCATTGAATTTTTTTATTGGAAATTAAATTTTAATAATTATCCATAATTATTATTACATGAGATTTAAATTAATAGAAATCAGATTGATTGCGTACAACGAGATGAACGTTAAAATTTGTCTATACTACAATTTGTTTGCACATTTACCCTAATTATTTGTATAGCAAAAGTATAAATTTCACTTTTAATTAAGAAATATAAAGATAGGTATCAATCAGATAATAATTTGCATATGTAGATTTTGTGTTCCAAAAAAATAATAATATATATATATATATATATATATATATATAAGCTCTATTGTACTATTATGTAATTTAATTTTTATTGATTATAAAAATCATTTGCTAGTAATATTTATTTAAAACACAATATTTTTGTTAGAAAATAAGTTCAATTGTTAAAAGACATTTCATATCCATAGAACGATTTCAATATAAACTGATTAAATTCACAGAATAATAAATATAATTTTTAAAGCATGTGCTATTGAATTAACTTTTAAATAGCACTAATTATTTTAAAAAATTCTTGATAAATTATTACAAAATAAGTTAGTTATAAAATAGTAACTTGTATAGTTGGTTTTACAAATTTCATCCTCATTAGCGATTAGGATAATAATATAAGCTGAAGGTACAAGATAAAGTAAACCGTCATAAATATGAAGGATGTTAAACTATAAACTACTACAAAACATTCTCTGAAACTGGCTCATCTTTGTACTATGGGTACAAATAAGCTTAATCGTGTAATTACGTTTGTTTGTTCTAATAGTATAAATTTAATTGAAGTAAAATTTAGACTAGCATTAACGTACTGCGTGTTAATAACTAAGTATGTATAATAATTTATATCTAAGGCGAATAGTGATTTTAAATGTAGAGTTTCTAGTGATATATAGGTATTAATATATGTATGTATGTACGTATATATGTATGCATATATATTTATATATATATATATATATATATATATATATATATTGTTGTAACCCCTATTATTTATTCAATTAAAAATGATATTCTCTCTTTTATAAGAAAAATCTTACAATTTACTTACATACATTTTAACTATGAAAATCCATATTAAAAATGAATTATTTTTAAATTAATTGTAATGTATCAAAAAATATTATTTTGTAATAAAAATGCAAAGAAAATTAGTGAGAAGATATTTATATTTCTGTTTGAAGAATAATCTAATCGACCATGTAAATTAATTCAAAATTTTAAAAAGTGCTTGAGTCCTGTAAAACATATTTTAATATTATTAAGTTCGTAAGAAAATAATTGCGGTTTTTGTTTTCTGAATTCTATCCTTATTCTTTTTTCAATGAAAGTATCATTTCATCGTGTTCATGATAATATCGTTTTAAAGTGCATTTTTCAGTTTGTATTCTGGTAAAATCGACTGGTTTTATTATTCATTTCGCTTCAAATTGGGTTATTGAATTAAAGATGGAAAAGAAGCAAATAAGAGCAATTTTTTACGAGTTTAAAATGGGTGGAAAAGCAACAGAAACTACTCGTAAATTAAACGATGCTTTTGGTGTTGCTACTTTTAAGTATCGTACGGTGCTATTATGGTGGTTTTAAGAATTTCTTGCTGGGAACAAGAGTCTTGAAGATGACGAAGGTTACGGGGTTCAGAAATCTGAACTCTGGAATTTTACACCACCAGAATAAATAAACTTGTTATTAAATGGCAAAAATGGTGGCAATTCTAATGATGCCTATTTCGATTAATGAAGTTAATTGTTAGCTGAGAAAAATGTATTCGACTTTGAAGATCATAAACCGCAATTATTTTTCTACCAACCTAATCTTCTCAGTTTATGAAAAGAAGAACTTATCCGAAATACTCACTATCAATATTTTTTTTACATGGTGATATATATATATATATATATATATATATATATAATATGTATATATAAATATATACATATATATATATAATATATACATATATAAATATAATATATATATATATACATATAAATATATAATATATATATATATATATACATATAAATATATAATATATATATATATAAATATATAATATATATATATAATATATATATAATATATATATATATAAATATATAATATATATATATATATAAATATATATATATAAATATAAATATATATATATATATATATATATAATATATATATATATTATATATATATATATATACATATATAATATATAATATATATCTATATAATAACATTATTAATAAAATTTATTTAACTATCTAATTTATACTTAGTTTGAATATATTTCGTAGTTTTTTACCAGTCGTTAGCTTACTATAAACGAAACTTTATTTATATGTCTTTTTATTATCATATTTATTTTATTGCGTGTCATTAGTTTTTTTTTGTGTTGAAATAAAATAACATCTTAGGTCTTCATAGTTTCTTATTTTTAGAATTTATTGAACAGTGTGATGCCGATTTGCTAAAAAATATATTATTGAGTTTTCTTAATGAATGTTATGGAAAAAAATATGATCCAAATTTTTTTATGTTGCAGATTTTCCATTTTATACTAGTATTAAATTTGAATTAGATCCCATTTATGCTAAAATATAATTTCGAATCGTTTACTAATCTGAGTTGTGCAGCTGTTCCTTTAAATTTTATTGGTACTTATGTTAATTTTAGATAACATTCCACTTGGCAATATGTTTTAATTTCATTATATATATATATATATATATATATATATATATATATAGTTAGATGATTTTTAACCTTTCAAGGTCAGTTTTAATTATTTTTATTTGGTATTTCTCAACTAAGCTTAAATAATTCTTTTTTGACTCTATTATAATTTAAGTAATCCATATGTAATGGTTGTTAATTTTGTTTGGAAAGCTTCTTAAATGCGTAACTCACCATACTTTTCTATATTTTATTATTTTTCATCTAGTATTTTAAATTTTTCTAAATATATTTTAAGGTACCTAACTTTTGGCAATATTGATATTTCATCATTAACCTCTATTTTATCATTCTTCTGAATACTTGAAAACTTAAATAGTAATTTCCTGTTTCTAATCTGGTCATAAATCGAAATGTCTGTTTAGATTGGTAATGTAGCTTTTTAAAAACCTTTATTATGATTTTTCAATTTTTATTTTTTTTGTTATATCTTTATCCTCATATAGCTATACAATATAGTAAAATAGTATATGGGCTATATTGTGTAGCCCATATAGCTATACGATATAGAAAAATCGATCGAATCAAAGATTGCCAGAATTTTGTGAAAGTTCCATAATTCTTCATTTTCATTTGTATATCACATAGTTCTGTCGTTTCAATGTTCAGTATAGTTTTTATATCTTTTTGCGTTTCGATTAATAATACTTTTATTGTTTTTGGAATTTCCAAGTATGTGTATTTAAAACATCAAGCACAATAAAAATAATAAATAAAAATGGAAATACATGATAATTTTAGTAATAAGATGGAAAGAACTGTAATCAGAATTAGATTAAAAAAAATTGAAATCCTAAAATCAGAAAGTTCTTTTATTAAAATCCGCCTGAAAACACAGTATACTACAAAGTAATTCATTTAAATATCCCTGTTATACATTGGTTTTTAAAACAACATACAAATTTATTTCGGTTCCAAATATGTAAATTTCATGAAAACTTCGAAAAAAAGTCGAAAATTATATCAGAATATGTTCTTAATTGTTAGATAATCATTTTTTTTCAAAAATAAAAATTTTAATTTTTCTAAAATCTTAAAACTATGAACAAATAAATAAATATTATTATGAATTAGAAAGTAATATTCTTGAAAATTAAAAGTGAAATATCCAAGAAATAAGATAATTAATTTTTAGTAATATTTATAATAATACTATACTATAAATATGATACTCTTAAAATATATTTTTATACTGATTTGATATTTTGTTCAATTTTAAATCAAAAAATACAGTTAATTCCTACTTTATGTTTAATAAAACGTCCTTATCTCTTCTAACTTCATTAATATTCTACTCTTATAATTTTAGTTAAAGTACATTCACTATAAATTTATTAAAAATATTATTATGAAAAAACAGTCTATAACACTTTTTTATTTTATACTTATACAGTTTTTGAATCACTAATTGTATAAAGAATATATTTTTCCTTAGTTCACAAATAACTAATTTCTGTTTTCACAGATAATCAATATTCTTAATATAGTACATGTTTGTCGTGAAAAACAAGGGAATCTCAACACAACATTATCTTTAGATAAACAATTTAATAACATTATTACATAGTTTAATTTTAAAAAATAGTGTTGTTATATTTTATATTTCATATGCGGAATTTTATTAAATTTTATATTTGAATAAATTATTAAATAAATTTAATCTATTTAATGGTGTGTGTATTTGGAAATACTCGTACATATATATATTTATATACTTCTTCGTTGTTTCGTACAGTCTTTACTTTTCTGTTTTTAAAGTCGTTCAATTAGTTAATTGGGGTTCACGGTGTAAGCTGTAACATATATATTAATAAAAGCAAATAATGGTTACTGAGAAAACGAGAAATTTGAAACGGAGTAAAGAATTTATAGGAGGTTTATTTGGTATTTTTTTCGTTCTGTTTAATCACCCCATTTTTCTTTTCCTTAATCAATATTGAATACAAGTACATAATTTATAACAGTTGTTTTTGTTAAAAAAATAAGTTATAAAATAACGGGGTCTTAATAAAAACAAACATTTATAATTTTTCATACGCTTTTCAATACAAGAATTAATGAATAAATTTCCTTTAATTTTATAATTATTTTTAATATAAAAATAAAAGCTTTGCTTTTAAATATATTGATTTTATGTATGTTTAGAATTATGTATGTGTATAAAAATAAATAGCAATTAAAACCATTTTGTTTTTTTATTGATTACTTTATCAAAGGTACATTCATGAAATTGAGCAAACGAAAATATTTTTTAATGTCATCTTTAAAAAAAATAAAACTGAAAATTAATGTATATAAAAAATATAAGATCAGACCAATTCGAAAAATAGTAAAATTTCTTTTTACAATTTTTCGTTGTCTAAAGTTTTATTTTTAAATTTATATTCAAAAAAAAAAATGTATTATTTTCAAATCTGTTATTGATTTTAAGAAATATTTTTTTATTCTGATTATAAATCATCCTTATATTTATATATTTTCTTTTACTTAATAGTAATGTTATTTTCAACCGCTACTATTAAATTAACGCCATGTAGTAATTTCACTAGTAAAAACATTTTTTAAGACTAATGTTGTTGATAAAATCAGTCAGGATTTTAAACATTGTTACTATGACTTACTTCATTTTAAAATTTAATAATTATTTTTTCAACTTTAATAAAATATACATCAAAAAGATAAATAAACCTATGCCAGAAAAAAATACACCAAACTTTAAAAGTAAACCATCTACAATTATCAAATTACAGTCATCGTAACGAACTGCAATTATTGCATTCGTTGAGAATGACTAAATCAACTTTACTGAATGTATGAATATCATTGTAATTTAATTTTTCAGTAAACATTATCTATTTATAAGTTTGAACAATTTTATATTCCATGAAAATTAAACATTTTTTTAAAAAAAGATAATAAATAATTTAAAACTGAAATAAATACGTTCCTTTTTACTCTCTCTCTCCCTCCCTCTGTATATATATATATATATATATATACATGTATGTGTTTATATAAACATTATTAAATTTATTTTTTCTTAACATATTTATAAGATAAACAAGAGAACTTTAAAATTGTGCATAAAATATTTCTCAGCGGAAAAGTATGTGTATAATTTCTAATCTTAAAACAATTTAATTGTTCATAAATAATGTTTTCAGCTAATAAACAAAGTCATGTTTGCCGAAACATTCACGGATGATTAAACTAATTCATGGGCGCACTCATTAGTCACTAGACATTTATTTCATTCCATAGACATTAGTTCTACAGCATTTGATCTCGACTGATATCTTTTGGTTGTTCTCATTCCAAAACACGAGACAAGGTTCATTTGAATTCTATTTATGCACGATCAACAAAAAAACTATGCTTATATTGTAGCAAAGCCTGTTCGTATCTCATATATCACTGCTCACTTTAAGAAGTTACTAATTGCCTACTTTTTTTGTATTCTAACTTTTAACCACGCACCTATATATCTTCGACAAACACGCTATTTAAAGAGCAATGTACTCGAGTAGGAAATAAAATAAAGATTTACATTTCAAATTTAGAACAACAAATATAATATCGGAAATATAAATATAATATGTAATGATTTTAGTAGACGTTATATTCTTTGTAATTTTAAAAATTTTACATCAAATTAGATATTCATATTTTTTACACTGTTTGTATGTTATCATAACACCTGATGTTATTTTCTCACAATAAGGTTTTCTAACACTAGTTAAATTCACTTTCACAAATGATTTATTTTTCCGGACCACAAAAAACAATTTTTTGGTAGAAAATGTTTAATAAATTATTATTTATCATTTTTAATTGTTATTTATGTAAATTTCGATACCATTATCTTCAGGATCCCAAGTTGTGTTATAAAAAAAATCGTTTATAAAAGCTATCATATTATTATTATTTTCAGTCTTTTATAATTTATTCCGATCATATTTTATAATAAAAGAATGTTGTATTTCTTGATAGCATAAAATTATTACGAACTATATTCATATTTACATTCTAAATGAAAGCATTAAATAAATGTCTAATATTTTTCATTCAAATATAACTTGAAGTATTTTTTATTCGTCCAGAAAACCCTGCGCTTTTACAGGAAATTGAAAACTTTAATAACATCTCAAATGTATTGATTCCACTATTCTGCTTGCAATATCTTTTTTAAATATTTATACACACACACACGCATATATATATATATATATACACACACTTCAACATAGAAGTATTAAAATGGGATACAGGCGTTAAGAAGTCATGTTATGTTTTATTTAGTATTTTAGTTCAATTCAATATTAAAATACAATTGAGCTAAAATACTATATGGGGGATAAGATGTTTTTTTTTTAATTTTTGCGTTTTTTTGTGCGTTCGTGTGAAAGCGTAAGTTCAATTGGCCTATATATATATATATATAAGTTAGGACTGTGGAAATGAAAATATTAAGATTCATTTCATGATTAATACTTCTGTACCACCAAAGAAGTGAAGATATAAGAAGGAATTGTGGCATATAAGATGTAGTAGAATGAACAAAGGCCAGAAGAAAGAAGTGGAACAACCACGTGAATAGAATGGGGGAAGAGCGACTTGACCATATTTGTAAAAGTGAACGACCTTCGGGAACGAGATTACCTGAATGACCGCGCAAGAGATGAGCACAGAGCTGGTAATCCTCTTCCACCGATTTCGAGTGAGAGATAAAGCAACAGGAGAACAAACTCCTAGCTTAAGAATAATAATAATAATAAGATATGTAAAATAAATTTTCTGTTTATAAAAAGAAAAGTATGTGAGAAAAAAATTTAATATTTTTATCTCTTTTTTATTCTAAAAACTTTAATACATTTATAATAGTTTGATATTAATATTGTTTTTAAATTATAAATGAAATAGTAAATTTATGAGTCATATTTCAAAATCAGATAAGTTTGAGATCGAATTTCATCGGAAAAAAATGTGTTGTACACATAATTTCTTACTATTTTATTACTCTTGATGACCATTTGATATAAATTCAAATTAAATAAAGTTTAAATAACGTTTATAGATTCTTTTAAAATTATTCACGCTTCAATAACTGCAATGTATTGTAATATATGGTAAGAATTGCACAAAAAATAATGAATATTTTCAAATACACAAATGTATTTTCTAAACATGATATATATATATAAATAAATTCGTGCACATAAATACACTCTCAGGAGCTTATATATATATATATATATATATATATATTCAGCCGTAAATATACAAAAAGATAAAAAGACATTTTAGCAATAAATTGTCCCGTGAAAGCTTTCCCAAGTGTCCATCTTTTTATATCTATGACTTTTCCTTGTTCTCTAATAAATTTCTAAACCAATTTATTTCATTGAATATTTGACTTTCTGCTTAAATTTGTTTCAAGCATCACATGAATTGCTTTTTCTCTGTGAATAATGAAAAATACTTTTGACATTTGCCTTATATTTATGTCATGGCAGTTTGCGTCGTTGTAAAGTTTTGAATTTAAAATCTTGTTGTGAAACTTTAGTTTATATCGTACATATGCATTTTAAAGTATTTCTTCCCTTACGTCGCATACTTTTTTTGAAACTATTTATTAGATTTTGTATTATTTTCAATATGTTTATATTTTCAGCTATTTTTTGGATTTTTTTATAAATATAAGTTAAAACACAAACTATTAACCTAACCTGAATGTTAAAAAAATATAGTTAACATATTGAAATAGTAATTGAAATTTCAGAAAAACTGGTTTACATAATTATATTATCTTAATAGACTTTTTATTAATGTTGTTAGAAAGGTTGTATATTTTATTTAAGAATATTTTCATTCATACTTTAGTATAATTTAATTTAGAATTATATATATATATATATATCTATATATATATATATATATATATATATATATATATATATATATATATATATATAATTACGTCTCGCCTAATGAATGATGTGGATAATTTGTAATTAAAATATTATTATTCTTGTAAACCAACAAGTTTTTTTAAACCAATTTTTTTTAAATTTAGCACTAATGTTTGACATCTAGATTTTATTTTATATAATAATGCAGCACACGCACACACACAAATATATATATATATATATAATATACATACAAATACATATATATAGATATACATATATATATACTCACATATATATATATATATATATATATATATATATATATATATATTTCAGGTAACCAAGAAATTTCTGTCGTTTTTGAATTGAGAAAAAAACTTGTGTACTTTTACATAAGATAACTTTATTCATCAAAATATCCACCTTCGCATTGAACAGCCCTTTCACAGCAAGAAGATAATTTATAAATTCGATTTTTATAAAACGGATACTTTTTATTTTCAAAAAATGTGAATACCTCCATTTTTAATTCTTCTCCATTATTAAACTGTTTACCACGCAAACGATTGTCCAAAGATAAAAACAGGCGATAATGTGATAGAGATATGTCTGGAAAATATGAGGCATGGAGGAGGATCTTCCACCCTAAATTGATAATTTTTGTTCTGGTCTCTATTGCAACGTGTGGTCGTGCGTTATCTTGCAAAAATAAAACATTTTTAATAAAACATTTACAAGTGCTGGCTGTTTTTGTTTTAATGCATCGTGTGTACTCGTTGGACTTGTTCACTATAAATGTTTTCCGTGATGGTTCGACGCACTCGTAGATATTCATGGTGAATAATTCCTTTTGAAGTCCATCAAACACCGAGAAGTTTTCGCAGTGTTAACTTTGATTTAGGACTTTGTGGGACAGGATCACCTAATGAAAGCCAGTGGTGAGTACATTTGTAGTTGGAATAAATAATCCATTTTTCATCAATGATCAAAATTTGATCCAAAAAGTTTTCTAATTTTAGTCGTGAGATAAGAGATGTACGGATTGTAAGACGCTGTAATTTATTATTGGGAGTTATTTCGTATGGTACCCATTTACTTAATTTCCACCTCTTTACAATTATGTATAAATGCTTCCGTATTGTTTTGTCACTCACTTTGAACAATTATGCAAGCTGTTGATACGTTAAACTGGAATTTGTTTCATTGTCTCCGATTCGTCGATATATAAATTTGATGGTCTGCCTGATCTGGTCTCGTCTTTAATGGATTCATCCCCGACAGAAAATTTTTTAAACCATCTCTGCACCATTCTTGATGTAACTGTATTTTCTCCAAACGCATTTCAAATATTTTTTGTAGTTTCTGTAGCATTAGTCCCAAGCTTAAGTTCATAAAGTAAACACGCACGTACTACACTCTTTTTCACGTACATTTTTAAGGGTGAGAATTATTTTTTAAATTAAAGTGAACAGTTCGAGATTCTTTTCAAACACATGCATATATTACTGATAAACAATTCTTAGAATTTTGTCTGATAACGAGTGTAAACAATTCTTGGAATTATTTGTACGTTATAACAGCGAAGGAACATTCTTGTTTCCGTAATATATACACAATATATTATTGTTATCGAGGAAATATAATTCTTTTACTTTACTCTTGTATAAGTGAATTGAACGCTGATCACAGAATGAATTCTTTAGTTTACAAAGTTGACATGAAATTATGTATTCACTTTTTGTATTAAGAAATCATATCTACTAAGTATATAAAATTAGATTACAAATTATATGACACGAAGTAAGTGTTTCAATAAGCGTTCGGTACATGAAATCGCTATGCATTATTCAAAATGTACTCTCTATACATCGTTTTGTTTGTCACTACTTGTTTTCAGAGTGCTTTGTCTTTTAACAGAACACGCCTGGAAAATAAATAATGCATGAAGCAGTAATTGATTTTTCACATAAAAATTGGAAACTTGAGATATTTAAATACCTTATATTGCATTTATATATGTACATATCATTTATATAAACAACATATATATATATATATATATATTGGGTGTTGGAATTAATTCGTAGCGTTTTCTTCACGAGAAAAGATCGTTTATTTTAAATGAAATTGAAAAACATATCATTCAAAGTATTGTCCATCGTTAGCCACTACTTTTTCCCATCTTTCGGGCAGAAACCGAATACCACGTCGGAAGAACGCCTCGTCTTTAAATGCAATCTACGAATCAACCCATTTTTTGCGATCTTCATAAGAAGTCAGCTTCTACCCAGACAGGCCATGACTCATCGATCGAAACATGTGGTTATCAGAAAGAGAAATATCTGGAGAATATGGCGGGTGGGGTAGGACTTCCCATTTGAGCGTTTACAAGTATGTTTTGATCGGTTTTGCGACGTGCGGACGAGCATTGTCGTGCTGCAAAATCACTTTGTCGTGTCTTTCAAAGTATTCCGGCCGTTTTTCCTTCAATGCACGACTCAAGCGCATCAATTGTAGTCGGTAGCGATCCCCAGTGATGGTTTCATTCCGTTTGAGCAGCTCATAGTAGATCACACCCTTATGATCCCACCAAATACAGAGCATGAGCTTGGATCCATGGATATTTGGCTTTACCGCTGGTGTTGATGGTTGGCCGGGCTTAACCCATGACTTTCTGCGCTTAGGATTGTCGTAATTGATCCACTTTTCATCGCCTGTGACAATTCGCTGCAAAAATCTCTTCCTTTTCTCCCGTTGAAGCAGCAGTTCACAGGTAGAAAAATGCCTTTCAACGTCCCTCGGTTTCAATTCGTATGGGACCCGATTTCCTTGCTTTTGGATCATTCCCATGGCTTTAAGGCGTTTTCCTACCGTTCACAAGTCAACTCCCAAAATTCAGACAGTTCTTGAAGTGTTTGACATGGGTCTTCATTAAGCAATGTCTCCAATTCTTCATCGTTGAACTTTTTCGGCTGTCCAAGTCGTTCCTTGTCTTCCAAGTCGAAATCACCAGTTTTAAAACGTGCAAACCACTTCCGACACGTTTGCTTAGCTAGAGCATGGCCACCATAAACTTCCACCAAAATCGATGACTTTCGGCAACACTTTTTTTCATGTTAAAGTAATGAAGTAAAACTCCCCGCAAAAACAATTTATCCGGCACGAAATTCGACATATTCGATAAAGTACAAAGTGTTGTTATTTACGCTTCAACCGAATGACATATACTGAAACTGACGCCTAAGGACAGCTGTTTTACGGGGAATATTTGGTTAAAGGGAACAATGGAAGAATGTACTACCTACGCCATCTCTTGTAAAACGCTACGAATTAATTCCAACACCTAATATATACATATACTCATGATAAAATATTAAAAATTTATTTCGTATTACTGAAAATGTAAAATCCCATAGATAGATAAAGTATATTAAGTAGGATACAATTACCTAAATAAATAAGAATGACTGACAAAGAATATTATTGATATTGAATTAAATTTAGATGAATGCACTTAATCCATATGAGCAATATATAAAATGATTTATTCTGTCGAAACGGTCTATTCTAACCAGAGTCCACTTCTGATTGCAGAATTTCTTAAATATTTGTTACAAATCCTCTTAAAAACATTAATTGTACATTCAAAACATTTACTATTACTCTTACACAACAAATTTTAATTTATCTATAATAGAAAATTGAGCAAATCCTGATTAATATATTATTACATTATTGGATTTATGAATGCTTACTCTTTAGATTATTTACTGAAACTTATTTCACACGAGAGGTAACTAAAAAGTTTTACATATTAATTCACTAACTGATTTACGATATAGATATGAAAAAAGGGTATATTTATTCTTCAACATATCCACCACCATTATCAATACATTTACAATATGTAACAAGTGTCTTCATAGCGTTAGTTCGTGTTAATTAGTGTTAGTGAAAAAACCAGGTCTCCTTGTGATATTCCAGTGATTATCTCTTTTCTTTCAGTTCAAAATAATGTACTCAGATTTTATCCCAGACAGACTATAGACACTATAAAATCATTACATTTAATTTCTCAATGCAACAATTTTTCTTGTACAAATATTTCTGTAACTTAAAATGTGTACGATATGTCTTACTTTTCCTTAATAAGTTCCAATTTTTGTAGGAATACAGTATTACTTTCCAACGTCGAAATATTGATCTGTGAAGAAACACACTAGCACTAGCAGTTTGCTCACAGATCAATATTTATTCTCATTGCGTATTGTCCATTAAAGCTACACTAATCCAATTAAGCAATGATTCAATGTTTGCTACTCGTTTTCATTCATCCCAAAATTTCAAACTATTCAAGAATTATAAACTTGTGTGTGAAAATTTTCAGCCACTTATACTAACTGAATATTGGTGTCATAATAATCTCGTTCTTAATTAGATTAACTAATTTTTCTACATTTGATTTTCATTTCAAAAAAATATGAATCTTGTTCAGTTTTCATTAAACGTTTTACTATTTTACTTTACTAATAAGAAAAGAAGAAAATAAATCTTCCTAACGTTTTCAATATTTTCACTTTAAATTTGACGTCTTGAACACTAAGTAATAAATTTATTTTTACATATATATATATAGATTCTTTATGCATTACAAATTATTTCCATTCAAATACTTAAATTCCAGTAAATCTTATTCGAATTCTGAACATTTGAAATTATATACATTGTATAAGAAAAGGTTTTGTCGACTATAATATCGTTATAAGGGTCTTTCAAAACGATGAATTACATTTTGTATTTCATCCATTTATCAGTAAATTCAAGTAAACTCCTAACAACTTGATTTTTAAACCCAAATCATATAAAAATTACAAACATATATATGTAAATCATAAGAATAAAACAAGCATTGTTAATTTTATCTATTGTATATTAAATAGTATATTATAGTACTATCTCCATGTATTTTTTGATTTTTACTTATAATAAACATTAAAGAAAATTAGGACAATATAAAAAAACGAAAACAACTATAAATCAATATTATATACATACACACATAAATACACACACACATATATATATATATATGCTTATAAGTATGTATATTTTACTTGTATTGTTCTATTAGTTTCTCAAGCACATAATCTGTTGTTTACTTTCCCTCGAGAACTTTATATGTAAAAACAACGGTGTTTTAATATATTATTACACTGAATATTTCCATCTTATTCTGAAATAATTTTATCAGCTGACAGAAATTATATTATAAAAATCTCATAGAACGACATGAATGAAGTAAGAAATTCTATCCAATATTTTGTGTGATAATGAAGAAGTCATGTATTTTTATATTAAATAACGCCTTTTCTAACGACTTGAAAAGAATTTCGTAGTTTTCATTGAAGGTACGTAACTTTTCCTCTTTATATTTTGAAATAGTAACAATATTATATATATATATATATATATATATATATATATATATATATATATATATATATTACAAGTCTACATACAACTTTTTCGTTATTATTTCATTAATATCATAAGTTTGAAATTATTTGTGTACTGAATAATATATTCTATAACTGTTATTTTTTAAATAATTTTTTTTCATAATACTGAAATCAAAATGTGAAAAAATTAACCTTTTTGGTTTGTTCTATTCTTGATTTGTTGTATTTTATATTTTATTTAGTTTTTTAAATAAATAACTAACGTTATGATTATTTATTTTCACAACCTTTTATTCTATTTAAAGAAATACTCCTATTATATTCTTTTTCGTTTCTAATAATGTTTTTAAAAAAATATATGTTATAAAACTTTTCATATATGAAAACTATATTCCTACATACATTTAAACAAACATATATATATATATATATATATATATATACAAATACTTTAAATACTTTAAGCAGTTATAAATAAAGTAAGAGACAATCAAAGTAAATATAAAAAGTTATAAAATTAAATAAATATTAATGTTTGCTGATATCATTGCAATTTTAAAAGAAAACAAGCAATGTTTAGAAAATATTTTCAATAAAATGAAAGGAACTTTCGATGACTAGTACAATATCTGAATAAAGATTGAATATACTAAAATATTCACTTTTAGGTAGCATAATGGGACATGAAGACAGGTGAAATAGGATAATCAAATCCTATAAAAAATTGAAACTACATCTATTTAGGAAGCGAAATCAGGATAAATATGTTCTTGGGATAGTATATGTATCAAAAAAGTATAATGAAATTTGTTTAGAATAATTATATAAAAAGAATGAGGAAGGTATGTTCTTCTATTTATCCGTGTATGAGAGAGAGATGAATAATTAAGTCGATTGAAAAGGTTGAAAAGGAGAAATTAGTTAGCTCTAAGATTTGATTTTACTAAAAGATGCTTAGAGTAAGGTAGATCTTTCTATATTATAAAAATAAAACCGTAATGCTGTTCCTGTCACTTTTATTCGTTCTTTGATTGGTTACTATAGGTCACGTGATATCTGTTCTGATTGGTTGATATCAGTCACATGATATACGATTCCGGTGTAAAGCTGACATCAAATTTATTCAAAATAGTATTCACTGAATCTTTACAGTAAGAAAATTGTTACATATTTTAACGTTGTTTTTGGTTATGTTAATTTCAATCAACTTTTACAATAAAAATTTTACAACTTACATTTTACACGGATTATTTTTGTATATAATTTGTTAGTTTCTGTTATTTGTTAGGAGGGAGACCAGTGTTATCGAACGGGGGTGAAGCCACATCTGGGTGTTGGTGAGAACAGAGAGCAGGGATATTCAGGAAAATGAAAGAGTACTGACATATACAGAATAATCTGATAAAAGGAAGATGATTGATGGAAATATCATGAGAACTTCGGACATGAAATAAAAATAATACTAGAAAGGTAGATTGAAGGATAGAACCATAGAGATAAACCATCATTTAAATATTTAATAATTAAAGACTTTAAATTCTATAAGCAACAAAAAATGGAAAAGAAAATCAGAAACTGGAGATAACGACAGAAAATGAATATGCAAATTTTAAGTGAAATAATTATATACATACATATATATATATATATATATATATATATATATATATATATATATATATGTATATGTATATATATAAGAAAAGACAGAGACAGATTATAGAACAATCCGTCCGTGCGTTTCTAAGGTAAATTCAACTATTTAAACGTTAAGTTAACCGTTTGAGTGCCAGATGGCGCGATCGCGCTTCTGCTTTTCAGTGCCGAAAAGTGCCAGCTCATCGATCTATAGAGTCAAACTGACTGCACACTCTGATTTCGTAGATGCGTGTCTTTATTGTTACCGTTCATCGGGGTGTTGATAACATTATGTTATTGTTAACTATGAACCGATGAAGTATGTTGTGTTGTTGTTTATTAAACACAATATTATCACTACTTTTACTCATAGGAATGTCATAATAACAATGAATTCAATGAGACAATACTTACTGCTTATAAGCAAAATAACAGCGCAATCGCTCGGAATGTTTCGACATGAAATTAGAAAAGCGCAATAGCGCTGCCTGGAATTTTTCCACATGGTATTTAGAGAAGCGCGATCGCACCGCTTGGCATTTTTCAATCGGATTTTTGCAAAGGCCCTTGGCACTCAAGCGGCTAAGAAAAAGAATCAAAATAAGTATTTTAATAATACTTTTTTGTATTTTATAATGTATTGGACAGTTACGAGAACCTTATCGAAAATTACAATGGTCGGTATGAAAATAGTAATCATTTGATTACTGTGAATTGACATTCAATATCAAAATGTATTTAGTGTTATTATCCAAAATGAGTATTATAAATTTTCCATTCTGCTATAAATAACGCTTATATTCGTAACGAAGTTTCTGTATTAATTTAAAATTAGTCACTGTATTTATTAAATGAGATAAACTGATATACTAGTTTATATTCCACACTTTATTTTATTATTATTATATATTATTTCACACAAACGCATAATTATTTATTTATTTATATATATATATATATATATATCAATATAATTCACTGTTCACAAATTAAAACTATATTACACTAAAGAAAACCTACATACAAATCAGCATTATTTAAATTTATAACTCATTGAAAACGTTAATTTTAAATTTAATTACTCTTTGTAATGTATACATTGCAATAAACTCGTTAGGTCAAAACTCACTTGTTAAATACCATGAAATACATCTTTTATATTCGTTCAATTTTGGTTATGACAACAAATAACATTTTCAGACCGCTGTGAAAAATTATTATTCGAATATTCTATACTAAATACTTTCCATTCGAAGTAGAAACAATATGTAACGTCATCTTTTTCAAATCATAATAAAATATATATTTTAATAAAAAATTGATCAAATATGAACATACTATTCTATTCTTATTTAGTTTATTGTTCAATAATCGTGATAATTTAAGTCTACAGTAATCATTTTATATGGATGAATTTTTATGATAAAGTAATATTGTAATTGTAAACTGTCAATTTTTTATAAGTAACAAAAAATATTTTAATTAATATACATTTTAATATACAGTTATTAAAATTTAATCAATACTGGAATTAAAAAGAATATTTCCATACATGTGTACACCTTATTCATTTTTTTATATTTTCTACAATATTATATACTATCATATTGTATTACACAGGCTTTGTTGCCTGAAAAGTGTTAACTGAAGAATATATATTTCCACACATTAGATTTAAAAATCTACTCAGATTGTTTATATCACAGAGATTTTTTTACGAACGCTAATAGAGAATTTTCTATCAATCCACACATATTGTATGCAAACAATATATTTTAACTGTCATATCAATATGTTTTAAGATTTTACAATTATTTTTTATTTAAATACTTGTTTATAGCTTGTCAAAATTGACGGGAAAATAGAAAGAATAAAACTGTTCATTGATTTGTACAACAAAATATATTTAAACATAAAAAAGATATCTAAGAACGAAACTTAATGAACCAAACTTGAAACCAATTCATTGTGACAATTTTCTTATAAATCAGATTCGTTAGATGGCAGCAGACGACCACGTTACGGACAAAGTGTCGAGAAATGTATGTTTTTATGGGAAAAGAAGATGGGTGAGATTTTCAATAAAATAAAATATGACAAATATGAAGAATGTATAAAATTCCCACGTTTTCTTTATAAATTGAATCGTTCTGGATGAAAAATCATCAACGTCCCAGAAGAAATCTGAAACTGACTTTGTATCAAAAACTCTAGCGATAAAAAAAAATTGTATCAAACTTGGTATCAAGGAACGATTTATTAAAACTCTTGATATTAATAACAATTATTTTCAATCTCATATTAAAGTTTTCCCAACATTATCTGAAGCAAAAACAGAACATTTTGTTTAACGAATTTCAAATCGGAAAGTTTGCAAGGAATCTACACATAAAATAGAAAACCAATCGTATTTTCAGATTCAACATAGTAAAAATAGTAAAAAACTTTAAAAAAAGTTTCTAACTATAAAGCAAATATTATTTTTCATGATAGTTTTATAATTTCTTACATCAATAAATACAAAAAACTATTCGTTAACAATCCTTACATAATATTAGGAATAGAAGGCATTCCCTCTTCATTACTTTATTTTCTAATAAGAAATAACACATATATATATATATATATATATATATATATACACACACACATACATCTATGAGTTGAAGTCATAACATTAACAACATGACATCTAATATTTCTATATCCTTTTTCTAATCGATCATTTCTTAAGTTTCATGTTTGATAAATGGCGTTTTATTATGTAATACCTTTAATATATAGGTCAATTATAGTATACTAAAAGTAAAATAATTTTATCCTCTACCACAATGGTATTTGTCAGTTAACTTATGAAATGTCTAATTGAATGCATTGCATTATTGATGAATTTATGGCATCGACATTCACTTACTTTATTTTCAAAATAAACCACTTTATATTTTTTATTCAAGTGTTTTAAATAGAAACAGTTAAAAATTTACTCTTTATATTCTACACACAAATAATGTATATTAAACTTGAAAATATATACATTAAGTTGAAAAAAATATATATTGAGGAACAGTTCGTTATTCGATTCCATTTTTATAAAAATGTTTTCAAATTTGTAAAATTTCAGTTTAATATTTGAAACTAGGTATAAAGTTATTATTATATTTTCATTCTAAAATTAATAATTTGATTCAATTTCAAATCAATAAGGAAAATAAAGTAATTAAACATTAAACAAATAAAATATATTATTTAGTGATACAAGTAAATGTCTGTTTCATGTTATGAAATTAGAAATAATTCATTTTAATGTACTTTAATTATTAAAATAATAATAATAGTACATATATTATAATGAATTTTACACGTTTACAATTTTAAGTCAACATTTTATTAAATTATTGAAAATATCTTTACAGTAAATTGATTAGTTTTGAAACATTATTTCCTTTTTTATAGCAAGTACTTAAATATGAAATCGATCATTTTCAAATTGATATTTTTCTAAATTTATAATTTATTTTCTTGTAATATCATTGTAAGAAACTTAGTTTTAGAATATATACATATACATTAGTATACATGTATATATATATATATATATATATATATATACATACAGATGTGGGTCATTTGATAAGTTTGGTAAATTTCTATTATATGGCACCACCATTCGTTTGGTAACGTAACGGCTATCAAGTGTCACTTTTCAAACAACCATAGCTGAAATTTCAACCAGAAGCGACGCATTATGACGCAGTTTGAAACGAGCATTGTAGCAGGTGCTGCAAAAATGAAAAAAAACGAGAAGGCCTTTTGCGTCGATTCGTCATCGCGAATGAAACACAGATCCACTGCTACACACATGAGTTGATGTAGCAGTTAAAGCAGAGGACAACGGCTGGTGAAAGGGTCCCGAAGAAGGCGAAGACCGTTTTAACGGCTGGAAAGATGGAGATCACTGTTCTTTTTTTATTTCCAAAGGAAACATCCTGATCCACTATTTAACGAAGGGAAAAACTATAACAGGATCCAATTATGCAAGATTATTGGACCGTTTGAAAAAAGTGCTGAAACAAAAACGGTCAAGATTGGCGCACAAAAAAGTGCTTTTTTATCAGCACAATGTGCCGTCCCAAAAATCGACCGTCGCAGTGGCAAAATTGCATGAATTAGGTTTTGATTTGATTCTTCATCCACCCTATTCTCCTGACTTAACCCCGTGCAACTTCATCCTCTTCTCAAACTTGAAAATTTGGCTCGGTGGGAAAAAATTCTTATCGAATAAGGATATCAATACGTATTTTGCAGACTCGCTGGACCAAGTATATAGCCCTCAATGGAGACTATGTTAAGAAATAAAATCGATTTTTTTCAAAAAATTATGTTTATCTTGCTTTTTTACCATACTTAACGAACGACCCATATGTATATATATATATATATATATATATATATAAATTAATTATTCAGTAAAATTCAAATAAATTGAAAGTATTTGCAAACAAATCCTCATAATAAAGTTTGTAAAAAATATTTAACTTTCTATATACAAAACTGATATGAAATAATGGTACAATAAAATAACTTGAAGTTGAAATCCGAGGAAAGTTCGAAAATCAATGTTTAATAACTTGTTCATTGTAATATACATAAAAATTTGATGTTAAGTTTGAAATTATATTCCTTTATATATATAATATTTTTTCCAAAGTAAAATAATTTTCATTTTCCAAATATAGCACTTAATAATGTGAAATTCATACATACGATCTTCAGATATATAATTGCGAGTGTAATAAATTGCTGGTTGTTAAAAAAAAATAATATGAGATATAGTCACTCAGTCAGTAATCTAGAAATTCACGCCTTACAGATATAAAGCATGAGATTTCGTGTCAGAAAACCCAATTACAAAGGAGAGAAAATATTTTTGAGGTGGTGTTAGAAGTAATTCTGTGCCAAGAGGGTTACCTTTTGACATAGTACGTGTAAAATGTGTTATCCGGGTATGAGATACGAGCCGTATTCTATATGAAATAACAACGTGTTATAATCAAGAGTTTCATTTCCTCTTTAATTTGACGTATCATCATTAATATGAATTACAGAAATAACCATACATTAAGATTATTATTTTAATTTAAATTAACTGTACACGTGTATCAAGCGAGTATTACCAAAGCAAGAATAGAAATTCAGTGACTAGTTTGCAGAATATAATCATTTATAATTTCTAATTAAGTTATTTCAGAACACACTTGATATCAAAACTCGTTAAATGTTTAAATCTGACATTTTCTTAATGAAAGTTTGTAATTTGCTCACCAGCATTTCATAATATAACATTTAACACATTTCCTATCAATCATACAATTTTATTCGTAAATCAAATTCTAATTAATATAATATATATATATACATATATATATATATATATATATATATATATATATATATGTTTGTATGTGAAGTTATAATAAAGTAAATAATAATTTTAATACTTATTTAAAAATAATTATCTAAATAAAATTTTACCCAAAATATCTTTTAAAAAATTTTTATTATATTTCGATAAACTTATATGAATATCAATGAAAATACCATCATGTTTTTGTATACTTTTTTTAATACATAATTTGTAATATTTGGTTTTCTAAGATATTTTTTTAATTTTATTGCCAATGTGTTAACAAAGTTATAGAAATAATTTGCATATGTACAATCATATATAAAGGTATGTAACATATATTTTCTAAAAGACAATAATTTTTCATTGTTCTAATATAAAAATTAAAAGTGCGTGTTCACGCATTCAAGTAGATAGTTGTGAATGTAATAAATTGTAAAGTTATTAAAGAAATAATATGAAGTGCAGTCACTCAGTCGGTCAGTCATCTAAGCTATTCACACCTTACAAATATAAAGTATAAGATTTCGTATCAGAAAATCGAATTACAGAGAAGAAAAACTGTTTTTATGTGGGGTTAGGTTACATATTCACGTAAATTTCGTTTTTAACCAACTTAACTCAGTTATCAGCTAAAATCTTTTAAAATAATTCATTTATTATATTTTAATTAAATTGTCTACTTTTATTTTTTATTTTTTTACAAACAATAATTTATTTAAACTAATAAGTAGGGTCATACTTTAATACCTGCTTTATTATTCTGTTTGATTGTTAAACATAAGGGCACTACTGTTATTGTATTACACTACGAATGACTGCAATGCTATGTCATATTTTGATATATTTCGAAAAGAATCTAACTTTACAATTTATGTTTTATTAAAATAATTTTCAAAAGTTCAACTATGGAAATAAATTTTATAAAAAAAATAGCGACTGTTTCAAGGAAAATAATGTTAACACAAATTTCTAAAATTACATATGTGACCATTATCATTATTTAATTTCTCAGTAATAAAATGTAAAAACTCAACTAGAAATAAACTTAAAAAATAAAATAGTATATATATATATATATATATATATATATATATAAACACTTAATCAAATACAACTATATTCAACATGATTGACTAATTAATCAAGTATGACTTTGAACTTATAACAAAAAGTAATATTATTTACAATAGAATGGGAATGTAATGTTTCTCATATTCAATTAAACGATATGTACATTAAACTGTGCAATTATACTATAATGAATCAAAGAAATGTAGGTCATCATCTATATGCAATTACAAGAATTGATGCGACTGGAAAATTAATGAAATATTACGTAACATAACAAAATAATGAATTTAGATTATCTGCTTAAATAAGCATTCTATGTGAATTATTAGAAGTTAATTTCAGTTTATTTGAAATGAAAAATACAATACATACATCATCGATAAAGTTTAAATGTATTTGTTATATATATATATATATATAATATATATATATATATATAATATATAATATATATATATATAATATATATATATATATATATATAATATATATATATAATATATATATATATATAATATATACATATACATATAATATATATATATATAATATACATATACATATAATATATATATATATATATATAATATACATACATATAATATATATATATATATATAATATATATATATATATAATATATATATATATATAGTATATATATATATATATATATATATATATATATATAAGCAAATCAGTGATGTGAAGATTAACAAACATTATTTCGAACATCTCATTTTGAAATAGTTTATTCTGTGTAATATTTAAATAAATTAAACATTAAAGAACGCACTAAGATAAAACAATTCACAGGCAGAAAGAGAACTTATAAAAATAAACTACAAGTTTTTTAAACACAGGAAATGATTCAAACATAATGATACTAATGAGAAAAAATTCAAAATTGTCGAGGTTAAAGAACATTTCCTTGTCAAATTTTTGAAGAATTTTTTGTAAATAATTGACATCATATTGTATTTTCAATATAGAATAAATATGTGATAAAATTATATGCATTATGTAAAAAAAATAGAAAGATATAAACTTACGTGTTTATGTTTAAAATATATATTTCTTTTAAAAACAAAACTAATTGCCAAACGAAAATTTCAATTTAAGATGTTTTCTTAAAATGTTTTCTATAGAAAACTAACCATTAACTTTTAAATTTTGAAATGTGCCAATCAAGTGTCGAATAAATGTGTTTTTTGAATCATTGATATACGTTTTTAAATAAAATTACTTAGAGAGAAGTATTTTATTTTTATTTTTGGAAAAACATCAATTCTTACTACATTATAGATGGAATTAAATATAGATGGAAAGTTAACACCCATAGAATTCAGTGAAATTATGTATATATATATATATATATATATATATATATATACGAGTATGTATATATATATAAACACAGTTAAAATTTAATTTGTTTTTATAGATGTGATCCCGTTAAAACGTTGACATGATGATTTTTACCCATTTGGATCACCTAATTGACTCGACCTCACTCAAATGATTCAAAAGGCCGATAACCACCAGGGAAACTTAATAAAATTAAAATCTTAATCAGTACTGTTATGACCCGAGTGTGTGATCGGCGTCAGAAATATTTCTATTCAAATTTATTATTTTTCATATATAATTTATGATTTGATTTGGCAACGTTTTTATAGCAAGACATTTTTAAACAACTTATGAAGTTTTATGTGATTTTTGTTAAGTGACAAGAAATGCAATTTCAGTAGTAAAAAAAATAGATTCTAATGATTACTAATAACTTCAGGTTTGTTCTATAAAATGTACACTATTATTTCACAAAATACAAGTTTATAATTAATATTTAAATTGAAAACCTAGAATATGTATATATAATATATATATACATACTCGTACATATAAGAGTAGAGAAATGAAAAACTTATTTCCTGAAACCAACATTGCTTTTTGTACAAGTATGAGTTGGTGCAGCAAACATATGCAGATACCTTCTGTAATGTCAAAACTGCACGCACTTATTAATTTAATAATAAGTGTATTTTATTTTAAGTAATGATCAATGCAGATCCGATTCTGAATTGTGCTGTGTCGTATTGTGGAGTGACTCAAATTTCAAACTGAACTGCTTTTGTTGTCAGCACGAAAAAGACTGATCAAAACCCGTGTCTATCAACACTAGCCTGCTATAAAAATGCAATATGCCTCGTAGACACCGGCCAGACTGTCTACTGCTTTTAATTGTTGAACAAAACTTTTGACGCCGATCGCACACACTCGGGTCATAACAAGTACCAAATATACAATTTTGAAAACAGTGTTCAAAAATGGACATTTTTTTAAACAAGTAATTTTAATTCTATCATAAAAATAAATGTATTAATTCGCCTTACTTGTGATATTTCAAAAATACTTCTTTTAAATTACTTTCTTTCTATAATTTGTAAATTATATTTATTGTAGAAACTAAATTTATTAAATATCTATTTAAGAAAAATTCTAGAAATGTTTCATCATAAATTCTATCTATCTAATAAACTCACAGCTATTTATATTACTCTTATTATTATAAGAAATATACTTCGGTGAACAAAGGTCAATATCCTTTGAAGAGTTAAACGGTGGAAATAAAGTAACATGATCACGAACATTATATCGCAGTCATTGTGCTGGGAGTTGAAGAAAAGTAACTGAAATTTTCTACACCTTAGGTATTTGAAAATATATTCTACTCTGTATACATCGTTGTAACACGTTTCTACAGAATTACAAATATTAAAAACCATTTACTTAATAGTTAACTCTAAACGATATAAACATAACGATATATATATATATATATATATATATATATATATATATAATAGAACGAATTTCTTACTTATATGTGTGTATCGATAGAATTCGGTTGATAGAAAAATAATTGCGGTTTTTGACCTTCAAATTCATATATATTTTTTAATTTAAATTGTTTTAAGTGGTCCAAAACTGTTAAATAACTAACGCCTAATTTTTTTATAGGTTCTAGAATTGATGTGCATGATTCTAGTTCAACTAAAGCCTTCAAAAGTCGTTATGAACTGGAAAAGGACGCCCTCGACCTTCTTCATCTTCAAGGCTTTCATCCCCAGCACAAAATTTTTGCAACTACCATTGAACGGTACATTCTTTAACATTACCCACACCAAAAGCATCGTTTAGTTTAAGAGCAGTGTCTGCTGCTTTAACACCCGTTCCGAACTCATACAAAAAATCACTCTTTTGCTTCTTTTCATCTTTAATTCAATAGCTCAGTTTGAAGCTAAATTAATAATAAAATCAAAGTCGATTTTACCAAAATAGAAATCGAAAAATGCACTTTAAAATGATATTAACATAAACACGCTGAAATGACACTTTCATTGAGAAAAATTAAGGTTAGTATTCAGAAAACAACAACTGCAATTATTTTCCTAACAACGTAATATTAAAATACTTATTTCATTCGCGAGTTTTGTTAAAAATTGACTGCTCTTTTATAAAGCCATATTTAACTCTATGAATGATTGGGCTTATTTAGAAAAATATTTTATGAAACAAAAACACGAACAAAAGATGATATTTTGAAATCGGCTTTAATAAAATTAAGGACATTTCATATAAAAATGTCATATTCCCGTCTAGTTTTCAGTGCGACATTTTTATGTATTTTATAAGATTCAAAAGGCATTGATGGACTTTTTATAATTCAATACATATCACAATACAACACAGTTAACAACACTGTAGCTAAATTCACTTTCACAAAGGAATTCCTTTTTCACACGATAAACCGAAAACATTTTTCTGATTAAGTAAAACATGTTCAATGGATGATTTTTAATAATATTTTAATGTTATTTCTGAGCATTTCAATAACGTTTCTATTATTCACAGAGCGTCAACATAGAGAAAAATCTTATTTTATGTACATAATAGTGGGCTTCACCCCCTGCTCACTGCACTTGCCTACATGTCATAAACAAGCACATGTAACCTAAAGAAACAATAAACATATCAAATAAATAACTCGACATCATGGATTTATATGTATGTATGTATATATACATATATATATACACACACATATATATATACACAAACACATATATACACACACACACACACATATATATATATATATATATATATACACATATGTATGTATACATATATACACACACACATATATATATATATATATATACACACATATGTATGTATACATATATACACACACACACACATATATATATATATATATATATATATATATGTATGTATATATACATGAAGTTTACTGTTTTATGTAATTAACCATGTAAAAAATTCTTATTTCAACTTTCAAGAAATAAACATATATTACTTAAAATATTCTTCATACATGTGTGTGTATATATATATATACATATATATATATATATATATATATATTATTAATTATAAATCATAGAATGATTTTAAAATTTTGAATTGACTGGTTTTAATTGACAGTAATACCAACAGTAATAATACATTGCCGTAAGTGCACTACAAAGACATACATATTTTTCCATATGAAATAACTGAACGAAAGAAAATTATATAATGATGATCGAGAACATATGTACGAGTTAAAATGTTTTAATTAATTTGTGACAGAACGCATATTTAGAATTACACAATAGGTATCATTAATTTGTGTCAGTAAAACGCTATCGATTTCAATTTTTGCGCATGCTTAATTTTATTCATTCCTCTACTCGTTCTACAGATATATTAAAATTAAGCCGAATTTTACAATAAAGGAATATTTATAAATAGATTATAGAACAATAAAGACGATTTAACTAATAACATTTGCACTATCTTAACGTCATTTCTAATATGTGTATGATTACATTCTCCGGACTTTTTAAATAATTATTTAAATACAGGCATACATTTATATACATAATAATAATAATTTTCTTTTAACCTGAAATTTATTATTTTTGGAAAACCAAATTAGTAAGTTTATATATTGAATGTTAAGTAAAGAGATTCATTTCGAAACTAATCATAGCAAAAAAGTTTGAAATGATGCGAAAGGAACTGAAAAATTTCACACTAATAGAAAAACTTTATTATTTTATCTATCTATAGAATCATATACAAAAATATATTCATACACACACTTACATTATATATATATATATATATATATATAAAACTCTTATAAAAAATTGTTGTGTTTTTTAAATATCATTTATTTAAAAATCAACTAGCACAAAACATTTTCATTTTTACATCTGTGAAATTACTTATAGATATTTAATAATGTTTAAAGTTAGAATATTTTATCGAAAACTGACTTATGTTTATTTACTTATTAACCATTCATTTATACATACGTACATAAATATGTATGTATGTATGTATGTATGTATGTATATATATATATATGTGTGTGTATATATATATATATATATATATATATATATATATATATATATATATATATATACACACACATATATATATATATATATATATATATACATATGTGTATATATATATACATATATATATATATATATATACATATATGTATATATACATACATATATATATATATATATACATATATGTATATATACATACATATATGTATATATACATACATATATATACATATAGACATACATATATGTATATATACATACATATATATACATATAGACATACATATATGTATATATACATACATATATATACATATAGACATACATATATATTTATATATATATATATATATATATATATACATATATAAAAAAATATATGCATATCCATACATATACAAATACATATATATATATATATATATATATATATATAAATACACACACACACACACAGGAAAGAGATCAAAGTAAAAATAATTCTTATTTAGTAAATATTAGAATAGTGCTTCTGTCACAGACAAAATGTTTTCATTAAAAATGATGGTGTTCACGAACATTTTACGGAAATAGGAAACTAGTTAAGCTCTTGCAACTTTTGATTCCAGTTGACAACTTTGAGATTACGAAATTGTATTCATGTCAAAAATAAATAACAACTGTATATTCTATTTTTAACGATTCAGAATTAAACGACAAATTTATTCAATTTTATTAATACATTTTAATTACAAATTCATTAAGCTACAAACTCTCATACTTTTATACTAAAATATTGTTGTTCATTATTAATTATTGTCAATATTATTTCACAAATAGATTTCACTATACACACCAATATTAATGAATTACTAACTATTTTAATTAAGTATAATCAATTAAAATATAATTAAATCTGTTAATAAATGCCTCTAAAATTTAATTGTAATTGTGTATTTGCAAAATTCAAATCGTAAAGAATAATCGTAATAAAATCTTGAAGAGTTTTTCAAGTTTTAAATAAAAAAAAATTAGGGAAATACATTTATCGAACAAATATTGTCTTATATTTCCTACGAAGTTTTTTTGAAAAATAGATACATTATTATCACTTCATCATACTATAATGAAGTTTTTGTGAAATCATTTAATTATTATTTTAACACAGGTTTTATGGGATAAAATAATTATTGCATTTTAACACAAATCAAAGAATATAATTATGCATAATTTCAATATATTATAATTTTGTATATGTATATATATATATACCATTATTTTACTATTGGAATCAATTAATTTTTATCAGAAAATACTTGTTTTTTTTACTAGAAAATCTATTTTCTTCGGAATACTCAAATTCAATATATGAATGTCATTTGTAAAAAGTGTCTTTTTATCTCAAAGATTATCGTATTATTATTATCTCTGCAATAATTAAAAATATTTTTTTTTATTTTAAACACTAACTATATTACAACCATTAGATGTTTAATTTTTTTCTTTATTCTAATTACAGTTCAAGTATTATTATTACTCTTAATTACAATAGTAAGCAATTTTAAATTAGTACATTTTTAACTATGAATTACTTTATTATTTCTTAATTATAAGTTGATCTATTAATTCTTTTATTGTCAAATCTAATAAAATTAATTTTGTGTCCTGCTCCGAATTATTTTTTTCAATTAAAATTTTGATATCTCTCGGAATGATAAATATTTAACACGAGTATAATTTGTGTATAAAGTTCAATACAGAAAATCGTAAATCAATATAATGAATAGAAGAATGAAAATTATACTAATTTATTGGATTCGAAATGATATCAAAAAAAACTATTATTTTTATTGTTAATTTTATTTCTATTAAGTAGGAAATATATAAATTGTCAACTATTTAATAATATTATTAAAATTTGTCATGAATATATAATTATGTATTTTCTTGAATCGAATATATTTTAGAATCTTTTAATATATTATTTTGTTATACATATATATATATATATATATATATATATATATATATATATATAACAAAAATTAAAACCATCCGATACTGTCTTATACATATTTGATCATTTCTTTCCTGAAAGTTAAACAAATACCTTCATATTTTATATTATACAATGCAGACTGAACAATGCATAATACAATTTTTCATGTTTTACATATTATTTTGTTTGATATTTGAAATTGTTACACTTTGAGTTATGTCTTATGTTACTGTAACAAAGATATTTGTAGCCAACAATTTCAAAGTAAACATTATTTACCAGATGCTGTATTCCTTGTGAGAATATATTCACATTTTCTTGGCAAGAATTATATTCCTTCAACTATTATAATTACATTATTTTATTTCATTCTGTAATAAAATATTATCTGTCTACAAAAAAATAATTTTGAAATCGAATATTTGATTCTTTTTGCATACAATAATAAAGTAATTGTAATTGTAGTTAGTTATTTCTACATTTATACTAAATATTAGGCTGATAGGAAAATAATTTCGGTTTTTGTTTTCTGAATTCTAACCTTAATTTTTTTCAATGAAAGTATTATTGCATCGTGTTCATGTTAATACAATTTTAAAGTGAATTTTTTGGTATATATTTTGGTAACATCGACTTTGGTTTTATTATTAATTTTGCTTCAAATTGGATCATTGAATTCAAGATAGAAAAGAAGCAAATAACAGTAACTTTTGTATGAGTTAAAAACGGGTGGTAAAGCAGCAGAAACTACTTGTAAACTAAATGATGCTTTTGGTGTGGGTACTGTTAAGAAAGTACGGTGTAATGATGGTTTTAAAAATTTCGTGCTGAGGACGAGAGTCTTGAAGATGAAGAAGGTCGCGGGTGTCCTTCAGTTCATAACGACCAACTGCAGGCGTTAGCTCAATCAGAACCACGCTTTATAATTTGAGAGGTTGCACAAAAATTAGGCGTTAGTCATTCAACAGTTCTGGACCACTCAAAGCCACTTAAATTAAAATATAGATATGAATTTGAAGGTCAGGAACCGCTTATTACTTTTCTATCAGCCTAATATTTTTAATATATTTTATTGCTTTCGTACACACGCACATATATATATATATATATATATATATATATATATCATATTTTTCTATACCTTAACGCTCTGAGGATAATGGCATCGCTATAACCGCTATATATCGCTATAAATCCGCATAAGCGGTAATCAAAATTAATTAATAATTATTTATTCAACAATTTTGACCAGAAAATATTTTTATAGTTAAGAAACTAGTTCACTTGAGAAATTTAATTTAATCACAGTGTCAGAACTGTATTGAATATATAGTATATGAAAGCATTTTTTTTCTAAAAGTGGCAAAATGAAATATAAATATATACAAAATTCCATTTTATGTCAAAAATAATATCCTTATCACTGTAATAAACCCAATATATTTAAATACTATATAGTTTTAAAAGAAACTAATTTCAAAAAGGGTAAATTTAATCTATAATCTTCACAGAAATTTTTATAGTTGACTATATTTTTAATATTTAAATATTTACCACTGAAAGAAATCCGATATTTTTAACTAGTATATAATTTAAACAAGCTATCAGGTTGGTAGAGAAATAATTAATAATTATAATCCAGAACTGTTGGATGACTAATCCCTAACTTTTGTACAAGCTCTCGAATTGTTGTGCGTTGTTCTGATTCAACTAACGCCTGCAATTGTTCGTTATGAACTGAAGAAGAACACCCGCGACCTTATTCATCTTCAAGACTCTCGTCTCCAGCACGAAATTTTTGGAACCACCATTTCATCTTTCGCTCCTTAACAGTACCCACATCAAAAGCATCGTTTAGTTTACTAGCAGTATCTACTACTTTACCACCCGTTTTGAACTCATACAAAAAATTGTTCTTATTTTGTTCTTTTATATCTTTAATTCAATAGTCCAATTTGAAGCAAAATCAACAATAAAACCAAAGTTAATGTTACCAAAATACAGACCGAAAAATTCACTTTAAAATGACATTAACATGAACACAATGAAATTACACTTCCATTGAAAAAAATGAAGGTTAAAATACAGAAAACAAAATCAGCAATTATTTTACTACCAACTTAATAATTTCAAAAACTGCAAATTCAATCTATAACCTTCGCGGATTTTTTTTATATAACGTTAATGTTTTTTTTTCGATAATGAAATGGAAAATTTATATACGAATACATTTATTTTTAAAATTTTCATACATTATATTTATTTCTAGATAGTTTTTTAATAATAAGTGATACTTTATTTGAGACACATTAATAAATCGACATTTATAATATATAGTTCATTAGAATTGTTCAGTATCATACCTATGTATCTATTTTCAAGTACATTCAAATTTCATAAAGTATCGACTAAAAATTTCAATATAATAAAATAATTTTTGTAATGTAATCTATCGAGGATCAGATTTTATCTTAACATTGGATTAATTCTTAAAGAGAAAAAAAATACTAAAAAAAACATAAAAAATTGCATATAAATTAAAAAATAAAATGTTGACTGTAAATGAGATTTAGATGGATAAATTTATTTCAAAATTTTCATAATTAACTAATGTTTATTTAATGAATAGATATAAATGTTGAATAAATATAAGGGATAAAATTCTCATATACTAACATAAAGATTAAGTATATGTAAATGTAGAAGAACTTGAAACAAAACAAATTTGTTTTATTTATTTCTTGATTTATAGCTTAAAACATATATTTTTAACATACACCACTAGTATCTAACGATACAGTTACACAATACCGTTGTGTGTTATATAAATGTAATAAAGTACCAATGTATAGAAGTAGGAAGTTCAATTCAAAAACGTTTAGTGACTCGAGCAGCAGAAATTCACAGTAGATTTGCTCAAATGTATACCTGTACAAAAAACGTGAATCCTATTTCCAGTCGCTAACAAGAAAAATCGCGAAAACGCATGATGTGAATTTTGTTAAGGTCGTGTAGACAACGAAAATAGTCAAAGAAGTAGTTTCACAAAACTAAAAAGCACTATTTATATCGCAATACAAGTTTACGGAATTGAAATCCGTTTTTTTTTTGTACAGTTATTTATTTGGTAGATTGATAAAGATAAGATTCAATATATTGTCCTTCTGATCCATCCGTATTATTCAGCTAGACTTTTTTCTACGTTACACTGAATACAAATGTATGAACAATAATCTTGAACCGTAAGGGTAGAGAAAATATATACGAGACGTATTTGCAACCAACGTCAATAGCATTTCAAAAAGGGTGTATGTGGAGATAGAATACCAATTTAACCTTCTATACATGACAAAATATTATCCGCTTAAGCATAGGTCAAAAAAATTAAATTATTTTCGTTTGATAGCATTTCAGTAATACAATAAATACAATTATTTTTTATTTAATAAATATATATATATATATATATATATATATATATAAGAGAGAGAGAGAGAGAAAATAATAAGTAAACTCTAATTTCATGACTGAAATATGTATGCAAGATACTTTCAAAAGCAAATCAAATCAAAATCAAAAATTATTTTATTGTGGTGAATTTTACATGTTTCAACGCCGAAATTACTGTGCGTTGGATGGAAATTGGGGTTTGGTCCGGGGTCTTAGCCGAGGCTTTTAAACCGGTTTTGACAGGAGAATTGTGATTCAGGAAGTGGGTATAGCGGATGGTTTGAAGTGTTTGAAGTCCGAAAAAAATTTTCAAAAAACCGGATGGAATATTTTCAAAAGAAATTTGTCACTATTTATACTCTTCAAACTCTTAAATATCTTTGGAAAAATATTCTCATTTTATTGTTAACAAAATAAAATAATCTATTTCTGAAAAAATAACTAGTGCAATATATAAATTTTTGATTATATCTGTGATAGATAAACCTTATAAATATATTTTAGCGTCCTAACCTTTTATATGACAGGCACACAAGTAGATTTTAAAACTTTAAAAAAAGAAATTAACGAAAGGAAATTTAAATTTGTGTTAATAGAAAATTTTGTTTGTAATTGTCACTAAAAATGAATAAATATAACATTTTCTAGTCTCGTTAGAATCTATTATATATATATATATATATATATATATATATATATATATATATATATATTAGTTAAAAAAATAATTCTTCATTTCAAAACAATGCTTAAAAATTGCAAATTGCTGGATAGAATTCTATTATATTTTTAAAGTATTTTGTTTATTTTACAATAATTAAAATGTATCAAACTGTAATGAAAGTTTTTTACCAAAAAAATTGATAAATGTTTTCGATAATAAAATAAGACAAAACAAAACGTCAAATGCTGACTAATAACACTGAAACAGATACAACCATTTAAATAAAAATTAAATTTACCAGCAGACATATTGTGTTCATTTCGTCTAATTTACTTCTAAAGAAATTCATTAAAGTAGCAAACATTCATTAAAAATTGTCTACTCACGTTCAGATAAAAATACAAAAAAACAATAAATGGAAAGTAATTTATCAAATAACGCTTGACATTTCGATAACTGTTATGAACAATGTTTTTATTAAACCACAATATAACAATGGCCATAGCGATCGCTTAAATGACATTATTATATAATTAAATTCTTAAAAAATGTTTTCTTTGATTGTCATGTTGGTTTTAGGTTATAATATATATATTTTTTTAATCTAAAAACAAGTTGGTATTGTAAAATGATCTAAACACATTCAAAAAATAATTTTATTTATCAGTTTATTTGTAATGAACTCTATTAATACATAATTTATTTAAAAATAAATAACAACTATTAGTTCTATTATTTTTAAAATATTTTTTATATAAGTGAAAAATCGAAATGAAATGTTCTTTTATAAAAAAAATATCAGTAACAAACCATAAAATGATTAAAAGGTACATTTATATATATATATATATATATATACAAATATATGTATATATATATATATATATATATATGTATGTGTGTATATATATATATATATATATATATATATATATATATATATTCCGAGGTCACTGCTATTCTGGGATGCGTTCCGAGGCAAGAAAAACTAGGAGTTAGGGGTAGACGAATCACTATCTGCTCGGATAGTCAGGCAGCACAGAGCACTTGTTTCCCATGCCACCACTTCAAGGTTGGTTTTGGAATGCAAGATATCTCTCGGCAGTCTGACTTTCCAAAACGAGGTTCACCTTCTGTGGGTACCGGGTCATACGGGCATACGGGGGAACGAAATAGCGGACAGACTGGCCTCATTAGGAGCCAGGTCTGCAGTGGAGGGGCCAGAGCCCTTCGCAGGGCTAGCGAGATGCTGAGCCAAGGATGCCATTCGGGAGTGGATCGAGTCAGAACACTCAGAATGGTGGCTAAAGATTCAATCCAGAATACTCTTAGGCCAGGCCCCAAATAAAGACTGGACCAAGAAAATCTATACAAGTGGCAGATCCTTCTCCCGGCTCTTGGTGCGAATTGTCACAGGACACGGGAGACTAAGCTACCATGAACATATACAAGGCCGAAGGACGGACAGAAAGTGTAGATGGTGTGGGGGCCAACGAGACCCCCAGTCACCTCCTCGCGGAATGTCCGACATGGGTCAATTTAAGGCGACGATGGTTTGGGGATTTTTTCCTCACCGCGGCCGAACTAGGGTCTATAAACTCGGGCAGGCTGATAGGCTTCTGGAAGGAAGCGAGACTTCCCGAGTAGCTTTGATTAAGTCGAGGGAAGGCATAATGAACCTCGAGTCTAAGTGCCGGGAAGCAAGATAGCTTCCCCCCCCCCTCAAACATAACCTAACCTATATATATATATATATATATATATATATATATCCATGTAATAGAAAAAAACTTTAAAAAAGAGCTTACAACAAATTATTACAACTTAACAACAACAAAATATTTTTATATATCCAAGGACGATTTATCTTCGATATCGATTTTATATGGTGTGTGAAACAAGACGCTTTTTACATAAACTTTCAAGTTGCTTATATATGTCAGCTTGACATTTATTCAGAAGAGATTGAAAACTACATTTTTATACTTATTTATATGCATGCGTATATGTATATATATATATATATATATATACACATATATATATATATATATATAATATATATATATATATTCATTTATTATATGTACATATATATATATATATATTTATTATATGTACATATATATATATATATATATATATTTATTAATGTTTGTTCCTTCTGATTACTACTTGTTTCGATCGATGAGTCATGGCCTGTCTAGGCAGAAGCTCACTTCTTATGAAGATTGCAAAAAATGGGTCGATTCGTGTACTGCATCTAAAGACGAGGCGTTCTTCCGACGTGGTATTCGTCTCCTGCCCGAAATATGGAAAAAAGTAGTGGTTAACGATGGACAATACTTTGAATGATATGTTTTTTTCAATTTCGTTTAAAATAAACGATTTTTTTTCATGAAGAAAACGCTACGAATTAATTCCAATACCCAATATACATACATACATATATATGTATATATATATATATATATATATATATATATATATATATATATATATATATATGAAAACATGCAATATTCAAAAAAGAGGCAAAGTAATTGTATTTCCAAGAAAATGAGGTTTTTGATTTATATATATTTTTAATAAATTTGAATATAAGTACGTGATACATATATTTTTTAATAATTCTATACTTTCCATACAGAATCATCCAAGTCAACTATAAATAATACGTGTGTAGCTCTTTAGAAAATTGCTTTTTATCTAGAATTTTCAGAACTCATATATGATTACAGTTCAACGCACGTGTAGCATATAGCATGGCGTGTTGTTACAGGATAAAACTTATATCTAAAAAGTAAATTAGACGAAAGACGCAGTCGCGCATATCGAAAGCCTTGTAAAATATAAGTGAATCAACACAAAAACGAATCAAATCTATTTGTGCTTGCCGAGAGCGCGTTTCATACCCGTACCCTAAGAATTGTTCGAGAATTTGTTTTACATACGAAACGAAGTTCTTTCATGAAACACTCTTTTGTCGATTTGAATACTTGTTGTTTTTAAATCATAATGCCTGTTATTTATCAATCTATATTCTGTCTATTTATTTAATAAATACAATATATTGAAAAAGTGTTTATTTTTTAAAATGAGTTTGATATTTGTAACGATAATGTAAAGAAAAACGATTTAAATACTGATTTGAAAATTCTGAAAACATATATTTTGATATTTGAAATGTTTCGTAAATAGATTTTAATATACGTGGGTCGTTCGGTAAATATGGTGAAGAAGCAAGTTAAACACCGTTTTTTGGAAAAAATCGATTTTATTTCTCAACATAGTCTCCATTGAGGACTATAAACTTGATCCAGCGAGTCTGCAAAATACGCATTGACGATGACATCCTCATTCGATGAGAATTTCTCTGTAGCGAGCCAAACTTTCAAGTTTGGGAATATATGATATAGTACTAATACATAATAATAATAATTTATTTTTCTACTTCAAATTCTTTCTTTCAATTCGTTATATTCAGTTAGTAAGAGAAAATTATTGCAAATTAAAAAAAATCCGACTTAAAAAAGATAAACTAACATGCAGGTTGAAAATAATATTTATAATATCGAACTTTAGTATAAAAGTCTTTACTCAAATTACTACAGGACAGCATTTAATTTTTTTTGGCTGGACCACATTTTTTTGATTCTTTGAAATACTAAATTTTGCATTTGTCCCAATTTTCTTTTATAAATGCGATATGAGTATAAAAAATATATTTGTATAAATGTATATTACTTATATTGTAAATTACTCAATTGCTTTTAGTTAAAAATTCATAAATTGGTTCATTTTACTTTTTTATTCATCTCTTGATTACAATAATATTTTTTTATTATTTGCTTGATGTATTCAAATTTTGGTCTTAGTCTAATAAAGATCAAAAATTGTCCACAAATACCTTATATATTTGTATATTTTAAAAATACGTATAGAATAAACGCATGATTACATTCTTTAACTTCGCTTAGGTAATCAGTGTATTAGACATCATTTATTAAAATTTCAATAATCATTAAATATGTGTCTAATTATTAAAATATGTTCTTCTATACCGAGACCATATTAAATTATATTTTTCTGTAAAATAATTTTTTTCAATTAATTGTTACAAATATTAAAAATAAACTTCATATTTTATATAAATTGGAAAAAAGTTCGAACAAATTTGTCAATGTATCATAACAAATAAAGGAAGAAAAATTTTCTAAAAACTCAAAACTATAATATTATAAAATATTGCTCATAATGAACATTTTTAAAAAAATATTAAAAAAATATAATAATATATTTGTTACTTAAGTGAATAAAATAACCATTTGTACATAAAATACAAATGTGTATATTTATACAATTAAGTTTTATATAAAGTAGGAGTAGAATAACAAAAGTTTTTTTAATAAAATTAAAAATGATCAATATTCAAACATTAAAATACATAAATACTTTTTAAACATTAGATAAAAACAAAAAAATACATCATTATAGCAAAAAAATGATCATGTATAAATATTATATTTGTTACATCAGTACCAGAAAATGTTCAATTGTTAATTATAAATCATAAAAACAAATATCAATCCGATCATTTTTAAATTTAACTTTAAAGGAAATACAGAAAAAATACAAAACTCAGGTAACAAAATTTCTATTATTAAGAGCAGCTCATGGATCCAAAAATACTTCAATACATAACCAGTTTCAATTGAATAATGTTCGTACATTTCTCCAAATTAAAGATATCTCTGTTCCACTATCTGATTTTATCACCTTTTTCGGTCAACCTAAACCTCTTGTTTCTTTCATATGCTATAATACCATAATTTATTGATATCCATTTTCTCTACATTATGCTTCTTTGACTTCCTCTTTTCCGTATCATTTAAAATATAAATTATTAATATTTATCTTATATCCACATTTGTTATTCCATTTTATCTTATAATATTTGATACATTTCTTTAAAAAAGCATATTCGATCTGTACAGTCGAAAATTAAGGGGACCCGGTGGTCTAGAATTTTCGAAAAATCGATTTTTTTTTTCGAAAGTATAGTATCTTAAAAATATACTGTTAAAATTTGATGACGAAATTCAGAGTATTCAGGATCTACAGCCCATTAGAAGGTCAGGTAGGTAAAAGAATAAGTGGAGCCGGCAAACTTTAAACGAGTTTATCTCGAAACTACTTTTTTTCGTCTTGCGAGGGCCAGAAAAAAAAACTACTTGACCGATTTGTCTGAAATTTTAATATGTTATTTTGAATAGTTCTAGCTCTCGCTGGAAGTAAAACTAATAGTTTCCGTAAAATATTTATATTTTTTTTATTAACAAAACATTCAAAAATACTGGTCGTTTTCAAACTTGTACTTTTGACTACGCGCCATTTTGTCAATTTTTTTTTATTCTACTTCCTGCGATAGCTATACTTATACTAATTAAAAATTCGTCAATTGTTTTATTTCAGATCAGAGGGTGAGATAAATCATCATTCACCACGCAATTCCATTTTTTTAGAGAGGGAGACTTCAGCATCATTTTTCTAATTTAAAAAAAAAGTTTTTTTTGTCTTTATTTTCATTTTTGTGTAGTTTATTAGTAATAAAATAAGTGTAAAAAAATTTGAAAGCATTATTCATTACCCTTATATAGAAAATTTTTTTTTAAAATAGCTTAAATTTTAGGCCGCTAGACCACCGGGTCCCCTTAAATATCAAATTGTAAAAATATTTTTTATCCATCAGAATTTATATATAACTTTTTTCTTAAAACTAGAAATTGGTTAATTTTTTTAATTATTTCATAGTATTTCATATGAATGATACATTTTTAAAAGTTTTGTTTGTAATTAGACTGATATACATAATCTATTCGGCCTGTCATGAGAACTAAACATAGTTAATAATAGGAAAAAAAACAATATGATAATTTTATTAATAAAGTGAACTTCATTTAATGTCAACAGTTATTAAAAGTGAAGTTATTGAATTTGTATCTAAATAAAAAGTAAGAAAATTAAGAATTAACAAAAATAAAAATAAGAAACTATAACCATATATATAAAATGCCTACATATTTTAATCATATATATATATATATATACACACAAACATTTATATTTGAAACTTAATAGTTTTCAAATACCTTCGACATGAATTGACTTTTAAATAAATAGTTTAACTGTGTTATTTAAACATTGATTCAACGTCTTTACAACTGATATATATCATGAATTTACGTTTAATGTTTACAAAGAGTATTATATCAGCTAACTTTGACATGAAGGAGATTTATAGCAGAATTATTTTCAATAAAGCAATTTAATTTAAAATGTTATACTAGACATAGAAAATTAACAAAATCTACAAACTTTTTTTATTCTAGACAGTTATATTTATAAAATGTCTCTCAGGTATATGGAAATATTAACATTTTCTTTAGTATTTTAATAGATTTTTTTAAGAGAACCAATTTAAAATTGGTCACCATTATAAATAATATGTAAAAAAAATCAATGATAGAAAAAAGTTGACTAACAAAAAAACAAACAAAAGTGAAAGGTGTTTAATTCTATAAATAGAAGTTAATATAAAGTTTTATATTTAGATTAGATAAAATATTTTATCATGAAATAAATACAAAACTCTTAAATTATAAGTATATTTCTTAAAATAAAAATAATATATTATTTAATTTCAATAAAAACTTTAATAATAATATTATTGTATATGTAAGGTATACAATATTGCAGAATTCGACCTTCATTCAAAGACAACGTTTTAAATATTATTTTCTATAGAAAATATTACACTTTATTAAAAGTTATCCCAGACAAATTTTAATATAGTCAACAATTGCATAAGAAAAATAAAATATTTAATTTTTAAATAAATGTTGAGGATATAAAGAAAAATATCTGATTTAAAAAAAAATAAAAAAATATCCCCAATTCAGTTACTTATAAAATTATGTTAAGAAACAACAAAATTCTTTTTGAAATAAATTGTTACTTATATATTTTTAATATTATTATTTTCTTATGTTGTAATATTGGATATTAGGAACATAAATTCTAATTAACAGTGAAAGTTAATTTAAAAGAAATATAATTGTTTATTAAAAATTACCTAGATCGAGTATTACAAAAAATGTTTTAAAATTATTAAAAATACTGAATAAAGAGCGATTGATTATTAAAATTTGTTTCATGTCAGGAAGCGATTTTATTTCGAAACAATTATTTAATGAAAATTTCAAACATCATTTTCAGTTTTGTGTAAGAACTGAATTAATGTTTTAACTAGAAAACATTTTCTCCGCAAATTCTCATTAAGCGTAGCTTGAACAAGTACAGATATTCCCAAGATAATTATTTTACATAATTTACGTTATTTTAAAGAAATTTAAATCATTAATATGTTATCAAAGAAGATACAAGATAAATAATTCATCATTTTCAACGTGTTCGAAATATTAATTTTATCTCAAATATATATATATATATATATATATATTGATATGCACACACAATTTACTTACGTTTTCAACTAAGAAATTTTCTTTTACAAATTATTTAAAACAAATTTCATATTTAATACTTCCTTTGGTGAAGTATATTCTTAATATGCGTCAGATATTTTATCAAATATTTTATGTATATGACAGTTCTTATTTTTTCATTTCAGACGATTTTTAATTAAACATGTTATTTTTTTAAACATTTTTATACCAATTATTTTTATAAAGATAAAATACACATACATGTTCATACATATGTGTGTATATATACATACAAACATACATATACATATATATATATAATATACACGCATGCATATGCATAGACAAAGAAAAAAGGAGCCCTATAAAGATTCCTACATATAAGATAAATTTTAGATAAAAATCTTATCTCTTGTTAATCTCATTTCGTAATTAAAATAGTTCTATAATGTAAAGTTCAAAACACCTTAACTAATAGCAAACGATTTTTTTTCTAAAATTATATATATATATATATATATATATATATACCACTCGAAGAAATGCTACAATGAGCTAAAGAATGTAAACACATTCTGCTTTACGAACCTAAATTGTACAGGGTGTGACAAAAAAACCTTCCAGATTTTAAAGTTTAACAAAAAGGGCATGGTAAAAGATATTCAAAATTTTATTACATGATCTAAAAGTGCATGGAATACATTTTATTTTCCACTGGTTTTGAATATGATACCATTAAGGTGGTAGCCTTCATTTGTGATTTAACTTTGTAATCGATTTCTGAAGTTTCGCATCACTCTGTGGGTAAGTTTCGACGTTATCGATGCAATTTCTTGGCATTAGCAGCCTTCAATTCATTAGTGGTTGTTAGTCGATGTTTGTAGGCTCGGCTTTCAAATGGCCCGAAAAAAATTACAAAGAACGTACAGGCTAGCCAACTTCACCGCGTAGCAAAATAAAGTTTACTGAAAGCAGTTCTCATAAATCTTTCATTAATCTGCTCGCCGTGTGAGCGGTAGCCCCATCCTATTAAATTCATACATCTGGAATTCGAAGTTCGACGACTTTCGGGTCCAATAAGTTTCATAGCATCTCAACATGCCGATGGGAAGTTGCTGTAACCGTTTGGCCTTTCTCCTCAAAAAAGTAAGAGTTTTAAACACCAAAATCAGTAACAGCGCACCAAACAGTCACCGTTGACTGTATAGAGGCCTTTCATGAAACTGAGAATTGTTTTCCGCCCAGTAACGAAAATTGTGCTTGTTAACGTAGCTAGACGAATGCAAGTGAGCGTTACTTGTGAGCATAACAGCGTTTTTAGGAACATTTTAAAGAATATCCTCACAACATACCATTCGATTCTCCAAGTCGCGTTCTTTAAGTTTGTGAACAAGCATCATTTTGTACGAATGAAAGTGGTCCAGAACTGTTGGATGAATAACGCCTAACTTTTGTTCAAACTCTAGAATTGTTATGGGTGGTTCTGATTCAAATAACCCCTTCAGTTGGTCGTTTTGAACCGAAGGACACCCGCGACCTTCATCTTTAAGGCTCTCATCTCCAGCATGACACATTTGGAACCACCATTGCACCGTACGTTCCTTAAGAGTATCCACGCCAAAAGCATCGTATAGTTTAAAAGTAGTTTCTACTGCTTTACTATCCAACATAACCCATTTTGAACTCATACAAAAAATTATTCTTATTTGCTTCTTTTCTATCTTAAATTCAATATCCCAATTTGAAGAAAAAATAATAATAAAACCAAAGTCGATTTTACCAAAATACAATCTGAAAATTCACTTCGAAATAAAATGACATTTTCATTAAAAAAAATGATGGCTAGTATTCAGAAAACAAAAACTGCAATTATTTTTCTACCAACCTAATATAAATCGTATGAAATAAAAAACGTTTACTTAGTTAAATCAATGAAACACATCAAACAAGTAGTTTATTGTGGCTTGAATAATAAATAGATATACTGACAAGAATAAGAAGAAAATTGAAATAAGTAAACAAGTTATAACTAATTTGAAAAAATACTCACTTGAATAACATACTCAAAAAAGATTTTTTTTATAAACAAGAATTAAAAGAATGAGTTAAATTGAAAAGTATATAAACATCAGATAGTTCAATTTACTAATTTTTAATTTGTTGTTTTCTTTTACAGTATTAAAATAAAATTAATGGACAAACTTCTGATTCTGTGTCTGTATTTACAGAAAAAAACGAGACAAATCCCATAATCAATCAAATAAAATTGTTACTTGAATAGTAAATATCAATTTTATATAAAAAAAGTAATTATTTTGATAATTAAAATAATTAGATTTTTTTTATTCATAAATTAAACCAACTGCGATATATAAATTACTGGATATTTTGATATTAGAAAAAAGAGCTTTGTGAAGATCCATTCATAAATAAAATCAACATTTCAAATGGCATAAATGATAAGATATGTACGAGAGTGTTAAACAAGTTATGTTTCATCGTGGCTCAAAGATTAATGATAGGAGATAATTCCTAAATATCATTTGAAGGTCGTCGTTTTTCTGATTGTAATCAATTATTTTCACATTGAAAAAGTCCATACAACAAGCGTGACCTAGAAAATATACCTAACATGTCGTCACTACAAGTAACTTCCCGACTTGAAAATCGATTGGCTTCTCGCGGCACTGTGTCTAGAATATTTCAACAGACACAGACATTGCAATGAAATATGCGTGGTATTTATTTACCAAGTTGTACATCTCTTAGAATTGTGACGCCGATCGATATTTTTTAAATTTTTCTTTTGTGCTCGATAAACATGTTTTTATATTGTAGGAGCGAATTCATGAAAAGAAACGGGCTTTTCTAAAAAAAGCATCACGTCTTTGATGGCAGAAATTCGAGTAGAATTATTTTGATACTTGTTTTGACGGTTTTATTCTATCTTATGAATGGAAAATATATCAGTCTTATATTTATAATTAACACTGAGAATATTTTTTTTATTATTTACAATGTGCTCAGTCTACAAAGACCAAGCAGAACAAAATAGAAAAAATATAAAAAATAACAAGATACAACATTCATTTTTCTAATTATTTATTATATAAACATGATATTTAAGACAGTTTCATTTATTCATTATATATATATATATATATATATATATTGTTTAATTTGATTCTAAATATTATCAGAAAATTTTCATATTATCGTTCATAAAGATCATACATGATGTAGTTGTTTTCATTACAGTACAATAACCTAACAATATCAATGAATATTAATGAGATACTAACTTGTATATACGAGATAGGTATTGATATTGATATCCCATTTTCAAATAAATTCATGTACAATTTATTGATTATTACGACTAAAACTGCCTCCCTATATTTTTTAGTATAGCAATTTACATATTTTCAAGAGAAGAATGTTTTTAGTATTTAAAATTTGAAAGATGGAAATTTAATTTTATGACATTATGATGGTTTAATTTATTTTTCATAGTTTACTCAGAATAATTAATTTTTTAATCGAACAAAATAAAGGATATTTTCTTTTTTTAAATATTTATATATTTGAAAACTGAAGGGAAAATATTAATCAAGATTTAATTCCAACAGGTAACTAAAATATGAAGCTTGAAATATATTCTAAATGAAAAGAAATATAAACTCAAAAATTGCAATTTTAAAAATAACTTCAAACATTTTTGAAATAATAAAAATATTTCTATTGTCAATTTACTTAAAAAAATACCATTTTATTTTTTCAAATATAAAGAAATAAATAATGTAATATTATATTCATTTCCTATTATCCCATTTTCATGATATTTTTCTTCGCTGATCAAAGCCCGAAGGTATTTTTACTTCGACCGATTTTATAATATACTTTTAATTTTATTTTTACTTTAACTAAATAAAATAACTAAAGGCACGTTACCTGAAATAACTTATAGTAAGAGAAGCTGTTCTATAAAAATTTACGATTCAGATCGTAACGAGAAAACTTTATAATGTTCTAGGAAATAAATTACTTTACTCGTACAACTTCATGTTTTTTTAAAAAAAAATCGATATAATATTACTTTTTAACTAATAATTTACTAAATCGTGTACAAATCTAGTAAAAAGTTAATAAATCAATAAGTTTATAACATTTTCATAAAAAAACGCAAGTACTTGAATAGAATACCGTTTGTTTTTATAACAGCATTATGATTATTCATTAAATAAACAAGATTAACACTAAAGCGATCATTTATAAATTTAATTGTCTAAATTAAATACGAAATTAATAAACACATTTCTTTTACTAAAAATTTAAAACTATTTATCAGGTAATCAATACTGTTACTACATTTATAAAACTTAACACTCTCATATATCAAATATAAATGTCACCAAACATCATATAATCCCAAATCACGCACTTTAGACAACGTAGGGTAGTTAGAACTTGACCTTAAATCAAGTTCGTGAACTTAACATTGTCGGAAAATAAATTACCATAGGTCAGCCAACTTCAGAATAATATTTCTAGATGAACATATAATGGCAAATGACATCTGAATACTTCTATATAATTGTTTCTGACCGCCAGTTCATAAAGATTTCCAACGTTATCCGAGAAATTTAATTGAACAAACCTTTAATCTCCATAATTGTCTAACACAAAATTACTATCTGACAACAACACACTCAAATCTTGTTGAATTCTCTATACAGAGTATATTCAAGATTTAACAAGTTGAAAGATATTATCACAATCAATGTTTTACACTGGATGAGTTAAACTAATTTTCAGTGAACTCTGAACGAAGAGTATTTCTTATAATCAGAATTACTAGTTTAAGAATTCTTTGTTATCGGGCCAAATAGTTCTACAAAATAATTGATAATACTAAACAGTGCTTTATTTTTTAACGTCCATATGGGATATAAAAATAATTTTACTCTACTTACAATCTATTCAGATTTTTTACATACATAACGGACGAATTATTATATTTATGCATCCATATTTTTAATTAATCATTTAAAAAAAAATCCCGCCAAGGTTGTACTTTCTATTCATCTTTTCAGTTTGACTACTATATATTCTTTAGATGGAGAACTTTTTACAAAAATAATATTTCAATCAATCGAATAATGAACTTTGGTGTACAGAAACTACTGGTAAAGGATAATAACCAACGCTAAAATCAATTTATGTTAAGGGGTCCATACACTATCAGATTGTCAGTCAGTCCTGACTCATCAGTTAAATCTAAAGAGTTTTAACTGATCAAACTGTGTGTAAATACATATCAGATCTAACTGATACATAGTATTTACTAAACAAATTTTTATCTGCTCGTTCCCGACCCGGCTGTCATAATATTCATATATTATAAATACTACTATATACTTATTTTTCTATTATAAAGGATATTACAAACAGTATCGAATTACTAAAATTAATTTACCATTATTGTGCCATTTATGACAAAATATTAATTTTTAAAAATTTGTGCCCGCCTCCTAAGTTAAAATATACTTGCTGCGTTACTGAAAATATATTTTTTTCTTTTAATTATGCACTAGTAAGAAATTTATTGAATAAAAAAGTTGATTCTTTTTTGACCAAAATTTTAAAATTAGTTTGTATATTAAATAGTTAAAGTTTAATTTAATTTATAACTTAATTTAAGTTTAATTTAATTTTTATCTAACTAAAAAAATAGCAAACAAAAAATAAAATAAAAAAACTAAGCTTATTAGAAGAAGAGACAAACAAAAATTGAACGATTTAACTGAAACTGCAATACACACTCTCAATTTACTTCCGTTCAGTTGGTCAGACAGATAAATCGATTGAATTTCTTTCAGTTCTTCGGTCGGACTGATCAGTTCAAAACGGAACAATTCACATACCATACACCAACAGTTTATCGTACCGATCAGCTAGAACTGACGGCCAAACTGATAGTGAATAGGGCCCTTTATAGAATAACTGAAAAATTACAAAGTAAATATAAGCAGAACTGAAGTAAAGAGATGTTTAAAGGTTACATTTTCGTCGGCCTCTTTCCTAGCTAATTATTAGGTTGGTGTGAAAATAATTGCGGTTTTTATCATTTTAAGTTGGGCGCCGATTTTTTTAATTACTGTTATTCTTTGTTATCGTCATGTGATTCACCATTGTAAACAATGAAATAGCACGACCGATTTCAGCTTATGTCTATTGTTTCCATTCTTTAGTATTGTTGGATTTAACCTCTTAAATTAGTCATTGAAAAAAAGCAAATTCAAACGATTTTGTTGTATGAGTTTAAATTGGAACATAAACCAATAGAAACTACTCTAAATATCAAATTTGTTTTCGACGAAGAGTCAATTAGTGAACGTACAGCTCAACGCTGTTTCGAAAAATATCGTGACGGAAACAAAAGCCTTGATGATGACGAGGATCGTGGACGTCCTCCAGCTAGAGATAATAGTGATTTAAGAACCATTATTGTAGCGGACCCATGTAAAAAAACTTGAGATGTGGAAGAAGCACTCAATGTTGATCATTCAACAGTTGTTTGACATTTGAGCCTAATTGAAAAAACAAAAAAATGTAAATAAATGGGTGCCGTATGAACTAAACAAACATCAAGTAATTCGGCGATTCGAAGTCTACTCTATGCTTCTTTTTCGTAGCAAAAATGATTCCTTTCTTGATCGTTTTGTCAAATGTGATGAAAAGCGGATTCTCTCAAATAATCGGAAACATTCATTGCAGTGGCTAGATTGAAAAGAACCAACAAAACAGTTTCTTAAACCGAAGCTTCATGAAAAAAATATTATGGTCACTGTTTGGTAGTCGGCAAGTGGAATAATTCATTACAACTTCTTAAATCCCGATGAAAAAATAACAGCAGAAAAATATTGCCAGGAAATTGAAAAAATACATGAGAAGTTGCATCGTTTAGAGCCAGCATTGAGCTATCGAAGAGGACCAATTCTTCTTCATGACAATCCTCGACCACACATCTCGCAAATGACTTTCAAAAAATTAAATGAACTGGATTATAAAACCTTCTCACCCACCTTATTTTTCGGACCTGTGTCCGACAGACTATCATTTTTTTAAACATTTGAGCAATTTCGTACGAGAGAAATTTTCAAAGTTAGTTAGTTAGTTACTGGGGATTTAGGGAGCGTCCACAACGGATGTCATTAGCGCCCGAACACAAATTATAAATTAAAAACACACCCCGTTTCCGCACTTGCATTCGAATCACCCCTTAATTCGAAACGCTAATGTATGTGTGCCAAATGCTTAAGAACATTTCATTAAAACAATATTTCTCTAAATGAGAGATAAAAATAAAACAAAACATATGTGAAGGAACTGGACTGTAAGAATATCTAATCTTGATTGGACAATACGTACAAATATAATAAAAAGAGATGAACTCTTGAGGACAGCAAATCATTTAAAATACTGTGATCTGATATTAGGATTCACAGGTTTTTTTTGTGCAGAACACTAAAATAAGCCCGGTGGCTTTACATGTATGACTACACAACATGTTAAAATATATCAAGATTGGGAAAAACACTAAATCATGCTAAAAAGTCCAGTCTCCTTTACGAAAGTCAAAATGCGATTTGCGGCGTCGTTGTCGTCCCGTAAATTTATGGAGATGTCCTCCGACAAACCCAGACGATTCCTAATCTTCGCATAACGATCGCATCGTGTTAAAAGGTGTGACACCATCAGAGCAGTGCCACACGTGTCACACATCAGCTGGCCTTCCTTTTTCAATATAAAAGAGTGAGTCAGCCTGGTGTGCCCTATGCAAAGCCTCGTGAGAACGACTTATTCCCGTCGGTTCGGTCGGACGGACGTCTTCCAGACACGTACCGAGTCCTTGAGGCTTCGTAACTTGCTAGCGGTTATCGCCACCCAGTCCCGCTGCCAAGCGTCGATGATGTGACGCTTGAAATGCTGTTTCAAGTCGGTGACTTGAACGTCCGCGAGGGCAAGATTGGACGCGTGACGGGCCGCTTCATCGGCTTTCTCGTTGCCTGCCACGCCAGCGTGGCCGGGCACACAGCGAAAGAAGATAGATTTACCGCACGAGACGATACCAGTCAAGCACTTATGTATCTCTTGAACGAGATTATCCATCGGATACATTCTGCGGATGGCAGAAAGTGCAGATTGTGAGTCGGAACAGATGAGGTACCTCGAGTGAGCAGAAGAAGCAACGAAAAGCAAAGCTCGAGAGATGGCATAGAGCTCCGCTGTAAAGACCCTCGCTATTGGTGACAGTCGCCACTCGTGTATCTCATTCTCACATACAAACGCACATCCCACTGCGTCCCCAGATCGGGACCCGTCAGTAAAGATGTGGTTGTATCCGGGATACATAGAGTATAATTCAAAGAACCGTTGCTGGTACACCCCTGGACAGGTGTCTGACTTGTGAAGAAGTGTCAGATCGTCACGGTAATTGGTCTGAGGAACTAGCCACGGAGATGGTAACAAAGAATGTTTAAAATTTGAAACTCTCGGGATAACAAGTCTCAATTCGGAAAAGATATCCTTTGCTCTGAGGCAAAGAGACTTGGTTGGTCGAAAACGGGATTCATACAAACGTCTTCGGGGACAATCGAAGACGGTGCTGTGGCTTATATGTTGGTGCTTACCGCTCATGCCGGTAACGTAGCTCAAGATGAGTTACCGGCGGCGGACGCTGAGAAGCGGTTCACCAGTTTCAGCACAGATGCTTGGGATCAGGCTGGTGCGGAACGCACCGGTAGCCAGACGGATCCCTGCGTGATGTACGCTGTCGAGCGTGGAAATATACGAATCCTGGGCAGAAGAATAGACGATACTCCCGTATATTTTCAAAGACCAAGCATCTGCTCAAAGCCCTTTCGATAAATTCGTTAATTCCAGGACTCCAGAATTCTATCTTGTTGTAATAAACAAACTTGTTTCCCATTAGGAGTGTTGTGTACATGCCAATGGTCTTTATTTTGATTAATGTAATTTTAACTGATATATGCATCTTTAGGCCTTATTCGCACGAGCGTTAAAAACGCATCAACGTGCGCTTTTTTTCATCTTTTCAATAAAACATATGAAACTCAGTGTTTCTTTTCACATGGAGTTTATTTAACGCACGGTAAAAAATATAGAACTTTCTAACGCCGAGCGTTTTATATTGAAGTAAATAGAACATATGGAAGAGAGTATTTTCAGTTGCATAGGCGTTTAAAAAGCGCTGACTGGTTCCGAATTTGTCAGTCAGTCTTGCTTGCACGTTGGTACTGATTACAAGTACAACAGATAACGGCAGACTGCGTTTACGAAAATGGCGGTATTCGATACTGAACGTTTTATTTTGCAGGTGGAATCGAGATGTTTGTTATATAACAAAGGTTTGTCAAATTATTCAAACAGAATTTTGAAGGAGGACACGTAGATGGAAGTCACTTCAAAAATAATCCCAAATTGGGAAAATATCGTAGATAACATTTCTCGATAATTCATTAAACGTTTCAATTTTCATACTGGAGTAGCTGAAAAACATCCGGATACAACCTTCATAAATAGCCACAAACTGTCCTTTCAAGTATCGTTGATCATTCAGAGGATGTACACAGAACTTTTTCATTTTTTTCCACCTTCTTAAAATACATACAGCTATTGCTAACAACTGTTCGAATTCATGCGTCCTGACTGCGTAAGACGATGAAAAGAAGTGATTTTTAAACACTCATATGAACACTATATTTGCGAGCGTTTTAAAAGCGCTAACGCTAACTCTGAACGCAACGTTTTTTTAACGCTTGTGCGAATAAAGCCTTATGCTCGATACGTAAAAATTCCAATTATTTTTGGACTAACCTAATATAATTCTTTTAAAAAATTTCAAAATGTATTGTAAAAGTTCAAAACAATTCTTTTTCATGCAATAATTTATATTGAATTTTTCCGAATAATGTTTATTATATTGTGTACCGGTTCAATACTGTAAAATCTTATAAAATACACATCAGTAACTTCTATGATATTCGATATTTTAACAAGAAAAAAACATCAATATTATGCAGTGTATCTCGAATCCTGACTAATTCTTGTTCAAATAATTTTATTATTAGTTTCAAAATGTATACAGAAAAGATAATTCGAAATAACATGGAGTTTAAAAATTAATTTTGTATTTTAATTTTTTTATAGAAAATACTATAATTAATCGCACCTATATAATTTATTTAGTAACTGTTTTTACTTTTTTCGTCAAATAACGACCAATCCGTTAGAAACAAGAAAATTCTAAAAATAACTGATTTTTTGAACTCGTGTTTCAAACTATTAACTCTCAATAAAAACGTAAACAGAACTAATTCTGTAATAGGTTTAACGTAAATGTATTCCACAGTCAAGTCAATGTAAACAAATATTTACTATCTACTTAGATTGAAACATCAACAAAATACAACGCTATTGATTTCGGATATGTTTGTCACCTTAATATATTCATTATAGAGTAACAGGTTTTATGCAATTGATATTTTTTCTATTTTATTATTTATTGTATCAACTATGGTGTTTCAGTTATATTATGATTCTAAACTTTATATTTAACTTCAACGTTGACAACATATCAAAATATCCATTAAAAAACTGAATTACATAACCAGACAAAACACATAAATGTATCTTTTCACGTTTTTTAAAAGACCTTCAAACGTGTCGACGAATATAAACGTAAACAAATACGACGTCAGAACAATTCATTGAAAATGTTCATCGTTGACATACGAATAACACATTTAAAGGTTTCAAATATTTCCTGTCTGGTGGATTTTTCTCTGTCAATTCTCGTAAATCAGCTGAAGCGACCATTAACGTAAACTGTACAAATCGAATATTATCGGTGAATGTGTTGTCTCTAAATTAAATTATTTTTGTTCGAACGGTGAACAATCTTCAAGAAACTTTGGCAATTCGTTAAAAAAAACGAAAAGATCATAAAGTTCTGTAACAGGGGTTTGTTTCCAAAAAAAAGTAAAAAGTACGTGCTTGTTTCTTAGTTTTTACTTTCAGAAAAAGTATCGTTATATTTATTTTTCTTTAGAGATATTCGTGAGATTTTTAATTTTCAGATTTCACGGTACTATATTTTAATTTTCTTTATACAAAAAAATAATTTTTTAGTAATATTACTTTAATTACAAATCTATGAACAACTTGCTTTTAATATATTGTAAATAAAATTGAACATATATACTTGTGTTTGTGTGTGTGCGTGCATATATATATACAGGAGAGAGAGGACGGTGGAAACAGAGATAACCGAAATAATTGAATTATTGTCCTTTAATGCGGTTTAACACCACACACACAAACATATGTGTATATATATATATATATATATATATATATATATATATATGAATATATGTACGTATTAGGAAAAATATATAAAAAATTGAAAAATCTGTAATTTTATCTTATACTGAAATGAAATCTTAAAATAGGTAATAAAAAGTATATTTATGTTTGTAATTATTATGCAATCGTCAAACCATTTAAATATATATATATATATATATATATATATATAGATGTTATATATATAAAGATGTATATAGATGTTATATATATATATAGATGTATATATGTACAGAAAGAGAGAAAAAAAGAGAAAGATCTACGTAAACCATTCTAAACAACATTATTAGACATAGCATTTCAGAAAAACTACAGTTTTTAATTACTAATTCAATTAGTGGTAAAATAATTAAAAAGAGAGAAGAAAGAAGTAAGTTTATACCTTCATACATGTCACGGTACAAATGAAAAACATACGACCTAATTTCTAAAAATAATCAATTAAATGCAATGCTATAATTATATTCAAATAATTGAAAATGTACTTTAATGTACTTTATATTATATATATATATATATATATATATATATAAAAACAATAGAGGGAGAATGTTTGCAATAAATTTTAAAAACTACTCATTATAAGAAGTTTGTTACGAGGATGTTATAGAAATTAGAATTACAAAATAACGATAAGTATATATTGAATTTTCTTATTCAATTTTTGTAAAATGTAACACAACGGAACAACGTTTTCATTTATATATCTATTATATTGTGCAATAGATGTTATTGCCTTGACATTATAGAACAAAATATTTTCATTCTTATGATGAAACATAAATCATTTTTTCCAAACTATTAACTATTTTTACTAACATTTTTGAAACTATTTTTCTGAACAAATTTAATTTAGTAATCAAATAATATTAAAATAATATTAAGATTCTATAGAGTTAATAAATTTAATACATACAAAATTAATCATTTTCCTATGTAAATATTTTTATAATAACTATAATTTGTTTTTTATATACTAATCAATTATATATATATATATATATATATATATAGTAATATTATATATATATATATAATCACAAGAAATAACATTTTCAAAATAATAAGTCAAAATTTATTCAGACACTATGGAATTGTAATTCTAAATAAATGTTACCGAGTAGCACATTGTAATTAAAACAAGTACTAATGATAACAATTACGACTAGTTTCTAAGTAGAATATCATTTACTCTTAGTCGTTGTCTTGTGCTGACAACAGAATCACTGCATTGTGCTGACTGACCTCAGTCAATCTTCTATTTATACATCAGAGAAAGCCCGCTTATTCTCAGAACTTGTTTCTAAATATATCATGCTTTTTAGAATTTTATGTATTTCACTAGATCACATTTTGAAAAAATATGATAAAAAAAGTTTTAAATGTATGTATATATATATACATATATATATATATATATATATATATATAATTTTCAGTTCCTATACAAAGTATTATATAATATTCCCATTATTAGTTTTAGATAAAACTTGTTTAATTGTAATTAATTTAATTATATCAATACTTTCATTATTCAATATTTTTATTACATTAACTATATATATATAAGGTTTGCAAATTAATTCGGTGCCTTTTTTATAGAAAATGAAATTATGGGAAAAAGGGATACATTTTAATCCTCAAAGATCCTCCATTAATTTGTATAATTTTTAATCCCTTTAAAGAAAATAGCGACTTTTAGTCAATAAAATTGTAATGCATTTTGGGACCTCTTTCACTGTTTTACCACTTCTTGGATGTTTTATGCGTTAAAACACCTTTCCCCAAAGCTGAACAAATCATTCTCGCGTCTTCGACAGGATTTTTTTATTAATTAGAATTAGAAAGGCATGCAATACTTAATATGTTACTTTTCGTACATCATTGTGTTTACTAATGTTTTACGAGGTTATATCAACTGTTTGGCCAAGATATTTGGTGTTGTTAAATGTTAAGGTTGTCACTTCAAAATTTTAAATCAACGAGAAAATATATTAATTTAGAACAGAATTATAACTGATTCGATTTAATAGCACTTAATTAATTTTTACACCTTATATATATATATATATATATATATAAGGACCTGCTTTTCCAAATTCTTCACACAGCTTTCTGATCATATAGCTGAGATCTTGTTCGTCTTCCGCAAGCACCACCCGATCGTCAGCAAAATAAAGAGTATATAAATTGTCGTCTCCCACCCGAAGTCCCATATTCTTACATTTATGAGCCCACCCTTCAAGGGACTGGTCTAAGTATAATTTAAATAAAATCGGAGAGAGAACATCCCTGTTTTAATCCTTTTGTTGTTGTAAAGGATTCCGTCAGTGATGTTCCATTTTTTACTGCGGCATAATTATTTTTATAGTAAGACTGAACAGCATGGATTAATGTCGATCTTATGCCAAGCTTTTCCATTTCTTTCCATAATTGTACACCTAATATATACACATTATAAAATAATCTCATGTTAAATAAATAAACGTTAACCTCCTTTTGCCTACTGATCTATTGTTACATTTCTCGACAATGAAAAACGATTTCAACGATTCATGGATTCCAAATAATACTCAATAAAATGCTTCTAAAATGTAAACGTTCTAGTAAAATTCAATCATTATTAAATCATATAAATGAAAATTGTCTCATCTCTACATTCAAAATAATTTATTTTAAAATGATTTTTTATTTAATGACAATTATTTTTTTCTTTTCGAAAACAAAGTTATTTTTTGTACAATAAATTCATGTTATACGAAATCATATTCAAGTAATACATAGATTTATACATATATATATATACATACCTAATCTAACCCTGTATACAATATATTACATAAATGAATAATTATTTAATATGTTCCTAAAAATAAATATTTACTATTTTATTTTATATTTTCATCTGTAAATCTAAACAAATGCCTATTAAATTATCTTAAATTATAAAAATACACTTGCATGTACACGTATGAAAATCGACTTAAAATAAATAACTATTGAATACATTAATAATGATTATAAAACAATTATACTTCATTTGAAAGTAATTTTACATAATCATTTAAAACAAATTGATCAAAAAGTTTAGATATCTGGTTTCAGTTTATATAGCTCGTAGTTTTCCACATTACCTGGTTTGATAATTATTTATTATAAAATTTCGACAGTAAAAAATCGAAATATGTTTATTTTATTATACATTCATCTTAAAAAAAATGATTTTTTTATAAAAAAAATACTGAGATAAAATGCATTTACAGCCATAAATGAATATAATCAAATGAATTGTTCAGGAATAAACAATTAAATTCATACATAATTTAAAATAGTAGACACAGACAATAACACATTTTGCGTTTCTGATGAAAATAATAATACGAAAAAGTCTGAGACCAGTCTACTATCTTTAGATAAGGAGTCTTGTCTTAAGTCTTAGATAGGGTTTCGAATACCATTTAACAGGTTAATTTTCAAATTCGATTTTTTAAAAAAATATTTAACCCAATATATTCTATTAATTCTAACATTAGCTAAAAAAACTTTAAAAAAATTTAATACCACAAACCTCAAAAAATTGTTTCTTATCCAAAATGTTCAATAAATAATGATTGATTATTGTTTATATGCATTTCGATGACGTTCCATCTTCAAAGCATTAAGGTAGAAAAAATATGTACATGTACACATTTTTCTGTACTTTGACACTTGGAGGATGACAAATTTTTTGCAAAAAATAATGTATACCTTATGAGTAGTTTTAAACGCATTTTATTGTCTAACATTTAATTCTTTCTAATTTTATTATTACAGCTACTAACCCAAAATTAATTAATTAAATTATATATATATATATATATATATTTATAAATTGTATGTACTTATCGAACAATGTATTAAATAACCTTAAAAAATTAACTTTCAGATAATTAAATCCACTAATAAAATAATTATTTTTAATTACAAGTGTAGTTACAATCAATGAAATTCTGAAAAATAAGAAAGATGAAATCCAAAGAAATAACCTTCTATTTAAAATAATAATAAGTGAAAACAAGTTTCATATTTATATCTTGCAAATGTTCGTGTGCTTTCATAATTTTCATTAAATCTTATATATGAATCATTTTGATATTTAGTGAATGAGAAACAAAATAACAAATTACTATCTTACATATTTCCAAGAAAACGTATAACAAAAACCCAATTGTCATACTTGAACCAAATCCTTCAAATACAAGAAAGAAAATCAATGGAGATCATTACTTACTCAAGATAATACTACCAAAACGCAAAGTATAGACCACAGATTGAATTTCATTTCAAATAAAAGTATCTTTCAAAATGATACTTAAGAATTAAATGCTGCACGGAGTACTTATTATTTTCTTTTGTACAGTTAATGCCAATCAGTTATATTTAAAAAAAATAAAATTTACTGAATTCATATTATCGATTTATTGTGTTTATATTTTATAAATGTATATCGTTGAATCACGCTCAAGTATTTGGAAACAAAATAATTAATGGAAGAATAATATCATTTATAAAGATTTTTTAAATATTTATCCATTCTATTTTAAGTTTTTTTTTCTCGTTGTATAAATAATTTTATTGCACTACTCTAATATTGAGTCATTTTCATGTTTGTTTTTTTAATTACTCAGCCAGTAAGTTTTTGAAATTTATGATTCAGTTGGTATTTAATTTTCTAAAGATCTAGATTGAAAGAATTCATTATATATATATATATATATAAGTATTCTTTCACAGGTATATAGATAAATAATTTCCTATTATGATGAATTTCTCACATCTTCTAAAAAAATGAAAATTATTTTACTATTCTGTAACAGTTCTTTAAAATCATTTTTTTTTTGTTAAAATAAAATTCATTTTCTAAACTAATTTTTTTATGTTTCATGAAGAAAAAAATATACTCGACCAAATCCAAAATACACATTAATATTAATTGAATATAAAATGTTTAATAAGTTTTTAGTTAAAATCGTAAAAAAATAGTTATAATAGAAAGAAGATAGTTTAAAAACAGAAACAATACAAGTAAATATATAAAGAAAGATTAAAAAGTATACAAATTTTTTTCCAGAAATTTACGGTCGTCTTTAAAGAAAATAAATTAGAAAAAAAGAGATACATTTTATGGAAAAGAATATAATACTTTTTTCTGTAATTTTTCGAATATCTTTACAAAACAAGTTTTAAATTAACTAAATAATTGTTTGTAAAACATATGTATAGTATTATATTCTTTTCTTTTTAATATCGCGTATACCACAAAATTACATCACTTGAGAAATATAATTTACATTGGAATTCAGTATTATATATATATATATTTTAAATTATGCACAAGAAATTAATTACATACTTTCTCGTTTAAAACCCTTTTATATTTGAAAAAACAAACTTGAAAAATTGAAGTCACATTTTTATTAAGTATTGTTAATTAAATAGTATTTTTAGAAATAAAAATTATACTTTTAACATATATCTGTCTATATATAAAAAAAATATTCTGTCCAATTTCAAAGAATTGGTAAAACATTCTTAAAGAAATCTAATAAAAAAATAATTCTGAAATAATAAATAAAATTATTCCTCATCGTAAACCAATAGTAACAATTAAGGTGTGGTGACCTTGAAAGCTTCCTTCTCGAGTGAAATCTCTTCATCATTGAATTATAGTTAAAATGATAATTAGTTTTAGTTTTCCTAATAGTCATAATGTTAAATTATATTGGTGAAATCATAAAATTAATCCAGAAACTGTTGTTATTGCACCTAGAGCTCCAGTTAAAGGTCACGGGCTATAATCTACTAAATTGAATGGGTGATTTGCATCTGTTGATGTTAATTAACTTCTCTTGAGTATAAAATTCGTAAAATTGTAAAAAATAAGATTGAATAATAGCTACTGCTGACTCTTATATTAATAAAAGAATTTGAGTAAAAATGAAAATAAATAAAACATTTGAGGGACATGAATATTCAGCATTTCCTAATAAAGTTAATAATAGATGACCTCCAATTATATTTGCAGCTAATCGAACAGCGAAAGTTCCTGGACGAATAATATTTCTAATTATTTCAATATATACTATCAAAGGTACAAGAATTGGGGGTGTTCGTTGAGAAACTAAATGGCCTAGTATATGTTGGTATGATTAAATCAACCATAAATTATATAAAGGTAATTATAAAGGTAGATCTAATCCGAAAGTTAAAGCAAGACGACCTGTTTATGTAAAAATATAAGGGAATAGGCCTAAAAAATTTTTAATTTGATATTTAAGAAAATAAACTAATAAAAATAAATTTTGATCTTGAGTGTCCTGTAGTTCCTAGAAGAGTTTTAAATTCTTTATGAAGAGTATTTAAAATTGAAAATAAAAAGGAGAGGGGGTGGAGCTCCCTGGTATATATATATACATACACATATATATATATACATACACACACACATATATATATATATACATATATATATATATATATATATATATATATATATATAAAGCAATATATTTTGTTACAAAATATATGAATAAGAAATATATTAACAAAGTGATATTTATTTTTAATGAGATTAATATTTCCTTAACACTCTTAAACTTAAATTAACTAATACATATAATCCATTAAATTTTAATAATTGACAACTCTCCTGCAGCAGTCTATTACTAGAGATTTAAATGATAATTATAAAATGTCTCGTATACTGTTAAGAAATTTAACTGGATTAATTTCAATCAAAAACAACTAAGATTTTCTCAAGAGAAACTCAAAGCAAGTTTTGTTATTTTATTTAAAAATAAATAAATAAACATTTTGATTCCGTTCAATATATATAAGACATAGATTCAGTTAAGTTCAAAACACTATGATTGTCGAAAAATATATAAATTTTACTATTTTCTTCTTACATTTAACGCATACGAGTTCACTAAAAATAGTTCAAAGGAGTTTAACAGCAATATTTTGAATACTAAATTAAGAAGCAGAATATGAAAAAGATATGCAGTTGTTCAGTAATTTAACATTTACAAGTGATATGCAGTTTAGTTTTCTCGCAAGTAATTGAAAAAGTTGTTTATTTTCAATCAAGTATTGTAAACATTTATTCAAAACGCCAGGTCTAACGTTAATAAATATTTATATTTCTTAGTTCCAAACGGAACACAGATTTCTTTAATTAATGAATATTCTCTAAAATAGCTACTTTTGTGTACATACCTCTGGCACAAACAGAATTTCTCGGAAGAATTCAAGCAAAAATTTGATTTCTTAACGAAAAATCGTTGCCAAATAAATTAAAGTTAGGTTTCAAATTGAATCTTCTAATAAGAAATCCATTTATAGTTCAACTAACACCACTTAACACCACACAATAAATATTATCAATTCACAACAATTTTATGTTATTATTTTCAAAAACATAACTAATAACTCGTGTTCGAAATTTACTTTCATGTTAATTCTACGACTTATACATTGGAAATGAATTCTTTTTAAAATTGAAAAGGTCAGTACAGTTTATTTAACTTGTCTTTTCGTTGCGTAATCAGAAAACGGACAGTAGATACAGCAGTACCACTGAATTAAAATGAAAACTGATCCATATATATTGATTATATTCAATCATACTTTTAATGTTCTGCATTTCTTTCTATTTTTATTTAACTTCAGCGTTAATGACAGCTTATATTTTATTTATTTCATAAGAGCAACAAGGACAGAATATTCCTATTCATTCGTTGAATGCTTCTATCTTATATGTATGTATTAGATAACGTAGACTGTTATGTAACGCAAATATAAATAAAACACACTGTACTATTCCATTATAAATTATACATGTGAAACAAACAATATATGTTACATAAAATGTTATTTAAAAATTTATGATAATTATTAAAAATTTATTTCAAATACATTAGTTCCCAGTTGCTACAAATAAAGTAATATATATTTTTTTCATTATTTTAAAGTACTAATCGTAAAATTGAAATTGACCGCTTGTAATTACATAGAAATCGATAAAAAATAAATCATTACAAAAATGACTTCATGAAAAATGTATTAAAATAATTTTCTTTTATGTTGCTGGAATTTGAAACTTAAAAAGGAAGCAATAACGTGTTTATTACCTAACATTAAATTTTCAACAAAGGTTTACTGACGTAATTACTTCAATGCTTGCTTTTAAAACTTAAATGAAAGAGAGGATTGTATTAACTTAAACGTACACTTTTAAATAGTATATATTGTTTAATGTTTTGACAAAATTGTAATAATTATTGTATTGTAAAATCATATAAATAAAAATAACCCTATATCTACAATTAATATAAATTAATATTACTCAAAAAATTCTGAAAATCATCAGCTGGTAACTAATAAGCCTGGATATTTAATCTCTAGTATTTGTTATAATTACAAACTGTCGTTTTTCAATTAAGAAACTAATCTTCTCGAAAGCTCAACATGTTTAGATTTTGACAGAGTTATAAATAACCTTAAGAAAAAAGTTAATAATGCGATAATAATCTTATTGATGCCTTTATAAAAAATACTTGAAACATAATCAATACTAAAAAAATAAAGAGGAATAAACAGTTTTAAAAATAATAAATACCTTTTATTATAGCATTTAAATGATTGGATATGTTCGTGCGTGATAAAGAGATGTATTCAATACAGTTAGCTGATGATTTTAATCTTTCAAATATGTGTCATACGAATAATTTTCCATCGCAAAAAATCAGAACATACGTGTTAAATAATATGAATACACGATTACACGCTAAAATGAGTGAATTGAATTCACTTTTATTGAGAGACTTGTCCATAAATACACGCCTTTAGTGTAGTCATTATTCAAAATGCTTTTTATTTCATATCGTCAATTGTTATATATATATATATATATATATATATATATATATATATATATATATATATATATATATATATATATATATATATATATATATATATATGTACAAAATGAAAAATCATGGAAAAGGCCTTTTTATCCAGAAGTGGATTGACAGAGGCTGATGATGATAATGATGATATATATATATATATATATATATATATATATATATATAAATGTATTACAAATTACAAAAAGAAAAGAGTTTTTCTATAAACAAACTTGCACTAATGAATAAATAAAACATACTGAAATCATTAACAAGAATATTTTTTTCTAAATAAATTTGTCTGATTATTGCATATGTTAATACAGGTACGTTTCAAAATATATCCCTTATCTAAGTTTAAAATATTATTACTATACGAGGTCAGACAATTAAGTAATGCGACAAAATTCAAAAATCGAGTATATTTAAAAATTAAGATACATCGCTGCGATCCCCTTCAAAGTAGTCCCCTCCCGCATCTATACACTTATTCCAGCGAGTTTTCCAGTTTTCGTAACAATTCTGGAACACTTCTTGTGGGACCTCTCCGAGTACCCTCGTCACAGATTCTTGGATATCTTCAACGGAGTCAAAATGTCGACTTATGACGAATTTTTTCATATGGGGGAATAGGAAAAAGTCGCAGGGTGACATGTCCGGTGAATAGGGCGGTTGTGGTAACGTTGCGATGCCTTTAGACGCCAAAAACTGACAGGGAACGCACTGTGACAGGGAGCATTGTCGTGATGCAGAACCCAAGTCTTCGCGATCTCTGGACGCACTCTGAGCACCCTTTTTCGTAATTTTTCGAGCACATTGCGGTAGAATACTTGATTTACGGTTTGTCTAGGTGGTACGAACTCTTTGTGAACCACCCCTTTGCTGTCGAAGAAGCAAATCAACATGGTTTTCACTTTGGACTTGCTCATTCTCGCCTTCTTTGGCCTTGGTGCTCCAGGGGACAGCCACTGTTGGCTTTGTCGTTTAGTTTCGGGGTCATATTGAAAGAACCAACTTTCATCACCAGTAATAACTCGATCGAGAAGAGTAGGATCACTTTCAACCTGCTCGAGACAATCCTGAGCGATGTTCATTCGGTGACATTCGTGACATGCACTACTCGCGCGTTGTTACAAAACACTAAACAGCTGGCGAAGAAATGATCGTACGAGGGTGGTCAAGGTCTCAATCGAGAGAGTAGGGATCTGCTATTACGGTGGCGGAGTTACAGGTTCGCAGTGTTACCACAGGCCGAGAAAAAAAATCGGTCGCATTACTTAATTGTCTGACCTCGTATAAACCTCTGAAAACCCCCTAAACTTTCCCATATACAAGGCAGGTTGACGATGCTTGTGGGGCAGATTGGTAGTATATTTGGATCAAGCTGATGGAGCATGATAAGAGACTGAGCAAGAGATTGAGCGAATTTGAAATCAAAAAGCGTTTATTAAATATCAAAAAAAAAAGTTATTTACGAGACTTTTTTAAATTTTTCCTTGCAGTTTTCGGCGTCTTCGCATCACGTTTCGGTGCACTCGTTGTCGCCTGATACTCTTTTTCAACCAGATCATGGTGAAATAGTACAATTACATAAAATTCTTCCTGTGTCATCCCACTCTACTGGTCAGTAAGATAAGTTTCGGAGGTCTTAATCGCTCTGAGTGGATTTCCGAGTGACTTTCTTTGGTAGAAGTTCCATCTAGTATAGTTTATAAATTGTGCAATGGTACTAATCCTGGCTTTGTTATACAACATTGACGTTCGGTAATTGTACGCCTTGTTCATTGCAATTCTCAGTACTTTATTCATTACCTTCTGAAACACCAGTATGTCAGTCTTAGAAGTGTATATATACAACCCCCATTTTTTGTCCATGTGGTAATGAACAAGATGATGTTGCAATGTTCTTTTTTACGCCTTTACAGAAAACAAAGCGCTGTGTTTTCTGCGCATTCATCTTAATGTTCTACTTCTAGAAATGAAGACAAATTTTATCCAGGAAACATTAGAGACTATCTCTCATTACGTAGAGGATACTTCCTGTTGTGTAAATGGTGGTGTCATTGACGTACAATGCAACGTCAACCCCTTTCGTTTTGGATATGTCGTTTATGAAATGAAAGAAGAAGACTGGCCTGAGGATATTTTTAAAATGAATTACATTTTTATTTATACAAAAAACGCCTCTAATTTTCATAACGGTAATTTTTCTATAAAATATACTTCTTGTTATGCTAACACCTTACCAATAATTTTTTTTAATTTTTTAAATAAATAATAATGCAATTATTTTTATCGTAAAAATTATAAAAATTAATCAATTGACAAATCGACTGCATTAAAACATGCTTGATTAATTACTTTTTGTAATGATAATATTAATGCTGTTTTGATATAAAAAATCAAATGTTTTGCATCAAATACCATTTTTAATCGTTTAATAAATTAAAACAACATACACGAAAGTAATTTCTTCACTAAACCGTTAATTTTTTAAAAATAATTGCAATGTAACCCGTATTGGATAGTGAGAGTATTTTCACTTTCGATACATATACTATATTTGTAATGAATAATAACAAAGAAACTAATTAATAATAAAATTAATTATTACAACTAATTAAACTATCAACCTTAAAGTTACATACACACACACACACACACATATATATATATATATATATAATTATTAGCCTCCATCAATTCACAGTTGTATAAAGGTTTCTTCTATGATTTTCCATTTTGTACGATTGACTTCCTCTCTTCTCTACTGAGTTCCTATAATTGTATGTATGTATATATATATATATATATATATATATGTATTTGAAAACAATATCAACAAACTGACCTTGTTTACATATACTTCAGATAAAATAGAATCACTTCCAATTTAAATTAAATTTATTTATTTTGTGAATGAATCTACATTAATCTTTAGTAATTATATATTTTTCAAGTATTCCACATGAAAAAGAAAAATGACAAAAAACAAATTTTATATTTCTTCTCCATATCATTATTAAACAAGAGACAAAAATCACTAGTCTACTATCTAAACAGAAATAACATTTTTATAAAAATCATGTGCAAAAAAGCGAAATATTTCACCAGTTCTCCTCTAATAAACTCCTAATATTTAATAGTATTATTTAAAAGAATTCTTTATTATTACTTCATAGATAATTATGAACATACTTAAATGATATTCATTTGCAATGAAGATAAATAACCAATTATTACTATAAATAACCTATTGAAATAGGGGTATGTAATGGATTTATTTTTTTTAATTCTACTATCGGTAAATAAATCCATCTCATCTAGAAATTCAATCACTCATATAACATGTTTCGAAACAATTAACCAATAACATGATTGATTTATAATTAATCATCAAGTTATTTATTAAGAGAACGCGGATTCTATTTTCACAGCTGGTAATACTGCTTGTTACATTCGTTAGTGAGTTCATTACTGACGCTTGAATCGAATCATTACCATAACGTACCTTGTATGAATCTTCTTAATTTATTCACATGCACATACATTTCTACAAACAAATGTGATTAAATTATACTTTAATATATATGTAAATAGTTAAACAAACATGTAATTATGAAATTATTCATAATTTTTTACATATTTTCAATGATTTTCTTCCAGTTTATTTCATACATATGTTTATTTCTTTGTGGAAAATATTGTGGATGATATCAAAATAATGTTTCAGTTTTTTTAAATCTTTTCATTAATATTTATTTACTTCTTAATAAATTTATCATAATAATAAACCAAAAAAAAACTTCAAGTTTTAATAATTTCTTCATTAAAATTAATCATTAAGAACATTTGTTTACTTCTTAAGTTACTATTAAAAGTGTAACATTTAATTTTTTATTCATTTATAACATGATAAATTAACAATTTCCTACTAATTATAACGAAAAATCAATCCCTTCTTAACACCTATACCTACTTTTAAATTAGTAACATCATTTTTCAGAAATATATTTTTCATAAACTCTTCAAATGTCAGAAAACACTATGAGATTTGTAGGTACTGATAATATTTTTTTTAAATATTTTTAGTAAGTGTTTGTGACTTGAAATTATTAAAACTGAAGATAATTTAAAATTATAAATATCAAAATCGATATTTTACTAATTCTAACAATTTATATCTACATATATTTACTTCTGCATATTGAAATTAACTTCAATACAAAGTCAATAAACACAAAATCGCAATTTCAGAGTTATTAAGTAACGCATATATCTATATATATATACAAAGATAACTACATATATATATATATATACATAGATACATATATATATATATATATATATATATATATAAAGTTGTCTGTTTCACGACGAAAAAAATCAATTGATCATTGAATATGAGTGTACTTTGTATGTATTCTTATAAGTAAATGCATATATATATATATATATATATATATATATATACATATATATATATATATATATATTACACATATAATTCTACTAAATGTTTATTTAGTAAAAGTTTTTTTGTCCTTGAATAAAAGACCCTTTTAAACTTTTCTACACGTCCAGTTTTATGAATATTTTTTTTCCTATAAAGTATATTACGTATTTGACAATTTTTGTCATTTTATATACATATTTATTTATATATATATATATATATATATACATTCAAAATATTTAAACTGAAAAGAAACATTTTGAACATTCATTATTTAATTTTTATAATATTAATTGATTTAAATCTTCACAAGTGATCTAAAATAATAACAATGAGAACATGGTCTATTTTTAAAATGATATCTTATATATCTGAATTGAAATTAATGTATCTGTCACATTTCATTAACATGAGTTATAATTATTTCAAATTGTTTCAGAGATTTCATACAAATGTTTCCATGTTGAACGAATTATTATTCAACAATTCAAATATAAAACGATTCTTTGAAAACAGAATTTGTACGGAATTTACATAAAAAATGCATTAATTTGTTGACACAAAAATATTCATTTCAATTCTAATACATATTAAATAATATAATATTCGTTTCACTTTTTAAACAATTGAAAATGTGTTACAGAATATTCATTAGAATTCTAAGAAAATTCCAAAATAAACAAAGAATTAACAAGATATTAAAATATATGAATGAATTTAAAAGTAAAAGTAAATACGAATATTTTCCTTTGAAACGGTTCGTTGAAAAAATGCTAATTTATATACAATATGCGCTGATTTATATTATTAAAACAGTATGCGACACTGTATGTACATGTCTTGAGTAACATTTTACAGTATTATTTTGTTAATTTAAAATGTGAAATTATTACAAGAAAAACGTTAGGATTTGGTAGTTGTATTAACGAATAAATAATAATTTTTGACTAATTTGGAATTAATTTTATTTACAGTATTAAATTACAAAACTTTGTACGATTTTGAATGAACTTAAGATTACATTTAACAACTCTGAATTAATAATAATATATAAGGAAGTAGAAAATAGTTAAACTCTTTATTTGAAAAAAAAATAGATATCCAATTATTTATCCTATCGTTTGTAATCCAAACACATACAATCATGAAACTGAAAAAAATGCCCCAGTATCAATGATTAATTCAATTAAAAACGAAATAAAAGTAAATTATCTCCTCGAAAACCAAGTTAACATTATTAGTTCAAACATTTGTTTTCATAATATTCTTTTTATTCTCAACATTTCAATTTATTAGGTATACACACGTACATTTGTGTAAAAATAAATTAGTATATAAAACATGAGAACTCGGTTGGAAATTTGAACAAGTCTGCTATGTATAATATTCAACATCAAAACCATTTTCCGTAAATTAATGTACTTATAATAAACATTTCGAATATAAATTGAAAAGAACTATTTTATTCTAAATGTATACATATATTTATGACTGTAAATAAATGTGGGATGAAAATTATTTGACTATATTCTGTTTAATTGCTATGACATGAAAAGTCAAAAAAATCTAACTTTTAATTACTTTCCTAGTTTATATACACGTCAAACACATATACAAAAAATACAAACATACATATACATATACATATATATATATATATATATATATATATATATATATATATTACATACACATACAAAGAGAGAGAAAGAGAGACTTGTCATAGATAGACAGTAAAGATATTTTCGTGTTTTTTACAGGTGGGTATATAATAAAGTGAAACATGTTTGTGGTTGACGCTACAATCTAATAAAAAATTTAAACATAACTCTAGAACTTCTCTAAACAAGTCATATATAAAGCTAACTAAATTTAGAAATAACAACATGCTCCTCTTTTCTTTCTAGACACGGATATAGACTTCAATTGTAAACAATTTTCTTCCAAATAATCACTTCGAATATTCAAATAGTAAACAAAGAATAATTAAATGGTTTTGTATGTTGTTGTTTATTTGGTTGATATTGAAAAAAAAATCAGATAAATTCATTTTAAGTGGTTTGAAAGATGTTCATAAATTACAACAATATTTTATTTTTTGCTATATAAATTCTATAAGACCATTTTAATATATATATATATATGAAGGCATATGAATTTTCTTTAAATAAAAAATTTCTCAATTTTTTTTAAAATTACCAGATTTGATTTTTATTACACAAGTTTAAGGAAAAATTCTTCCACGAGTTGTGGTAGAAATTAAGTTTTTGAACTATCAACTCAACAGTTAAGAGTTTCAAAACTTTATGACATAAAATATGCCACTATTTAAATAAGTCTTTAGTGTCAAAAGCAAATATATATTTTTAAAAAAAAAATTAAGACAATATTTTTAGAAAATATATTAATTTTAACAATAATCCCACTTTAATTGAAATGTCTAAAATGATGCTTTAAAAAAATGTACTAGTATTCATAATTTTACTGCTTTAATTTAGAAAACTCATTTTTTGATAGTGGAAAAATAATTGCGGTTTTTGTTTTCTGAATTCTAACCTTATTTTTCCAATGAAAGAGTGATTTTATCGTGTTCATGTTGATATCCTTTTAAAGTCCATTTTTCAGTCTGTATTTGGTAACATCGACTTTGATTTTATTATTAATTTTACTTCAAATTGGGTTATTCAATTAAAGATGAGAAAAAAACAAATAAGAGCAAAATTTTTGTGCGAGTTCAAAACGAATAGTAAAGCATCAAAAACTATTGTAAACTAAACGATGGTTTGGTTTGGGTACTGTTAAGGAACATACGGTTGGTTCCAAAATTTTCGTGCTGAGGACGAGAATCTTAAAGATAAAGAAATTCGTGCACGTTTTTCTTCAGTTCATAACGATTAACTGAAGGCTTTAATTGAATCAGAACCACGCACAAGAATTCGAGAGCTTGGACAAAAGTTTGTCATCCAACAGTTGTGGATCACTTAACACAGCTAGGAAAATCAAAAGAGAAAAATGTATACAAGTTTGAAGGTCATAGACCGTAATTGTTTTTCTACCAACCTTATATATATATATATATCAATAAAATTCACTTATTCGAATTTTTTACATTCATTTAATTATTAAATAAGTATAAAAAGTACTTCTTCAGGATCAATGAATTTCAAATAATGAAGAATATAACTGAATGGTACTGTATGAGATTAATTTAATGAACATAGAAGTTGGGTTTAGTTACGACTAGAAAATCAAATTTTCATTATTAAAAATTATATTTTAAATTTATTAAATTCATAAAAATGTTACTTTTAGAAACTTTTTCTAGAAAATTTATAAACATCAATAAATAACTCACATTTTAAACGATTTAAAGAAGTTCAAGTACAAAAATTTCCAGAATTATTAAATGAAATGAATTTATGCTTATTTCATCTACCTTTAAAACCATCGATATGTCGTACAATAAATTAAGAGAATTGAAAATAAGAACCAATATTTTAAGTAATATTTATTGTTTCTTTGAATCTATTATTCGTTCCTACTAATTTTATCAGTTAGTGGAAAATCTTATTTTTCTTGATATTTATTTCAATATAATTTAACAAAAGAAAGGTACATATACATTATACATTTGGTGTTTTTATCAATCTTTAAACAATCTCAAAATAGGTGAAAAACATATACCATACTCAACAATTAAATATTTCTGCTCTTAACATTTAACATGATTCGTATAATTTACCTATTGAACAGAACATTTTTGAAGTTAAACTTCTTTGGGAACGGTAGGCACGAGTCAAATTGTGAAACAAAATTGTGTGACGGAAGTTAAGTGCATAAGAGTGGGACCGTACCTATGGTACGAGTCGAAACGCTGTGAAATAAAATTTTGTGGCGAAACTGGAGTGGGTGTACGTATAGGAGTGGGGTGAAGAGTTGTGCAGCACGGTGTGTAAGAGGTGTGTGTACGATTTTATATTTTTAAGATATCCCAAGTAAATTATTTCTTTTTTTAAATTATGATGATGCAGAATCTGTTAAATATAAGCAGAGTTATGTGAAGATAGTATCTATTAACACTGTGTGTTATATTACATTGGGAACAACTTAAAAATGTAGTCTCCAGCTGAGAACTATATCGACGACTGAAAATGAATGCATCACTCCCCATTTAAATCTCATTATCTAACATTGTAATTATTCAGTACAGTCATCTAACAAATTCAACGCGCGTATTGCACGGCGACAAATTCAACATGTCACTAACAGAACCCACAGCATAAAATGTATATCACACACAATAAATACTCGTATATAAAAAGAGTATTGTTTCCTGGTAAAATACAGTTAACCAGGAAGCAAACATTTAAAAAAAAAAATATTCTATATTTACACTCAGAAGTTTCATTTCAACCACGCGTGACCTCACACACACACATTTTTTAAATAATAAAATGTATAATAATAGTGATTTATTTCTGTTATGTTAAAGTATAAAAATATTTTTTAAGGCACACTCTAACAATATCTACATATAATTTATTTTCGTAGTCAAATATCAATCATTGCGGTCGAATTGTTTTGTCTATTTATATTAATGACAAAACCACAATTTAAAGTCATATCATGAGAATTTCAATATTAAATAATAAAAATTAATATATAAAGAAAAAATTACATAAAATTTTTATTCGTTATGTATACGTATTTACTATCGTTTTTAGGTCATTTTTATTTTAATAGCTATAATTTATACCATAGCCTTGTAACGTCAAACACTAAATTACACCCACAACTATTCCAAAAATATGTTAATATATTTTCTTTCAAATATTATATATTATTTGAAATTTTTGTTCATTTAACTTTTACCATTATATATATATATATATATATATATATATAATATGTCAGTATATGTATGTTCGATTTAGGCTTACAAAGACTTCATTTAGATTGTAAGTTAATTCACGAAAAACATGTTTCATTATCATCGATTCGCTGATATACAAAAACTGAACATGATATATTTTACAGTATAGCTAGGTGTTTCGAAAATCGTATATTTATTTATAAGATGAGAAATGAAAATAAACAGATTATACGAAAATAACATGCTACACTAACCTGCTGTATAAGATGAGTGTCGGATTTGGTGAGACCGATGACGGATACCAAGTAGGAAGCACACGTGCCCACACTGAGCATTATACAGTAACGTAATCGAAGGGGCAGAGTCACGTACACGAGATAATCCAATAGTAACACCCATCCGAGACTGTCGCGACCAGTCACTTCGTTTTTCTTGAGGAACAGCGACGCGAGCAGTTGTGCATTAGCCACATGCCACGCCACGTGCGGCATAGCCGCCCAAATACACTTGTGAACACCAAAGCTGCACCACAGCAGCATTCCGATGTTGAAGACGAGAAAAGCAGCCATCGCACTAAATGTGATTGCATCTTGACCATTCGGCACGGCCAGCATATAAAAATCAAAGAGAATCGCAGCGTACAGGAAACATTTGAGACCGTCGCGTTTCTGTTTCACACTGTACGACTGGTACAACTTCTCAAGATCTGGATCTTTGAACGAACGTCGAAACACGTTCCACCGACGCTGTTTCTCGGATGCAATTTGTTCTCCTACTTGTTCGGACATTTTTTTTTTCTTTAAAAGAGCCGACAACGTCTTCGACGACAGTCAAATTTTATATTCTCTCCGATACAGACTTAACCCAACACTCGCGATTCACATTCGCTACTGTCCGACAATCGCACGTCCGAATTATTAACCGCAAAATAAAGAACAAACATCGCGTTTTTCAAAATACTACTCTTATCCTGCATTCTTCTGGCAAAGGTCTTCTTATTTGACATGTTTTAATAAATGCGAAACACTTGTTCCTTTTTTATCTTGGACTTGTGTCAACTAATTCGAGTTATTTTTAAACTGCGCGAACATTTTAAATATTATTATTCAATTAATAGAACATATGAAGATTGAGTGGTGATTTTTTTATCTGTGCATGTTCTTCTCGTGGATATTTGAAATCACTACATTTTTTTCCGGTATGAAAATGAGTGAGTATTAAACAGTTTATTCGTTTCAGAGACACTGTGACACGCTATGAACTATTTTTAGATTTTTACATTAAAGTGGAGGTAGGAATCGTATTTATACGATATCAAACATGACATTACTTTCTGAATCATATCTTGATATACGTATATAAATATTTAGCATACACACAACACACATTCATATATATATATATATATATATATATAATATATAATTTATATAATATGTATAAGCGTTTATTGATTACTATATAAATCTAAAATTAAACATTTATTAACAAAAAGAATTACTTTGATACAGAAAAATATTTTTTTTAATTTTTTTGTATATAATTTATATATATATATATATAAGTAATTTATTAGAGAAACTTGAAATAATTTCAGTTCATTATATGAGAAAAATGTAAATATGTATTTTAATGAATAATTAATTAATTGTTAAATAATTATTATCAATTACTGTAATAAATATGTGCATAAATTACTAAATCATAAAGGAAAGTCGTATAATTTGCTTTCATTTTTATATTATATTTTTACACATTGCGAAATATCACTAATATTATCAATAAACACACACATTTATATATATATATATATATATATATATATGTAAATATATATGTGGATAATTATTCATTTAATGGAAACAAAAATAAATTAATAATAATAAATAAACAAAAAAATAAACTAAGAAAAAGTATTGTATTAAAATATTTTTTTTAATAAATAAACAAGATGGTTAGAATCACTTTCTTATAACTTTTCTACAGTTTTTCAAAGAAATTCTTACTATAAAATTGATAAAATATATTTGTATATAACTTTCGTATCACAACATGGTTGCAAAAGTTGTTTATGAAGAATTGTTCGTAATTAACCCGTTAAGTTTGGTTTGGATACATTATAATATCATTTGTATCCAATATTTTATGTGATTTATATATTTACACACGCACACACTATATATATATATATATATATATATACAAGTATATATATTATATCAATATATGCATACAGATATATATATATATATATATATATATATATACAAAGATTTATGTGTATGTATATAGGTAGATGGGTGAGTAAATATGTGTATAGTTAATATAAAATCATTTTAACATTTAATTGAATCTTCAAAACAAAAAACAAAGTCAAATCAGAAATCAAAGAAAATTTTGTTTTTGTATAATAAAATAAATGAAATAGCATAATTAAAAAAAATATTTAAAAATTATGACAAAACTTACCATTTTAATAAACCAATATAAGCAATAACATTACTAATAGAGCAGAATTATTTTAAATTTGAACATATAGGAAGCTATTCAGTAAGCTCATATATAACCATCTTAATTCTATTTTTTATTAACTCTATAAGTGAGAATTAAAAAGTTATAAAGAAATGAATTTAATTATTTACAATTATATAATACACATAAGTGAATAGATCATAAACTAATCATTTATTTATATCTCTATACATTTCATATATATCTATATATATATATATATATATATATATATATATATATATATATATATATATATTGACAGCAATTTTGAAGATCCGTTCTAATTAAATTTTCGTAATTATTAAAACACTATTCTATATCCATTGAAGAAAAACAGTCGTTTATAGAAAATAATAAAATAAAACAAATTTAATAATACAATTACTTAATACAGTTACCAATTACAATAATACTTACTAATAAATATATATCTTGGGATTAAAGTACTTTAATACAATTAAATTGAATGAAAACCTCTAAATTCAAGCAAAATTTAATTCATTATGTTTAAAATAGACACAAAAGCATTAAACATTTTATATAAAATAAATAAACTGCAAAATCAATATGTTATACGGGTAAATAAATTCAAATGGTAAAATGTTGTATCATCGAATATCAGAAATGACTGCGAGTTCAGTAACTAGAAAGCAGATAGATGAACGACTAGAATTCCAATTGATAAGAGATTATCTCAAGAAACTAACAAAAAGATCAAAAGTTATATATCCGTAGACAGATAGATAGAGATCAATGGATGTTGAACAAAAATTGTTATTTTGAAAACTTATGTTCGACATATTAAAAAATACACAGACGAGAATAGAATTAAAAATACATTCTTTTCAAAAAATATTTTTGAAATAAACGTACAGAAAAAGTACCCCTGCTCTGAAATTAATTGTGATTTAAGTAGATACTATTTTAATTAGTTAAGATTGTTGATAATTTATACTTATTTCTTTTTTTTGTTATGTAAATTTGTTTTGTTTGAAATAAATTTAAAACAATTTCAAATTTCTTCTTTTTTACAAATCTGCATATTAAACATTTCATTCGTATATTTTTATTTCTAAATACTAACCATTTTTTTATTTTATATATATATATATATATATATATATACACGAATGTATAATATGTATGTAAATACCTATTCTCAATGTTCGTTTATTCGATATATGTAAACAATCAAAAAGATTATCTAAAAATACTTACTCTACAAATATTTATTCAACTTTCGACAGTCATACCTAAACTATTGAAAAGAGTTGTAAAGTGCTGTCATTTAAAGTGAATTCGAATAATTTCATTGACTTAAAAACACTATTTTAATGAAGGTTCTGAATTTTTATTTATAAATATTGAATTTAATAATTTCTTCTAAATAATAGTTTTTTCCTCATATAGTTTCGACAATAAGGAAATAAATACAACAATCTTTATAATATATATTCACAAAGAAATATATATATATTTGTACATAATTTATAAAATTTAAAATAGCGACCAAACCGCAATAGCACCTTGACGAACTGAGAAAATATTATGCTTTTATATTGAATGTCACACACGTATTAATACTATATAGAAAATATTACTTTGAAAATATTTTCTCACTGTCACGAGAACTAAAAAAATGTTTCCTGATCAAAAATGTCCAAAAATTGATTTTAACCATTTTAATGTTACTTATATGTATTTCAATGGCAACTCAATCATCACCAGAAGGTTAGATACAGAAAATCTCTTAATTTCAATTACGTACAGACTTATAATGCTAACTATCTTATATTACTTTTATTATATTGAACAAATTTATAATCTTAATGACTCAAGAACAAAAAAAAACAGTTACAATATACTATTGCATAACAAAAAATCACTCTTCTACAAATGACATATATGAACTCTATTAAATCCGTTCATTTATTTATTATACTTATCCTATTTTTAAAAAGCATTCATATAAATGATTAATGCTTTAATAATATTGATTATAAAAAATTAAAACTGAATTAAATTAACACACATATATTCATTTATTATTATTATTAGATTTAAATCCCGATATTTAATTTTACTGGTTGGAAAATAATTATTATTTTTAATAATTTTTTTTCGTTTCAATTTATTTACATACTCCCATTTATTAATCACTATCAAATAAAGAAAAATTTAAGATATATATATATATATATATATATATATATATATATATATATATGCCCATTATATATATATAAAATGTATTAATAACTCTTACTTGACACGATTTATTAGCAATATTTCTTTAGACATACTCTTTGTTAATAAAAGATTTATCATTTTAGTAAAATTGTTGAATAGAATATCATAAAAAACTGTATTTGTAAAATACAAGTCGCTTTATTATTGGTTATTTGTCGACATTTTAATCTATTTTTTATCTGCATATATAAAATTATTATACACGTATGAAAATCTGCGACAGGTTGTTAAAGTTTAAGGATCTTTTTATTTTATTGCTGCACATAACAATCTTATAATTTAAGTAAACAGTTAATAAGCATTTACATCTATGTAATAAAATGTAACGAGGTCGAAAACTTTTTGTAGGAAAATATTATTGTTGTTGTTGGAAAAAAACCAAACGTAAACTATTTCTATACAAATACATTTTAGGAATTTACTTATATTTTTCAATGGATTGTAGTGGAAATATATTTCTTTTAAGTATTCGTATGTATTCAAATTTCACATGGGAACACATATATTTACTAGTATATACTCACATACATATATGTTTACACATACACCAATTTAATTATAAAATAATCACAATAGAAATATAATTTCTATAAAAAGAACAAGATAGATGTTTAGCTCTCATATCAGGTGCTTTTAAATTAATATTACTTTATTGAGAAAAAGCATATCACCCAAATGTATAAAGATTATCACAAATAATGAGCCACAGTAATCAACACGTGCATGTTTTAAATAGAATACTAAGGTAAAACACATTAGATAATTAGTATTTTCAAAGTAAAAGGCATTAATAAAGGTTTAAGCACAAATAAATTAACGAAGTAGATAAAAAGTTCAAACAAATGTATAGGTTGGTAGGAAAATTATTTCGGTTTTTGTTTTCTGAATTCTAATCTTAATTTTTTTCAATGAAAATATTAATATCATTTTAAAGTACATTTTTCAGCCTGCATTTTGACAACATCGAGTACTGTTTTATTATTAATTTTGCTTCAAATTGGGGTATTGAATTAAAGATGGAAAAGAAGCAAATAAGAGCAATTTTCTTCTATGCGTTCAAAACAAGTGGTAAAATAGCAGAAACTGCTCGTGAACTAAACGATGCTTTTGGCGTGGGTACTGTTAAATAACGTACGGTGCAATGATGGTTCCAAAAATTTTGTGCTAGGGACGTGAACCTTGAAGATAAAGAAGGTTACGGGCGTCTTTCTTCAATTCATAACGACCAATTTAAGGCGTTAGTTGAATCAGAACCACGCAAAACAATTTTAGAGCTTGCACAAAAGTAAGAAATTAGTCATCCAACAGTTCTGGACCACTTAAAATAGCTAGGAAAATCAAAAAATAGAAAAATGTATATGAATTTGAAAGTCATAAAGCGTAATTATTTTTCAACCACCCTAATAATAAACAATTTTATTTGTTTTAAATTAACTTTCACTATCAATTAGGATTTTTTGTTATTAATATCCGATATTACAACATAAGAAACACACATAATTGAGCATTTATTTCAGAAAGATTTTTAATGTTTTTTAACAATGGCATGTTGCAGATGAGTGCCGCACAAACTGAACAAAAACCAATAAACCGCAATTATTTTTTTTACCAAACTATTGATAAAAAATGAGATATTAAACAATATTTTATTTTAAAAAAGTATTATAAACTTCTTTGAAATTAAAATAGCCCGAAGCTCGTTTATATTAACATAAAGATACACAGACGCGTTTCATTTTGTTCTTAAACTAGACTCTTCTAAATATCAATAAACACTGATTGAAATCTATAACAAACTAAAATGTAAAAATAAGTGAAACCTGAAATACTATGAATTCGTCAGACTACAAAAATTGTGTTTTACATTCTTTTTTTATACAAAAGAAAGCAACATAAATAGAAATGTGGGTGAAAATTTTCTGTGAGCATAAATGAACTTTAATTAAATTTAACAATACTTCAATATTTAATCCTTTGAATAATTTAAACAATGGACATAATAAAAACAGATTGATAATTTCACTTCAAAATTTCTGTATAGAGCATTAATAAAACTAAAAATATATTTCTCATAAACTTATCGTCTTTAAAATGTAAATATGTTACTAAAGATGGTAATAACAAAATAATGTATATGAACAATTAAATGTTATTATTATAAAGTTTGTTGATAATATAAGTTGGTACATAAAAACAAGCTAAAGACAAATTAAAGGTCTTTCAATGTGTTAGAATAGTAAAAAAAATATAGCAGTACCCGTACAAAAATACATTTGGTGATAATAAGCAAGATGAAGATTTAATATTTTTTATAAAGTCAAATTTCTGTATTTTAAGTAAAAAAATTATATTTGAAATGCTGGATTTGTTCAATTTTTTTCTTATAAAAATATATACATAAATATCATTAAAAAAGTTAACACTTCAATAATGGAAACGTACAGTTTGGTTTTTGGGGTTTTAGGACGCTTCGACAGCTAATGTCATTAAAACCCGAAAAAACATACAAAACTGACTTATAATTAATTGTTTTATATATATATATATATATATATATATATATATGTGTGTGTGTGTATATCTATATATACATATTATAATAATTAAATACGAGTACATTGACTTATTTTATGAATAAGTATATCAGATTTACATTAAAGGAAAATACATTTTAAAAAATGTATAAATTACAAATAAATTAACATCCAATCCAGCAGTATTTCTCCTTGACATTCATAAAAGCTCCAAAAATAAGTGCGATAAAACTAGTGAAATATGAGTCATAGATTCCATGACCAACACTCGGTAGCAAATTCACTACATACACACTCCCTGGGGAGCAGTATAGCTGTTCATAGGAATGATAAATCAATATGACAAAGATTTTAAAACACGATATTTATTTATATCGTCTAACAACTTCCTTTATTAAGAATTGTTTTCTTAAAACATATCGTATGATTATTTTTTTTGAAAAATAGAGAAGGTAAAAACTAAAAAAAATATAAATAATATTTATACAATAAAAATTTTAATTAACAAACAATATTAATTTAAGGGACATGGAAAGTTGTACGATTTTTGATCAATTTTTTTGACGTTGTTATTAATGTTATAGATTTAAAATTTTGTACACAATAAATAGATGCTCTGAACAAGCTTTCTTAATTTTTTTATTGAAAAATATTTACAAACTATGAAGATATTATAAATAAATTAAAGGAAAGCATCCGCTGCATGGCCAATCGGTGTATGATTTCAGCATTTGCGTTGATCTGACACCAAAAAAAGAATAATATACTTGTATAATATAAGAACTATGGTATGGTAGGTATACTTTTTTTGAAATTTAGAAAATTGCAAAAATGGCAATCGTTTGAAGGAAAATGTCGATTTTTAACTCACATAATTGTTTATTATTAACAAATGAAAAATCATATCAAAAAATCATCCCGTCATCCGACAGATAATGTTATTAAAAATGTTCAACAAAAATTTCAAGCCTATCGGATAAATAGATTTTGAGATATGATGTACACAATTATGAAAAATATAGTTCAAGCAAAATGAGAGGACGCGGTCACACTAAGCCCTGTTTTGCTGTGAACAGCCTCCTCTAAAATCGCTATATTTCAGGGAATTCTTGCAATTTCGATAAAAAAAAATATAATAAAAATTAATACTTTAAGCTTTGATAATATATAAAAAAAAACGATTTTTACAAGATTTCTAATTTACGCAAGATCCTTAATGATAATGTACTAATGTAAATGAATTTTTGCAAGAATACAATTGAAGTTATGTCACTATCTGTAAAATATATAGAATATATTCAAAATTTTATTTTTATCAAACATTTCAACATCTGTTGAATATAAATTATATTTTAGTTTTTGTACTTGCTTCCGCAATTATTTTTTTCCATAAATGATATTTTATTGAAGTACTTCTTTGAGTGATACGAATAATTATTTCATATTCATATACGTGTACTTTTATAAATGTATACGTTATGCACATATATGTATTACACACACACGCATATGTATGTATATATATATATATATGCTGTAAATAATTATTAGAAATATTTATTAATAGAGATATTTGGTTAATCATTAATGTGCTCAGATGAAACACAATCCCTTAAGCATCTACAGTTTTTTAATCAAATGTTAAATGGGAAAAATTTAACTATCTTTTTTAGTTATAATTTATATTAAATATAACTTTTTAAATTGTTATTTCCTTACAGGTTATATTATATACCTTATTTAATATATCAAAAACTAAAAATATGCTTAATACTAAGAAGTACAAATCAGATTTTTTTAATTGCATACAAAAACACTTTTAAATTAATAATCATTAATACATATTTGATTTAAAGTAATATACTCATATAAATTTTAAATCTTACACTACAATGAATTTAATCGTAAAATACGATAAGAAAGTATACCAAAATATACACATGAAAAATTTAACTATTAATATACATGTAGTCACATATATATATATATATATATATATATATTCAAGTACGTTTACTAAAAATCTGATACATTTTACTTAATAATATATTTAAAAAATTTAGTTAAACGTTCATTAAATAAATATTTACATAACGAAACCATTAAGAATATAACTCTTCAAGATATATATACACATAATCTCATAATAACAATGTAGAAATTCTGTTAAAACCTGCTTAATGATACATGCTATTTAAAATACCTTTAAAGATAATCATTGTCTTTAGATTAGCACATTAAGTATTATCGAATGACCTTAAAATTTATTTTTATTGTAATGAATTTCATTTCTAATCTAAATATAGAAATAAATACAGAAAAAGTACAGTCATAACAAACAATTTTTCTGTTAAAAAGTGATTGTGTGAAGTTAATATTAAATACTAATATGTTTTACATATGATAAATCATTCTCTTATCAATTCACATACCACATATCTACACATATTATATAGGGATTATTTACAAAAAAATTTATGGGATTGTATATCTATTAACATATTATGACTAACAGCATTTGCAAAATATTGTTATTCATTCATGTTTACATATTTGTTATGCATTCAATACCGAATTATTATTTTTGAAAATGAGTTACAAAATAATAATATTTTTTATACGATTCATACTGATATTAAAATATAAATTGCCTATCTTACTTAATAGTTTTTTAGATCTTTTTTTTAAAAAAGACATGCAAATAGATACAAAACTCCAATAAACAAAACTTGTAAAAACTATAATTCATAAAATAAACTAGATTAAAAATATAAAAATTACAAAGAATAATTTTAACCATCTAAATTACAATAGTCTTCCAAAAACAATCTTTAACTTTATTAAATTAAAAAAAATGACCTTTTCGAAGCTAAAATATAAGATATAACCGTTAGATATCTAATGCAATGAAAAACAAAGTTTATATCTTTTGGAAAGTTATTAACATATTTTTTATTCATTACATTTAAAAAGAATTACAAAAAAATGTTTGTGATATATCGTATTACTAATTCTATCTTAAAAATCAATGATAAAAAAATAAAAAATACACATAATTTTTAAATTTTCTAAGATTTTTTAAAAAAATATATTTCTAAAATAAAATAAACTATTAAAAAATAAAAAAAAACACAATCTAACGTGAAACATCTATAAAGATTAAAAAGACAACACATGTGAAAAAAATGAATTATTTATTAATCTTTTACACCAAAAGCCGGCATCATAAAACTCTTGGGACACATTCGGCTACAAATATGTTTTAATGTTTTTTTATAATTTTTGTATTTATATTCTGTTTTAAAAATATATGAATCTTTATAGAAGCATGTTAAAATATTAAAATCTCTATCTACTTAAGTATATTGTATTAATATGCAACTCTAAAAATTATGCAAGTTAAAAAAATACAAATAGTTTTTTATAAAATATTATTGTTAACAAACGTACGTACTTCACAATGCTGCAAAGAAAAGTATTGTATATTCATTTTAATATAATTAATTGAAAGGTAACACCAAAAATAGCAAAATTACTACATTATAATTATCAAATCAGGTTCATTTACATTCTAAATTAATATTAATTACCGAAAAGTGTCAATTTTTTCAATAATAATTTATATGCAATTCCACATTTAAGTGATATAAATGATTTCAGAAAAAAAATTTAACAATCACTTACATCTAGGATGTAAACCAGAAATTTATGCTGAAGAAACATTTTCACAAAAATCCTATTCACTAAAATATACACATTTATGCATTTAAATCTACATGAACATTTTCAAATCAGAAATGTTCTATCGATTAATTATAGTATAGCTCAATTAAATCCTTGACATTATGCCAAACGAAATGACTCGGATGTATTTAATTTTAGATAGTCTAATTAATAAAATTACACCATTTGAAATAATGAAATTTGAATTTATTAGGCTATTTTACCCAATATTAAATCAACTTACTCTTTTAAAAAGGAAATATTAACAAGAAAAAAATAATCTAATTAATAAATTATTTGCCATATTTTTAAATAGTAAAGTTTATCAGACGAATTATATAAGAAAAATGAAAGAATAAATTTATTCTAATGTATTTTTTCGCTTCTATTCATTAAAAAAATGTCTACCTATTTTCCTGTTTCAACAATTCTTATCTTTAAAACAATAACGTTTTGTACAAAGAATTAAACTAACATCATTTTTTAAAAAATAATGTATCTGACTATAGGTAAATATAATATTTACTTAACAGCTTGATGTTTCCTTTTATAAATGAAGTACCAATTAAAATTATATAATTTGAACTAAGAACAAATTAAACATGAACAAAAAATACTGATATGTCATTCACACGACAGAAAAGAAATAACATGAAAAATTGTAAATTTTCTTTGCAAATTGAAAATTCTTTTAATCGTTTCATAAACGGTAATACGCACTTTTCATTTTTGTTTTTTTTTTTACTTTTATTTTACAAAAATAGGAATAGATAATGTAAGACTTCATTGTAATAACACTGTTCTATTTCGAATTATTGGGAGAGATTTCAATAAAAATCGAAACACTCTTTAACGAATTACGTCAGTTTTCTTCTCTCACTCTCTCTCTCTCTCTTTCTATATATATATATATATATATATATATATATATATATATATATATATATATGTACATATATATATATATATATATATATGTGTGTATATATTTATATATATATATATATGTGTGTATATATATATATATACATGTATGTATGTATAAACATATACATATATATATATATATGTATATATATATGTACTCTATATATGTAGATATATATATATATATATATATGTACTATATATATATATATATATATATATGTATATATACATATATATATATATATAATAGGTGATTCCGTTTAGGGTCCCACATGAAAGTATTAAAAAAATCACAAAATTTAAAAAAATCGTGTTATTTATTCAGTACTTTAGTTCAATTCATTACTAATATACTATGTTACATAAAAAAAACATGATTTTTTTAAATATTTTCATGTAGAAGCCTAAATTGAATCATATATGTATATATATATATATATATATATATATATATATATTGAATAGAAAATTTGATACTGAAAAAATAGGATTTAAAAAAAATCAATTTGTGATTTATTTTGAACAAAAGATTAGAAAAGAATTAAATATACTTAAAAAAGAAAACAAAAATATAATTTAATTTTCAATATTAATTCATTGTTGTTTGGTATTAATTGCACATATATTATATTTTATATTATAAGACATTCAAAAGCTAAAATAATTAAAAATATTTGAAAATAAATATTCCGATTGGAAAAATATATATGTAAATATTTTTATATATAAATTTTGTAATTTTTTTTTAAAAATTTGTATATAATTTTTAATAATAAAAATTTTAACAATGTCATTCACTATATGAAGAAAATACGTTATATATAATTTTTAATTTTCATTAGTCGTTCAAATCAATACATTTTTTTAATAAAGTATTATATTTTAAAACACTAATTAAGAAGTTCATAGTTTAATTAAATCGAAATTTGATATCTTTAACTGATATTTAATACCTTCGAGTCAAATATTTGAACTCTATGAATAAATCAGTTTAGAAAAAAATATATTAATCGATTATTGACTTGCAATTATATTAAAGGTCAGACTAGAATCATTAACGTTTAATATAACCATATTGAATTAATAAGAACGGCACGAGTCACTTGCAAATTGATTGTAAAAATATATTAATATTATTTTTATTAGTGTCATTTAAAAAATTTTTTTTTCAATTTTTATTTTATAAACGGACTCGATTCTTTATATATAACTTACTTAAAAATTTTAATCCGGACTAATCCGGAGAAATTATACAAAGTTCGTGTGAATATTTAATTTTGTACAGAAATAACTTTGTCTTTAATAAAATAATTTTAATGTTTTTCTACAGAATTCAAAGTAAAATATAACTTAATAATTCACTGAAATATATTTTTTTCCCTTAAATTCATCTTGAAATGGATTCAGTAGATAATTAAAATATAAAATTCATTATTTAACAAAGATATTATTTTATAAAGAAAATACACTGTACAACAAAAAATATTTGATAGCATACACGATAAACACAAATATATTTTAAATTACATTTATTTTCTATTAAAAAAATGCCATATATTTTTTTCGTTCATTTTTTTCAATTAATATACCATTTTCTCTTTTAATACATGTCATAAACGATTATTTCATATATTTCCATTTAAATAAATATTCGTTTTTAAGAAATTAATATTAAATTGAATTACATTTCTGCTATTGACCTTAAGAACTCAAATAATCTGCAAAAGATTAAAGATAAAGAAAATACAGTCGTAAATGAATATTAAGTAAACATCAAAAAATCTTACTGATGTCAAAGCTAAAATATCTCCCAAATCCTAAAATACAAATGGAAGTTCAAAGCAGAAACGAAAAATATACCTTTTATAATACTCGAGGTATTATTTTGTCGGGTTTGTGTTTTATTTATATAAAATAGCGGTTATAACTTTGCTACTGTTTCGGTTTTAATGGCAATTAAAAGTTGTTATAAATAATTCAAAGTGATGTACTGCTTTGAGTGATACAAATATTATTTAACATTCATATACTTTTATAAATTTATTTGTTGTGTACATGTATGTATTTTACATACACACACACACACATATATATATATATATATATACACATTGTAAAATATTTTAAGAAATATTTATTAATCGATATTTTTTGTTAATTATTAATGTTCTCAGATTAAACAATGATTCCCTTAAGAATATGCAGTATTTTGATCAATCGTTAAATGGGAAAAATTAAGCTCTCCATTTTAAATTAGAATTTATATTAAATGTACTTTTTTAAATATTTATTTCCTTACATGTTATATTTAATTTATTGTTTTAATTTTTTTTTTGTAAAAAATATATTTTTATTATTTTTGTTCACATTACTCAGAGAACTAAAATATTATTCAGAGTATTATATATACATATATATATATATATATATATATATATATATATATATATATATATATATATAAATTAAAAATATTTTTCTCAAAACAACTACAGACAAAAATACCAGACTGCTTTTATACCCTTTCAATATCATAAAATGAATAAATTACCTGTTGTTCATTTATAAATCAATTAAAAATTAAATGAAACTGCTTTTATTTTGCTCGTTTTGAGTTGTTAATTTACAATTGTTAGTAGGTATTTTTAAATTGATTTTTTCAAAATACTGACGAACAATCGTCATCGAGTTCGATAGAATCCATTCATCTGCTAAAATAAAATGAATGAATAAATGAGCAACTGCCACGTACGAAAGATTAATTCTTTTCATTCAAATCGAGTGTTTTTCAGTGCTTTTAATTATTTACGATTTTTATTTATATGAGAAATTAACATTAATTTATATTTAAATATATTTAATACTCTTAATTAGACAATCGCATTCAACATTAATCCGTTATAAAAAAACAAAACCGAATACATAATTATATCTGTGCAAATACGTTTTAAAATGCTCATATTACATATTAGAATAAAAAAATTAATAACTTATCTTTATATTTCAATAACTTATGTACTACTATCTTAGCAATTATAAACCTAATTAACTGTGTTCTTGAAGCCATAGACTCAATCACAGAGTTGAGATTTCTTCGTTATTATCTTATGTAAAACTGTCTACAAAGTTCTAGAAATTATCAAAATTAAAAACGACTTGAATAGCTTCCTGAACGTTTATAGGTTGTAAGGATTCTGTTACAAGTAGCATTCATCTGGTTTTTGCTACAAATTTTAAAAGTATGCTCCAATAAGACACACATGATTCTATGAATTTGTACCGAATAATTTTATCTTGTAGTAAAATATCACTAAAAATGCATCCTTCATTCTTTAGACTTATTCTGAGCAATATCTGGTACATAAGTTATAATAGTCACTTTCATCTGCCATCATAAACATTGTTTTGTTCAAACATATTTTCTTTAAATGTTTTTAAGTACCTAACACGACAATGTGAACCTTAATATTGCTTACAAAACAATGACTAAGGTCACAAATTCTGTTCAACATATACGTAGAACATCTATGGCATCACTTGAGTATAAACATCTATAGAAGTCTGATTCACCTGTCTTAAATCTGTATAATTCAGACAATTTTCGGAATTTTAACCTGAACTATAGTTTAAACTATTATTAAAGCCTCAAAATTTAAGAACATGTAAAAAAAAATAACAATATAGTTTTAGTATTGTGAATAAATTCACTTTTCAAATAATTTTTTACTTGCCTGATAAACTAGAAATTTTTTTTCTAATCAAAAATGTTCAATAATTGATTATTAATGGTTTTTGATTGCTGTTTATTCGCATTTCAGTAGCAATCCCATCATCCTCAGAGTACTGTTAGATAGCATCAGTATTTCCAATGTACATAACCAACAAACAAAAATAATTTATGATTACTTATTGGTCAAATAAAATATATTTCATAATTTGTGAAGCGATTGAGAAATTTCATTTGTGAAAAAATGATCATTTTTTTCAATTTTGAAAACTGATGAAACCCTTTAAAAAATAAGATATATTCAACTTATGCTTCCACACGAAAGTATTTAAAAAAAACGCAAAAATTAAAAAAAATCTTCCTCAATTTAGTATTTTAGTTCTATTGTATTTTGGTATTAAATTTAACTTAAATACTAAATAATAAATAATATGCCTTTTCTTAACCCCTGCGCTCTTTTTTAATACTTCCATGTTGAAACCTAAATTGAATCACCTATATAAACATATTTCAACTTTTATAATCTGTAAATTATTCGAGTTAATAATATAATAACGCGTTTATATTTAATCGATTAATTTATTTTTAAAAATATAGCCGTTTTTTTTAATATACTGAGGTGTAATTTTTGCTAAAGAATATAAATATTCCCTAGGGATTTCTAGAAAAACACTGTGTAGTAATCCATTGTGAAACACAACATATTAAAAACTGTTCATTTGCGATTTAAAAATAGTTATTATGTAAAGTTCACCTATAATCATTTAGTAAATTATGTTACTAAATTAATATATGGATTTTTTTTAAAAAAAATAACTTTTTTGTTTACTTTGTAAGAGTGTTTGTTATTGAATTAAAATAAATTTGTTTATTCTTTAGCATGAACCAATCTGATATACACTGTTTACGACAACTTTTATCAGATAAATCTCTACCACAAGTACTTACAAAGTCTTTTAATAAAACATCTAGTAGTTAATAAAGGAAAAGTTTTGTGTTAACGTTTGTATTAATTTATTTATAAGAGTTAGTTTATCTACCATACTCAATAATTGTTTTGTTACCAATTCTTTTTAAAATTGTATACGTTAATTTTCTATTTTTTTAATTCTCTAGATAAAATCACAATAGATGATATATTGATAACTATTAATATTGATTCATTAGCTACATATAAAAGAGAAACTTTAAGAAAAACAAATGTTTGTTTTCTAAATGATATATTCTGTATTATTAAAATCATAAATTACAGTTATTTAATATGCTAACCATATAGTATATGCTCTTCAATTTACTTATATTTTATTATAAGGAAGCATTTATATGCACACAAACAGTAAAAATATAATAATTCCTTTTTAATTTCTTTATAACTTTCAGACATGCAAAGCTAAACTACAAGATATTCAAAACCAAATTATTATTGCTTCAAAATACTAACTGATATGTAGCAAAAATGACTGATTTCGACACATATTCTATTTTAATTAAAAAATACATAATTATCATATCTAATAACAAAAAAGTTAATATTTTTGACAATTATGTGTAAAATATCCAGCGGTATCGATATTTTCTTAAATAATCAAACAGAATGAACAATAATTCATAAAAATTTACAATTCTTTTAATTATGCAATATATTTTTATTTATTGATCAATAATTCAATATACTTCAAAAAAATATTTATTTTAATGATTTGTGATTTGATTTACACTAGAATAATAAACATAATAAACCTGAAAATTTATGAAATGATATTAACACATTTTCAATCAAACACGATATATGTCCTTAAATCATAATAACTTAATTCAATAACTATATATAACTTAATGTTTTAATAACAAAAAGTAGAAAATTAAGATCAATTTATGAAAATATTAATTTATTTTCACGAAAGTAAAGATAAATATTTACATTATCATTAAGTAATTTAATTATTTTTAAAACTGGACATAATAATTTCTAATATATTGTTCTATAGTGTGTACATAACTAAAATATTATTATCTTAAAAGAAGTTTACTTTTATTTAGAGTATTTTTAAGCTTCTTTTTTTTTCTTCAAATATTTTACACTGATGATAACCGTAAACAATAATTGTCTTTTGGTCAATTATTGTTAACAGTTAATATCCATCGTGTTAAAGGGATTAATAGTACAATAAAAGCCAAGTGATGTGAATTTTTGTTATAAGATACTATTCGATTATTTGATGAGTGTTCTACTTGGCGGAAACTGTTTGGTTCAACGTAAATTTAAATCATCAAGTATAAAATAACTGATCAATGTCCATGACTACAAAAACATCAAATTTCAAATTTTTGCAAAAATACAAAATACATATATATATATATATATATATATCAAAAATATCCCTTAATAGTCATTTAACTTATGTTCATAATTGCTATCATGTTAATATAATTTAAAACTATCTTTCAAATGTAATTATTTTCTATTATTATAAATTAATTTAAAACAACTACACCTGTTTATGCATCGTCCGAAAAACTAGTTATATTTATTTAAAAATACTAAGAGACATAAAAATTTTTGAATTTTTTTAAATACTATTTTTTTTAAATTTATTATTTTTTACACTTAAAATGGCATTTTAAATCAATCACGATTTTAAATCGAAATATATCAAATTAACAAATAAAATAAGACATTGAATTTTTTTCCTCGTATACATGTTTTTCAATTAATTGAGTACGTAGAACACCCCCAAGTAAATAGAATTCCCATTCGTGGATCTAACCGAATACGTTTTATTTAATTTCGATAAAAGCAATTTAAAACACTGTTTATTACTTTTTCTCATTGCATCTCATCATGGAGTTTCCGTTAACATATATAAAACGAATTTAATGTAACTTTCAAGTTAAATACGTCTATCAACATAATTAAAGCTAATATTGATTCATTTTATAATTGTAAAAGAAATTAGATTTATTTTCTTTCAATGCTATATTTTATCCAGTTTACATTCCAACAATAACATTTTAATACTGTCAAGTTCGTTGTAAAGAACACATTATATATATATATACTTTTTTTAACTGAAACGTTTTCAAAAGTATAATATAAAAAATGTCAATACTTAAAAAAGTATAAATAATGATAACATTAGGTGCTGAAAAATAAATTAAAGTTTGTTAAAAACGAAAAGAATACTTCCATATATTTTAATTTTCTTGTTATTAACAGAAATAATTATCATTATATAATTGAAGGTTCTTAAAATTTTAATACAAAATATTCTTATGAAATATTCTGTTCTTATATTTCCTGAAAATAAATCCATTAGATAAGAGTGGAATTATTTACAAACTTATAACATTAAAACATAAGGCTTAAAAGTAAATCGAATTTGAAATTTCAATTAATATAATTATATAAGTGTCTATGAAAAAAAAATATTAATTTAAAAGTGAGTTATTAAAGTCATTATGAAATAAGAGATGTTATTGTTTTCGTAAAAACATTCGTTTTGTGTCCGATTAAATAATTATGAATTAAATTAAATACTATTCATGTGTATTAATTAATCAACAAGTTTAATAAATACATAAAAATGTATACATTAGCACACGTAATAAAATCGATAAAGACAATTTAAAGTAATCTCTATTGAAAAAAGTTTTCAAACTCTGATTACATCACTTCGAACTTGAAAATTACGTAGTACAGTTATCGTTTTAATAAATTGTATTACAAGTATCGATGTTAACCTGCGATCGTATTAAGTAAAATTCGATAAAATTACAATTTAATTTCAGGACTCTGTTGACCAAACCAGAATGTACATAACATATTATTATTTGACAAATACCAATAGTACTTTTTATAATAAATACTGAGGTTTACAATTAATTTTATTTTCACAGTTATCATGCATAAAGTTCAATACGAATTAAACTAAATTTTAATGACTGATTTAGTGAAAATTAATCTATTTATATTCTGAAAGTCAAATGTAAACGAACTTAATTTAAAATGTGAAAATATGATCTATTTATAAAACATCTAATCTACAAAAGTCTAACTATATTTAATATATCTATTGTTAAGAATTACTTTTTTTTCTTCTCCAAATATTTCACAATGAAACAATGATAACTATTGTAATGAACAGTGGATAAAAATATTTTGAAAAATGAAGCAAAGAAGTTAATTTGGAACTGTTTCATTAAACATTTCAAAAATTCTATTAGAGATTAGAAAATTGATTAGAAAATGATTTCCTAATTTACATTTATATGTATTCATTATTCATATGGATAAAAAAAACTATATATATATATATATATATATATATATATATATATACACATATATATACATATATATATATATATATATATATATATATATATATATATACCATTAAAAAAACTGATTATATTCTAATGATAAGTCCTGTATTATTATATTGAACTTGAAGGTTGATAATTTAATAAACCACAGTTGTATTTTTCGATTAGATAACTACTTATTCATATAACTTAAATGAATAAATAAGAATTATTATATGAAATTACTTAATTATCAAACTAATAGCATTAAACCACAGAATAAATTTATAAAATTATCTACTATTTTATGTAAAAAATAATATTAATACTACATATATATATATATATACACTCTTATAAATATATGTTTCTATATGATCATGTTTCCAATGTTTTCTGTAAGATTCTATTAAAATTTATTCCATATTTTTAACAATCAAAGTTTGTATATACATATTACATACATATATAAATACGTTGTATATATATATATATAGGTGTGTGTGTATGTACGTAAATGTGTGTATGTGGACATATTTAAAAACTGCATATTAAAGACCCAGTAGTACATTTGTTCAGGTAAAATTGAAATACCTACGAAAAAAATTTCCTGCAATTCTAGTATAACTAATATAAAAATGAAAAATTATAAAATATCTCTTTCTCTCTCTCCCTCTCTCTCTATACATACATATATATATATATATACAAAATGTCAATAAATAAATAACCTTCCATCAAAAGTACTACAAAATTTAATTATAAAAAATATAATTATAAATAAAATAATTAATATAGAAAATGGTATTTATATTCATAATCAGTACTACATTTTCATCTAAAAGGTCATAAATCTTAGCATTCACTAATTCTCAGAATTTTACATTTATAGTACCTCTTTCAATGTTGAAGTATTTTAATGTTTATCTTATAGAGATACTCACATTCATTATCATGGTGTTGTAACTATTTTATATATAAGTGGAGTTTTCTGTTTCAATGGATATATTATATATATATATATGTATACATATATATGTATATATATATATATATATGTATACATATATATATATATATATATAGTTCATGGAAAGGAGATCCAATTATACAAAAATCAGTGAGTATTATTGTACAATTAATTAAAATCAGTCACAAATAAATCGTATCATGAACCATGATGAATAATAATAACGCATAATATATTAATTTGTTAGTAATGTAATTCAAGTAAAATTAAATAAAGATAAGAATATGAAAAGTTATTATCAAATATATATATATATATATATATATATATATATATTCAGTCAAATCATCAGTAAAAATGGATTTATTGTAGAAGCTGCAGAAATATAAAAACAGGATTCAGTTCGTTTCAACGAAGCAACTCAATATCTAAATCGAAAAGTTCTCTTTGTATGGAAAAAAATATTCAATTTATGTATTCAACCTGTGAAGATATAAATTAATTTTTAACTGGAAAACAATTCAACGACCTTAAACAGCCCAGTCAAGCATGAAAAGATGTATATTAATAATAACAAATATAAATCAATATGTAAACTGAATACAAAAGAAAATAAGAGTTACAGGTAAACTATCGGGAGAAAAGGGTTTAAAAATAATTGAGCGTAACATTTAACAAAAAATACAAAGGACGAAAAATAGAAAATTTTAACTAGAAGCCAAAGAACATCAAAAGTACCAGAAAGGAACTAATAAACAAATAATGTTTGAAAATATATTTAAAGTGCGCGAAAAAGAAAAGTAATTGATCGTTAAAATTCAAAGAATTTATAAGAGGCATCTATCGAAGAGTAGATCCTCAAGGGTGTAATGTTACATGTACGCTATATATATATATATATATATATACATATACAATTCGTATTCAAATAAATTAATTCAAGAAAATCATTTTGAAACCAATCTACCGCAAGAACTAAAGACATTAGAAAACGGTTGTTTTAATGATAAAAATTTTTCAATTATTTTTTATGATGTAATCATGCATTTATTATGTAATTATGCATAATTTATTTTTGTTGTAATTGTATATATTACATAACATTTTTGTACATTTCAAATTGCAACAGAATATAACGAAAAATTCGTTGAATAACATACAATACAATTAAGAATATAAAGTATACTTTCTGACACGTCAAACGCTAGTAATTTTCATATATTTTATAGGAATATTAAAATATTACTTTGGATTTTCATTCATTTTTTTCATATGTACAATCAATTATATTTTACTCGACATTTTTTTGAAATTGAAAAATAAATGTATTTGCTTTTCTGTTTAAAATAAATGCTATTTACACAATACAGATTAGATAACATTATCTTTCAAAAGTTTATTTTGTAATCCACCACATTATTATCAGAAATTATATAAGAATTATATATAATTTCAAACTAATACTTTAATATTTTGATTAAACGATTGAAAATTTATCAAAAGAAATTTAGAAGTTCATAAATATCAATTTATAGTTATTTAGCAAATATAAGAAACAAATCAACATAAAAAATAAAGCATAGTAAATAAATTTGCGTAAATAATTCAAAAAAACAAACTATTAAATTAAAACAAACTAATTATTTTGATTAAGTTTGAAAGTTTCCCATATATATATATATATATATATATATATATATAATTTCTTTAGAAGTTTATAAACATTAATTTATATTTATTTATTAAATGTAACAAACAAATCAAGATAAGAAATAAAGCAAAGTTAATAAGTGTGTGTAAATAATTAAAAAAAAAATAAACGCTATTAAATTAAAACAAACTATTACAAAATAATTCTGTTAGTTCCACTAAAGGCAATTTCTTTTTAATATATTATAAAATATGAATTGTCTTAAAGATATAATGGTGAATTAATAAACCCTTCTTTAAAACATTAACTTTCAAAAAATAATAATATTTATTTAAAAATTTACTTGGAAACTAAATATAAAAAAAAGTCATTGAAGAGTATTTTCTTTAGTTAAAAATGTATGTGTGTGTGTATATATATATATATATATACGTATATAAAATGAGTGAAAGAGAGAGAGTATATTCTTCATTCCACATAACTCTCTAGAATATAAAATTTGGAACATTATATATAAATGCATGTCACAACATTCCGAAACCACTATTGAATATATATTTAACGAAAGGAAATATCGAAAGAAAATATATAAAATGTACACAAGCAACAAACCGGCTTAATGAATTCACATAGGCACAATCAATTATTCAAATCGCGCGCCGTACAGGCGGTAGCCGGCACAATCCGAACATAACGCGTGGTTCTCGCACACTGTAGGGACTTGAAAGCGCGCCGCGCGCAGCGCTTGTTCGCAGCGGTCACAAATCAAGCGACCGTCCGAATACAACTATTACTGCCCGGTTGCAGAGCGGTGCACACCGTGGCGTCGTACGCTTTCGTGCGCGTGTCGACGTTAGCCGACGCTGCACGTACGTCCAGAGCGCCGCCCTCAGGCTGCACGGTGCACCCCCGCGAAACGCTGCCGTTTCTATCTCTTAAGTGAGTCTTACACGAACATACACTGATTTTCATTCACACGGTTCAATCAAATACGATAGTGCGTTGGATTCCTTTTTAAATTTGAATTTCGTAATAATTCGTTGATAATTTATATATTTATTATTACACTTTGTTTACAACATTATATGTGTCATCAAACTTAACTATTCTTTTAACAAAGCATTTAGCAACTTATTTGTAACCATAACTTATATAAATCTATTGACACTTTAAAAAAAAATAATTGCTAAACTAAAAAGAGTAGAAGGCAACCTAAACTAAACTACTTTTAATTTTACTAATGATATAATTATCTTTACAAAAAAATCAGAAGAGTTAAAGAAAATTATCGAAAAAAATCATTTCTACACGATATTTAACACACATTAAATTGCGCTATCAAGATTTATTTTTCATTACTAAAAATAAAAAGTCCACTTAAAAATTTATTTAACATATATTCTTTTTTGATATAAATAGACTAGAATTTATTTTTAACATATTATTTTTCAAATAATAATTTATAAAATAGCAAATCAGAAATTATTTAAGCACTATTAAAATAATAATTAAAGACTGTACATAATAATTTACAGTCTGATTTTAATTTTATGCACATAGATTTCCATGAATATATATGTATTATATATATATATATATATATATATATATATATTAAATCAACAATCCCACTCTGTTTAAAGAAAGAAAGAAAAAAGTATTCGATCAGTGTATACTACCGGTCCTTACCTACGGCAGCGAAACATGGGTGCTTAACGCCAAAATAGTTCAAAGACTCCAAACAACACAACGAAGTATGGAAAGATGCATGTTGGGAATAACAAGAAGAGATAGAAAGAGAATAGAATGGATACGAAAACAAACAGGAGTCACAGATATAATAAGAAGAGTAAAGAGTCTGAAATGGAAATGGGCGGGACATGTCGCAAGAAGAGAAGACAACCGATGGACAAGAGAAATTATTGACTGGGAACCAAGGAATATGAAAAGACCGAGAAAGAGACCAATGAACAGATGGGATAAGGATATTAAAAACTTTATTGGAAAACTGTGGAAAAGAGAGGCACTGAATCGAACAAAATGGAAAGTCATGGAAGAGGCCTTTATCCAGCAGTGGATTGACAGGGGCTGAAGATGATGATGATGATGATGATGATATATATATATATATATATATATATATATATATATATATATATATATATATGTATTATATATATATGTATTATATATATATATATTTGAAGAATAGAAAGCAACCTAAACTAAACAACTTTTATTTTACTAATGATATAATTATCTTCGCAAAAAATCAGAAGAGTTAAAGAAAATTATCGAAAAATTAGACGAAATCAATCGAAAAATAGATCTTAACATAAATCATAGTTCAATTAAATAAATGTTTAGTAAATTTACTTATCCATATAAAATTTAAATACAAGAAACGGTAATCGTAAATTTACAAAGTATATTTATTTAAACACATCTCAATAAAAAGATTGGATTATTCATCGAGGAAGAACCCAAGAAAATAAAAATAGATTGATTTTATATGAAAGAAGTGCCTCAATATTTTATTCGTTTATTTCATTTTATTCAAATATAAAAATATTTGATTAATATATGTTTGAACTGTCCAAATTTGTAGAAATGATACTTGGCATCTGAATTCAAAATTCAAAGATGCATGGAACCAATTTGTTAAGTATAACACTAAATCCTGGTTTATATTAGGATAGTAAACAATGGAGTACTGTGGTGAGTACTATCCCATTACTAGCATAATGTAAACACTTTAAAACGATGAAAGTAAAGGACTGGTTTACAATGGGATAGTAAGTGGTAGAGTATACTAGCCTACTTTTTCTCTAGACCTCTTCTCTACCAGCATCTACAGTTCGGTCCGTTTACACAAAGCTTGTGGTTTTGTAGAGAAAAGTTTAGTTTTAAGTTTAAGACAACCAATCACCAACCTCTGTAAATAAAAACAAAACTTGTAAAAACACATTTTGTGCCCGACTACTATACTCTACTAGGATTTAAGTGGGAATGACAATATACGTGAAGAGAAAACGATAAGTGAAGAACAAATAGTATTAATTAGAAGTCAGAAAATATAATAAAACACATAACTAGTCCCTTTAATAAAACAGTAAACATATCAAAATATACATTTGAAATTTCTAAAATAATAATAAAACACTAAATCGTTTGAGTTGGAAAAGTTTGGAAAAGAAATTTGTTTCACAAACTAGATAATGTATATATATATACATACATATATATATATATATATATATATATATACACTTTATCAAGGAATAAATAAAAATATTTATTGCAACCTTTATCTTAAATAATCATTAACTCCAAATAACTTTAATTAATATCAATATACAATTACAATCAATGACAGTTTTCATAAAATATTTTTCAAATTCTCTTCCATCGGCTGCTTTACTTCCTCAATTACAACTATTTGTATCAATGCAAATTTTAACTCGTAATTCATTAAAAAATAAACATTAATGTCATTCCAAGTAAGATTTAGTAGATTTGAAAAATAAGTTACTTTTCTCTTAAATTAACTTAATCGAATACCAGTCAAAGTGTTAAAAAAATATCTTTGATTAATTAACAAACTCATCTGTTCGATATACTTTCTATTAAATACTATTTGGTGAATTCATTTTTCAACGTTTCACCCTCTCTAAAAACATCTTACCTCACCTAAATAACTGTACTCTAAACATAATAAATCATCCTAAAACTCGGTCACAAGATCATGAAGAAACAAGAGAAAGAAATTCAACACAAACTCAAAAACTTGCCTAAAAAATAAGAGGCAACAAATCAACCCTAACCTAGCTTTAATTTTCCATATTTATCAATGGTAATGTGATTTTATTCACATTATCAAATATTAATTTATATATATATATACATATATATATATATCAAATATTAATCCTTAATTTTCATTTATATCCATTTTCATTATATCCTTTACGAACATGCAATTATTTTCATAATATATTTCAATTCAAGACGCTCCTCATAAATTGGAACTCATTTTGAATATTGAAAAAAAACAACACTATTCTATTTCAATATTTGCTGAATGATTTTTATTTTGTAACAATACGTGAACAATTAAAACAAAACCATATTTCAAAAAATAAGAAAGTCAATAATTTTTTTAATTTTACTGAGATTGAAAAAAAATCTGAATTTTTATACACACCCCTACAACAATAATATTATGATAAAAAATAATAATCACAGAAACAAAAAAAAATCAAAAATTTCTGATTTAAACTTTTTTTTAGAAATATAAAAAAAATTGATGATGGAAATAACATTCTTTAGGCAAGAATGTAAACAAATGTATAAATTTGATTATAAACATTAAAAAAAAGAATATAAGATGAAAGTTTTTATAATATGCTCGGCTTTTATATCATAAATAACAGTACAATAATTGGATTTATGGATTTATTTTTTTCAATACCGGTCCTAAATTCTACATATTATATAATAAAAATAATATACTCTTATTACGAGCACCTCAGTAAATTAATATTCGTATTCAAACATTCGAGATTATTAAAACATGATTTCATGAAAATAAAATCAATATTAACTACAAAGACCAAACGAATAAAATCCCTTGACGTATACTTTATTATAAATCTTTGGGGAGATATTTAGAAGACGGTCGACGGCCTAAAATCCAGGAATCAAGACGAACTGTGAGAAACATTATGTTCTGCTTGAACAGTAATATCATCTGAAAGATGTCTAAGAAAACAATCGATTTCATGTTTCGGTTGTATAAACCAATAAACACATATAAAGAATTCGCAACAAAATAGTCTCAAATATAATTGAAGTTAAAATTTATAAAATAGTATTTTCCTTTTATGTCTATAATTTTAATAATTGTTTTTTATTTTCTGTTGAAAAATTTTAAAATAAATAAATTATTTTTTTTGGGAAAATAAAAATTAATTTTTACTTTCAGCATTTGATAATTACATGTTTTATATTAGGTTATTTAAACATATTTTAATTATAAATTCCTATAAAATTCTTTATTTTCTCATATATATATATATATATATAAGTGAGAAAATATTTTTTACAAATCAATAAAAATTAAAAATATTGAGTGACAAACTTTTTTAAGAATTTTACTTAATTTAATTTTGAATTTAAACGTATTTTTGAGAAGTCCACTATTTAAAACATTTAAAATTAATATTTTTATATTATACATGTATGATCTAACATATATATATATATATATATATATATATATATGTATATAAATGTATATATATATATATATATCAATTATTTAAAGGATATGAAGGAGTAATCGTACACTTAGGCCTTCCTCGATTAAAACATATCATGACAAAACCCCGTATATATTTCTTTTTTATTTTCTTTATAGCTTTACACAAAAACGACGTATTTTAATGACGTTTCGTTATATTTTCATAACTAGCGATAATTTTTTTTCGATTATGTTTCCTTTGCACGCAACATATTACTTTTCTACAGAATATTTAACATACATTAAATTATTCTATCAAGAGGTATTTTTCTTTAAAATTAAAAATAAAAAGACCACTTGTTTACCATTTATTTAACATATATTCCATTTTTGATATAAATAGAGTAGAATTTATTTTTAGCATTATATTTTTCAAATAATAATTTATAAAATGGCAATTACAAAATATTTAAGTACAATTAAAATGTTAATAATAAATTACTGTCTGGTTTTAACTTGATACTAATAGATGTTCATATATGTATGTATATATATATATATATATATATATATATATATATATATATATATATATATATATATGTGTATATATATTTCTTCTATTTAATCAAAAAGGTTACTTATCTATTAACTTCTATTTTTTCTGTTTCACTATTCCATTATAATATTATTTTTTGTTTAGTAATCTATGAGAACTTGTTTCAAAAAAATCAAATATGAAGAATTAAAAAAATAAATTAAATTATTCAAGTTTTTTTAAATATATTATAATTTAACATTTTTATTTATTTATAAAACGGTGTACAAATGAATACATGAATAAGAAATGCTGAGTCATAGTAATATCGAAAGAAAAGATACAAAATATTTTACTTTTTGAAACATTTCTTAAATTCTTTCATTTATAGCATCAATCACATACACATATTAATGATATTTAAACACAAACGTTCTATCGCGCACACAGGTAAGTAAAAATTACTGTATATAAATATCAGCCGTTGATTAAGACATGTTTATTTTACTTTATATATAGTTTAAATATAAACATCCAAAGTTGAAAAACCTGAAAATCATCAAATACCAAATATAAGACACAAATGCTGTTTCAGTGGAATATTTTACGTTATTTGTCACTCCTAGTTATATGATTGTTTACTTTGTATCTCGTCCAAAATCGGAAATTGTGTAAGATATACCAAAAATAACAGATAAGAAAAAGGATTGACTTTTCAAAATATTAAAAACGATTGGTTTGTACAAAAAATGGTAAACTATAAAATTATACAACTTTATTATAGATGAAAATTATAAACTTTTATTTGAAAATACAACTTTAGAAGCCATAAGAAAATATAAAATATATTGTTTGAATAAGGTAGATTTCTGTCGCAGAAAAAGTACAATTAATTTTTAAAAATCATATATAAACATCAACGAAAGGAAACAATAACGAAGTTTCTCTTTAGTATCTGATAAACAATTATTACATCTTGTATTCTTATCCAAACATCAAAGATTCAACTGAAAAAGATTTTCATCCAAACTTGACAACATCTTTTTCGAGTACAAAAACTATTATTGATCTTTACTTTAAAATAATACACCCTCTATCTACTTCTGAAACTGAATTTAACCATTACCTTTTTTAACTTTTTTTAAAATAGTTTAGAAAACATTCTGATAGTCGAATTTAAATTACAGGGCACAAATAACAAAGCAAGCAGTTACGAGCAATAAAATTATTTTTGAATCGAATATTTGTTTTGGTTTTGAAATAATAAAGATCTACTGCAACAATAATAACTGTTTTGAATTATGTATATATATATATATATATATATATATATATATATATATATATATATATAAATTATATATATATATATATACTTCTTTACTTAGGTCGAAAAATATATTCAATTTTACTACTTCATTTTTAAACGATTAAAAATAAATATAAATTTTTCAGAGATGAATTTTTCACTCCCCACACAAATCACAAAAAATATTTTTCTAATCAAAAATATTCAATAAATGTTTATTGATCATTTTTGATTCTTGCTAATATATACACTTGAATAATAATTCAATCATCTTCAGGACGCTTTTCTGCATTTTACTGTCCTCAAGATGATCACCCGGTGAAATGCGTATATATATATATATATATATATATATATATATATATATATATATTTATATGTAATATATATGTAACAATAAAAAATAATCAATTATTAAACACTTTTGATCAGTGTTTTTTACTTGGTTCCTGGATGGATGAAAAATGAATTTGTGAAAATGAATTTAGTAACAGTAATTAAACTATATTGTAAATTATAAATATCTTAATGTAAAATATGTAGGAAAATTGTAGATATGAAAATGTAACCTTTTTACATTAATGCAAGCTAAAAATAGAAATAAGTACGGTTTAAATAATATCCTACAAACTAATACACTCTAAATAGTAACAAGAAATGTTTGCTTTCTATTCCATCATTAACTCTTTTATCATTTTAACATTATATGAATTAGAACTTGTAAATCAAACGCTTTCTTAATTAAGTTTCTTATTAATATTCCTATTCATTTATTTGCTTCATTAGTCCTTAATTACCAACTAATTACACAAAATGTATAATTAGAACTTTATTCGTATATACATATATATATATATATATATATATATATATATATATGTATAATCGCTTCACCTACTCACTGCCTACAGCATTCAAACCATTAAGCTTTCGAAACAGAAAATACTTTATAGATATTATTGTCATCTTAAACATTAAAAAGAAAATTTCGAATGTTAATAATGAATGTTCAATAACGAGTTAATTCAAATGAATCTATACTAAATCTTATATATATATATATATATATATATATATATATATATATATATATATATATATATTACACATATTATGTGTATAAATTAATTCGGTGCCTTTTTTATATAAAATTAATGTTTACAGAAAATTGGAATACATTTCAATCCTTAAAATATGTCTCATTATTTTGTATAACTTGACCCCATCTGTCGAGTAACTGATAAAAAATGGCAAGCTTTGAATCAATGAAATCTTAATGCATTTTCACACCTCTTCCACTGTTTTAGAATTTTTTACATGTTTTATACGTCACGACACCTTCCCCCAAAGCTGAACAAATCACTTCCGCAACTTTGACACCACTTTTTTCAACTGGAATGCAAAAAGTATGCAATATTTAATTACAGTTTTTCAGAAGCCATCGTGTTCACAGCTGTTTTGTGAGATTATGCAAAACTACTTGACCAACATATATATATATATATATATATATATATATATATATATATATATATATATATATATATATATAGTGTTTTTAAATATTAAGATTGGTATTTGAAAATCGTAAAATGATGATAAAATATTTTAATTAAAAATAGACAGGGGGCTTTCGTCCCCCACTCGTCGCCTACCAACCCCTGGGCTCGCTGCGCTCGCTCACTTATCAATTATAAGCTTCTACATATAACCGAATAAAACAATAAACATATTTTTTAAAACTCATTTATGTTTATATTATCATTATCGCAGACAGATTGCAATGTTACTATTTTATATATGAGATAAAAATATTTTGGTATCATAAACCTCAACGTCATAAATAAGTAAGTCGACGTCATCGAAATTTTTCTGTGAATAATTTTGATTTTATATATATAGAAAGATTTATGATTGATTCAATTTAAAAGCACCGAATTCTTTTTACACCTAATACATACACACATATACATATGTATGTAAGCATGTATATATATATATATATATATAGTTACTTTCAATCAAATTCATTAACAAGAAAATTATCAATTAAAAAGCACGTGGGCACATGGCATTAACTCTGATGCTGATTTCAATATCCTCTTGTTTCAGTGAAGACAATAACTTTGAAAATGATAATGATAACAAGAGAAAATAAAATGAGTTACATGGTAATATGTTTTTTTGGGAACAGATGGTTATACTGAGAAAATAATCTAACTCCTTCAAATACTGTGTAAATATTGTTACAAAATTAGCATGAATATTATAGAATCTGTATAGATACCAAAATCTATTCATGTGATTAATTATGATAATATAAATACAATATCCCAAAAAAAGCCAATGAACAAATAAGAATATACCAAAATAATGTTTAAGCTATTAGCTAACAAATATCTGAAAATGTTTAAAAACATTAATGTCAGCTAAAATATAAATGAAAAAATAATAATTAATGAATATATTCAATACAAAAAATATTTATTTGAGTTTTGTCCAAATTTAAGGAAGGGCGTTTACATTGAAGTCCTCACCAGGTAGTAGCAATAGTAACCTACAAGTAAGCTCGTCTCTAGAACAGATTAGGCTCAAATATCAATGGCAGCAAACAAAATCGGTCTAGCATTTAATTATTCTCTCTTCCTATTTAAGTCAATATATTAATATTTAAATACATTAATTATAACAAAAATATTTATTGTAAATGATATCTACTGTATTTATTGTAGATCTTCTCTACCGCACACATGTTACATTTTGTACATTTTTGTATATTACACTTCCATAAATCAGACATTCTTGAACTGTAATAATTTTTTGTAAATTTTATTGCATAAGTAAATTATTATATCTAGATTGAATTAACACAACCTACCTTCTACTGAATTAATTTATGAACCGTAATTATTACATGTAGCATATAAAATTAAAATGTCCCAACATCGACACACACACACACACACACATATATATATATATATATATATATATATATATATATATATGTAAAATGTAGGTATATATGTATATATGTGTATGTATGTGTATATATATATATAATAATTTAAAAACTACTTAATGTATTTTCTGTATTAACATACAAATTGTAAAAAATATCTACAATTACAATTTAAACGATTACGAATTGTATTTTTTAATATTTTTTTACATTATAATTAAAAATTTATTTTTTATATTGAATTTCAAATTTACATAAAAAAATATTCACTAGTAAAAATAGATTAATTAAATAATTTATCACTATTTCCTTTCTGTGAATCCCCTAATATGCTAGTATATAACAAACACAAACCAATGGTCGAATAATGTATGTCTTCTACAAATATTAAGTTCGTTTTCCTGAAAAGGAATGGAAATAAAAAGAAAACGAAATAGACATTGCTTCAATTCTCTTCAAACAATAAATAAAATCTCAGCAATAGTCATGTCTTTTCAACAATAAATTAATGCATAAATACTGAAATGAAAAATAGCGAAGAAAAAACGAGCTGTTGAAGATATGTTAACCCTTTGAGGTCGTATACAAGCAGCATCACACTTACTAGATCGAATGTCGCCGCTAAAGAGGCAAAAAACAAATTCGTTATCTGTACCATAAAAAAATTAAACCACATTTTTATTCTCAAATAATTATTATTATTCTCTAATAAAATCTAAAATTCCACTAAACACAATATTTTTTACTTGACATCTTATCTTTAACTCTTCAGCACATAATTGCACTTTATACAAAAAGTATATTTAACTCAGTGAAAAATGCAGTTGGAAAAGTTCTCATCTGTAAAGGGTTAAAAATGTCGAATATACGGTAAATATAAGGATTGAAGGTAAGTAAGGAAGATTCAATTTTAAAAACTTAAATTTTTCTGTACCTTAGTGCTCTGAGGATGATGGCATAGCCATCGATATGCACATAAGAAATAATCCAAAAATGATCAATAATCATTTATTGAACTTTTTAATCAGAACATTTTTTGCAGTTTGAAAATTAATTTGTGAAATTTAATTTAGCACAGTGCCAAAACTGTATTGTGGTTTGGTTCATTATTTATTTAGTGTTCATACGTTTATAAAAAATGTGATCATATTTTATTATATCTAATTTAACAAATGTACAATTCTAATATTAATACATTTATATTCGATTAGTAAAAAAAAACTTTTATTTAAATTTGATCGTAATTAATGTATTAAATTGCATTTACAAATAATAACAAGACAGTCGATAGATAAAATAATAAGATATATAAAAATTGTGTAAGAACGTTATAATTTATTCGTACTTTCTTATAGAGTGAAAAGTAATAAAAAAAAGCATTCTAGCATACAATATAAACCTCTATAAATTAATGAACAATATGTTCCTTTAAATAAATGAAAAAGACCGTGTAAACCTTACTAAAATCTTCTGCGCCACCGCATTGACGAACACCGCGCAGATAACGCCAGTTGAGGGACGATGGGAAATAAACCCTGCTAGAGAGAATCGATGGTTGCGCTTGTGTATTCGCCTGTGTCTATATGTATTTTTGGCTATTCTAATTTTTCCGTAAACCTATGTATAAAGTCCGTATAAAAGTATACGTGTGTATCTATGTCTGATATACGCATATGTGTAATGTGCAGAGTGAGAGAATAAAAAGGAGGAAAACAAGTTATATTACACATTACATAGATACATTCTCGGATATAAAATATTTTTTTGTTAATGATAATTTCATGCAATATGTTCTAATATATACTCATTCATAATTATATGCAAATCTGATTCATAAGTATATGTAAATCTAATGTAGTTATTTAAATGAATATTTTAAAGATAATCTTAAACAAAATATTATTAGAAGTACAATGCACACCCTTTCATTTTAATATTACACCCCAATCACTTTTCCAAAACTAAATAAAAGTATGTAATAAAATTAAATTCAAATTCATTAAACATTCCTCTACAGTTAAAAATATTAACTAATCATTTAAAGATTATAGTTTAAAATTCGAAATTGAAAAAACTTTTAAACTGTTACGTTTTCAAATTATGAATATACTTTTGTCTATAAATTATTACAATAATAACAATAGTCATGTATAACGCGTAACATAAAAAAAGTTTATCAAACTGTAGTAGACAAATATGTTAAATTATATGTATATATATATATATATATATATATATATATATATATATATATATATATATATATATATATTTAAAAACCATTTCTTATTTAAATTTTTATTTTTTAATATTTTCTTGGGTACTAGTTATCAACTCGTCCTAAAACCCAAAAATCTATCTCTAATATTTTCTTAATTACTATTAACAATCCACATAACATTATGTTTACTGTTTACAAAATGATATCTTAACCATTTTTCTTAACAAGAGAAGATGTTCAACAATGCAAATGACTTCTACAAATTAGAATATGCACGGTATTTGTTAGATTGGTGTGCGTTCAGTAAGCAAGATAAGATTGTTTCAAATTTGCAAACGTTTTCCAGAACTCCCTTCCTGCTTTTGATTTCGAACAAAAAGATGTCTTTTTTAAGATATGTTAAAAAACTAGTTTTTTTAGCATAACCCACATTATATCAAATTGTACTTTATATATATATATATATATGTATACATATATATATATATATATATGTGTGTGTGTGTGTGTGTGTGAGAGAGAGAGAGAGAGCGAGAGAGAGATAGAGAGTTTATATTGTATAATATTCATACTTTATTAAACTTATATGCACTATATAGAACTATTGAGTAATTATATTACGCTTAAATATTTTTATAATTATAAAACGCTGAAATACTCGATTTTCACAAAAAACGTTAATTATAATTTTAATAAATTATTATAAAAAATAAACCCATAAAAGTTAACCAAAATAAATCCATAATAATTTCTAAAGAACAAAGTTCGTAGAATCATTTTTATAGAGAAATTATTACAATAATATTTATTTGAAATTAATTGACTATTTTGTTAATTTTTTGAGCAACGTGTAATATAGTTATTGTTACTATGAAATATTATATTTCAAAAATTAATTTCTTTCTGTGACTTTAGAAAAAAAGTTAACAAAATAATTTAGATTGAAAAAATATTAAATAAATTTCATATAACACATTTTATAATTGTTTTATATATCAATATATGTATAAAAAAATACAAACGTAGAACGTAACAAGAATACCCGTTCTATATTTAAATAATATATTGAACAATTCAGTATAGATTCGAATAAATGATTCGTTTTAAATATCAAAAACTACCTCGATATTTGCAACAGTTACTGTATGCCCAAAGTATCGTTTTAAGTAAAACAATTTTTAAGTATAACTATTATAGTTCATTAAAATATGTATATTTACAACGAAAAACCATACAATTTTTAAAAAAGATAGTGTTATATAGTATTTTATTATTATCTAATACCAATCAAATACTATAAAACCAATCATATATAATTTATTAGTATTTCACGCTGTTTCAACTTTATTTAGTTTGTATAGTAATAAAATTATTCTTTTTTGAATTATAAAAACTAAAGTATACAATAAAATACATATCAATAAAATACGAATTTGAATATATTTTTAATAGTAATTAATAAGGTTCATTTTACGAATTTATGTATATTTTACTCTCTCTCTCTCTCTCTATATATATATATATATATATATATATATATATATATATATATATATATATATATATATATATATAAAGCGAATTATATCCAAAGGTATACTCGTATATGCATTATTGGTTATATAACAAAAAAATAAACAAGTCAAGTAACAAATTACATACCAAGACTGCGTTACTATATATTAAATAAATGTATTAATATTTTTTATTGTTCACCAGGGGATTCCGCCCTCTGCTTGCTGCACTCGCCAACCCCTAGAGGAGCTTATCCTCCGCTCAATAAAGCTCCCCCTCTCCCTAACAAATAACAAAAATTTACAAATTGTACACACAAATAGTCTACGTAAAATTTGTCTTAAATTTTTATTGGAAAAGTTTATAAAAATTAACATAACAAAATACAATGTTAAAATCTATAACAATTTTTGTATTCTAAAACTTCAATGAAATCGAATACCCTCATGTACATGATCATGTACTGATATAAACCAATTAGAAAGCAAATCACGTAATCACCAGCAGCCAGTCAGAACGCGAATAAAAGTGATTACACAACGATGATGACGGTTTGTATTTTTATTTATATAGAGGTATGAAAAAGATGTTTTGAGTATTAGATATTGTTTATTAAAACCACGACTGTGAAGTCAGGAATCGAAGTTGTGAAATCGATTTTTTTTAATGGTGTTAAAGTTGAATATGGTGATGAAACCGAAATCGATGTTAGCATCAATAAAAGATATCCTAATTTCAAATTTTCTATTATTTTATTTTTCTATTATATACTGAATTATACTTAAATTTTTGTTAATAATTTTCATCGCATACTTGATGTTTCTAACGAGATCTACTCCAATTTTTGATTTTAAATTCAATTAATACTTCGAAATAATAACTGCTAGTGGCAGACTATCACAAACGATCATTAGTATTTTTTTTTTGCCTGATTCAGAGAATTTCAATTCTAACATACGATTTAATCTTTAAGATTTTGCTCGTTAATATTTCAATAGACTCGTAATTTTGCTGATTTAAAAATTAATTATTACTTCCAAGAAAGTATTAGAAAGTTCTTTTTACGGCACTCCTGTACCGTTTTATGAAATTAAATATAGTTATATATAAGATGTACGATTTTAACTGCGAGTCACTGTAGTTCAGTAAACATTAAACAAAACAAAGTCTTAAATGTATTTCTAAAATCATGAAATATGTGACTTAAAAACAGTCTGTAGAATGTAATTATTCATATATTTAGATATGTACCTTACTTATCCTATATAAGTTTATATGCCACAGATAATTAGAATTACGCTACAGCCAGAGTCGGGATCGGGAGTTAAGGTCGGAATACGAGTCGAAATCAGGATTCAAAGTCTGTGTCGGTGCCAAGTCGTAGCTGGAAAAAATTTAAATTGTTAAATTATTCATCTTGTGATTTAAATCGATTTTATATTTTAAGGCTTATTAGTTTAAAAAAAGTATTTTCTTATAGTAATAATTTCAATTTACTATGGTTTAATATGTGTAAATATCCATCTGTTTTATATATTTTTATTAAACTTCCGGTTCACTTTGTCTTAATATGATAAGTTATAGTTAAGATTATTTTTTTACTATGACTTTTAAAATAAAAAGCGCGCATTACAGTTCATTTTTTAATTTGTATACTTTCAGCAATTTAATTAACAGAAATGTAAATATTTAAAATCTAATTAGAATGCTGAAAATGCTATATCAATTATATATATATATATATATATATATATATATATATATATATATATATATATATATATATATATATATATACTGAGATTCTTCTTGACATTTGACAATACATCAATTTCTTCATCTTGACTCAATAAACCACAGCTTTAATCAACATTTTTACATTACATTGTATAATTCAAAAATGGATGACAATAAACAATTTAGAAAGTTTAATAGGCCAGAAAATAAATTTTTGTATCATTAAACAGATTAACTGTTTTTGTTCATTTGCTTTTTATTCTGTAACTTAATTTATTCCTTATTTTATAATAAATTTCTATTTTCTATAACATAAAGAAAAAAATTCTTGAAACCAAGTATAAGTAAATCAAACAATGAAATAATGTTTATTGCATTCACCAGAACACTAAATAATAGAAAAAACATTAAATACATACTGAAAATTTATAAATATATTACCCCAACTAGAAACACTCTATTTATTTAAAACTTATAATTATTAACAAATTATTTTTTTTAAATTCAGATTTGTTACCATTTATTTTCAAATTTTATTAAATAAAAAACATTTATTTTACATTTATTCATAAATAAGAACTGCAAGAAATATAATTACAAATTAAAATAATAAATGACTTTATTTAAATTTATGACAGAATGTATCTTATATATGAAATAGGTGTCCGGACTTAAAATTATTTACAGCAATCACATTTGTGTTACTTAAGTTGAAAAAAATTAATTTGAATTTCAAATATTAATAAAAAAAAACATTCTCTCTACAAACAAAAAATTCATTTGTAAAAATTAAATAGTAACACTGTAAAAACTATAATGAACTTGTTTTATATAAAAAAAAAATAGTAAACATCAACAAAAACATATCTTCAAAAATTTAATGCAAAAAAAAATTATTGCATGCTTGACATATTATACACAACCATTTTTTCATACTTCTCATTACAAATGTGTTTTATAATCTAAATCTAAATAAAAATAAAATCATGTAAATTTATTTTAATATTCATCAAACCGTTTTCATACACAGAACAAATATATCAGAAATCATTTTTGTTTAAAAAAAAATATGCTGAAAAAAATAAATTAACATTTGGTGAAACATCAAATAAATTCAATTAAATCAATTTTACAATGTAAAATTCTCTATTTACAACACAGTTTCTTTTACATATTAATAGCTATTTACTGATTACATAAGTTTCAATTACATGCTCCTTGACGTTCTTGATACTTTTTGATTCGATCTTCTATTTCAGGTCTAAAGTGTCGTATTAACCCTTGTACAGGCCAAGCAGCACCATCTCCTAAAGCACAAATTGTATGACCTTCAATTTGCTTACTCAATTCCCAAATCATATCGATTTCATCTTTACGAGCATTTCCATCAACAAAACGATACATAATTTTATTCATCCAGTTAATACCCTCACGACATGGAGTACACTGACCACATGATTCATGTTTATAAAACATAATTAAGCGTGCTATGGCCTTTATAATATCAGTTTGTTTATTCATAACAATTACAGCTGCAGTTCCTAATCCTGTTTGAGCTGCAACTAATCCATCAAAGTCCATTAAGACGTCTTCACAAACTCTAAAAATCATACCCACATAATATAAAATTATTATATAATTGGTAAAAAAAGTACAACATACTATGTTACAAATTACAAATCAAACAAGATATATGTAAGCAAATATGTACATATATATGTATATATATATATATATATATGACAAATATTTTCATTACATATATTTATTAAATAATGGAACACATCATCTATTTACTTACTTTTTAGGTATAAGTGGTGTTGAGGAACCTCCAGGAATGACAGCAAGTAAATTATCCCATCCTCCTACAATACCTCCTGCATGTCTTTCAATAAGTTCCTTTAAAGGAATACTCATTTCCTCTTCAACGGTGCAAGGTGTGTTAACATGCCCCGAAATATTATATAATTTAGTACCAGAATTACGGGTTCTACCAAATGATGCAAACCAGGTACCTCCTCGACGACATATGGCCTATAAAAGTAAGAAAATAATAAATTTAAAAGAATGTTAGTTGGTAAAATTTAACTTTTTATCGCCTTTATCATCTTCAATTATTTTTTATTTCTACAAAGATATACATACTGGTGCAACAGCAACAGTTTCAACATTTGATACTGTAGTAGGGCATCCGAAAACACCAATATCAGCAGGAAAAGGAGGCTTCAAACGAGGCTTTCCTTGTTTTCCTTCTAAACTCTCAATTAATGCAGTTTCTTCTCCACAAATATATGCACCTGCTCCTCGATGAACAAAAACATCAAAATCATAACCAGAACCACAAGCATTTTTTCCAATCAAACCAGCCTGATATGCCTGAAAAGTACAGACATTTAAATTAGTTTTATTGACATTACTAGAAAGGCCACAATTTTTAAAGTACTGAAAATATATAATCAAAGATAGAGTATATAACCTTTATCTTTTGTATTAATTATAAAAATAAATTTAAAATATAGTTTCAGAGAGAGAATTGATCTATTTTTTAGTAATGGAAATATCCTATTATAAGAAAAAATATATATTATTCAATTTTTTAAAAAATATTCTACCTTAACTTTAATTACATTACAATGATTGCAGAAAACTATTTTCGAAAATGTAACAGTATTATGCATGCATATACATGTATGTGTACATATATACATATATATATATATATATATACATATACACACACACGCGCACACACACACACATATATATATATAGAGAGAGGGAGAGAATTTTGATTTTTATAATGCTTTTTAAACTTACTTCAGCAATAGCAACTTGTGTGTTTGATGCTTCATTATAAAATTCTCCTCTAATATATATATAAGCAGCTTGTGCACCCATAGCTCGACCTGCTATAAGACATCCTTCTACAAGTTTATGAGGATCATGGCGTAAAATCTCACGATCTTTGCATGTTCCAGGTTCTCCTTCATCTGCATTTACAACTAAATATTTAGGTCTTCCATCACTAGGTTTATTCATGAAACTCCATTTCATTCCCGTTGGAAATCCAGCACCGCCACGACCTCGTAACCCTGATGTTTTTACTTCATCTAAAAATAAATATAATGCATACTGATTGATTGATATGATATATATTGAATATACAACTATTAACTATATATCTATCATATACATATATATATATATATATATATATATATATATATATATATATAAATTAGATAACATACTTAATATCCATTCATGTCCTTTCAATAAAATTTCTTTCGTTTTGTACCAATCTCCTCTTTTTAATGCTCCCTTTAAACGCCAATCATGGCGCCCATAAAGATTTGTAAATATTCTGTCTTCATCTGCCAAAGGTCCAAATTTTGTTTTTGTCTGTGTTGTGTTATGACGAACTTGAACACTTCCATAAATTGGAGCTAGTACACCTACAGATTTTTTTTAAGAAAATACTTTTCATAATGTACACATAAGAACAAGAAATGAATAAAATTTATTATACCTAAATTACTTTTTGTAATATTACTCCACTTTGCCAACGTTCCTGCCATTTTGGCAAACTTTATAATTATATTTTTGTATTTATATAGTCGAAAGTACTACATATGACTTGTCAGGTAACACAAATGAATTTAAACGTTATATAATGTTGGCTATGCTGCTTACATTTTACAATAATACAGTATATCTAAAAATGTTTAGTAAATCATATATAAACTGTTTCTACTATTTTTTTTACATAAAATAAACTGAAATGTACTTGATAATTACATATTTATTGCAATAAAATAAAAATTTACTAATAACCGATGATGTTAGAAAATGGCTGCTCTAATACCACCAGTAACAAAACTATCATCTAGAATTATTAGAATATTAGGTCAAAATCCAGGGCCTATGACATTACAAGGCACTAATACTTATTTAATAGGTTCTGGAGAAAGGTAATGTTTTTGAATAATAGTGATTCAGATATACGTGTTTGTATACAAAAAAAATAATTTTATTTTTGCAATAAAACGTATACAAATATTGTATGAAATATTTATACTCAAAACAAAAAGAAAATAATGTTTAACTAATTACTAGGTATTTTACATTCAAGAAAAATTCCGAACAAAAAAAATAATGTCTTTTTGTATTTATTAGGAGAATATTATTAGATACTGGTGATGGAAATGTTCCTCAGTATATCAATACTCTTAAATCAGTCATAAATGAAAGTAATACTAAATTAGCTCATATTATATTCACTCACTGGCACCAAGATCATACAGGTGGTATTAAAAACATTCTTGAAAATATTGATACAACAGGTATGTGTTTATATTAAAATTTAATATTTAAAGTTACAAGTATATAAAAAGTAATATTTCAGACTGTCTTATTTGGAAATATCCACATGAAATTGATTATGGAAGTATTCCCAAAGATGTAAATTTAAATTTTTTGAAAGATGAACAAATCATATCAGTAGGTGATACAAATGTAAAAATTTATTATACACCAGGACACACTTCTGATCACATAGTTTTGTTCCTAAATGAAGAAAATGCTTTATTTAGTGGTGATTGCATATTAGGAGAAGGAACTGTAGTATTTGAGGATTTATATGATTATATGAATTCATTAGAAAAAATTAAAATTTTAAAACCGTTTATTATTTACCCTGGCCATGGAAATGTTATCGAGGTAATAAAACATGTTTCGAAATAGTAAAAAAATGGAAACAAGTGATAATCATATTTTAAAGTTCATGAATTTAAAGTTTTTGTATTATTTAGTATAGTACATTTGTTACAATTAACCTGTGATCAGTTAAATCTAAAAATCTTATATTTTTTTTCTTCATACAAGATAAAATACCTATTAAATAATATTTTATAAGCAAACTACCAAATAAATTAAAATATATATTTTTCAAAGTCTTGTACATTCATTAGAAATACCAATTATATATGAAAAATAATTCAATATTAACTTAAAAATGTCTATACAGAACAAAAATACATCAAATATATTAAGATTATCAAATTTTTTACGTATGAATTAAAAAATATTTTTTAAAGAAAGTCTATCTATAAAACCATAATAAATATATTAGCATAGTTCAATAAAATACTTTAAATTAAATATTGGAAAAATAACAATTACTACAAACAATTTATCAATCCAATTTATTTTAACATGTATGTAATAAGCTACTTCTGAACATGTGTATAATTTTACAATAATTTTTATTTACTGTGCTAACAATTATTAAAACTTATTTTTTAGAGTCCGATAGAAAAAATTGAATTTTACATTAATCACAGAAACAAACGTGAAAAACAAATATTCGAATTATTTAAACATAATCCAACAATTACATTTTCTGAAATAGATATTGTAAAAAAAATTTATATAGATACCCCTTCTCATTTATTAAAAGCTGCAGCAGTGAATGTAAGTCACCATATAAAAAAATTAATGAAAGAAGATAAAATTTCGTTCATTGAAGGTCAATGGAAATACAAAAATAACTATCATTTGTAAATGTATTGTAACACATTTATTGTTATTATAATCATTAAAAAAGAATATGTAAATATATCACTCTTGCCCAAAATAAATGACTTACTAAATAACAGTGTTATTAGGTATGCACAGTATCAAATATATTTTAAATAAAATATCAAATTTATAATAAATAGTTATCAGTGTCTTCGTGGCATTTTTGGTGGTGGTGGCATTATCTCTTGATCATCGGAATATCTTTTCTTCTCGATGAAATCTAGCAATATTTCTTTTGTAACAGGGTCATGTATACTGTTGTACACAGCTACAAAGATAACACAATGTTAGAAAAAAACGTATGTATGACACAATATTCTATTCATTAATTCTTTTAATGAAATATAATCATTGACTTTTAAACTTTCCCAATTATTGTTATATATAATTTTGTATCATGAAGAAATATATGCGTACGTGCACTTAATACATACAAACATAGATTGTGGCCAACCCATACGTATGCTATTTTTTGATTACATACATATGACAAAGTTTAATTGACAAATTACGTACAATAAGATATTATAAACATTAAATAATAAAATGCATTGTACATTATTATACTTGTGTTCTTTCGCTCTCTCTCTTGAATGACCGGGGTTCTGGCGTTTTAGCTTAATCTTCAAGGGCAGATGGAGCATTAAAAATTATTTCTTGTACACAAGTTGTTTAAATACATTTTTACATTTTTGATATTTTTCATTTAATATTTTGGAGCGGAGGTAAACCGCGGATATAGCAGTCCTACTGCTATATCCGTGTGTATGTACATATATATTTATATTTAATAAATTAAAATTAATTAATCGCACAATCATAATTATTCTTTACCTTGAGCAGTGTCATAACTATTTGGAAAACTTTTATCCACTCGCTCTCGTAAGAATATCCATTTATTGTTTTCCAATTTACATTCAATTATTTTATTATTCAATTTTTTGATGGCTTTGCTAGCTGATATTTGAGCCCATGGTATGTCAAGTTGTCCCACATATAAATTACCAACTGTCCGAGTTAATATTCTATATAAATAATAATATGATTTAAAAGTTATAATTTACAAATAATTAAATCTAAACTAAAAAAATAAGCGCAATACACCCATTTTTCAAACATTACCCTGTTCCTTCTTCTACTTCAATTTTTAGCTTAAAATCAACAGTGTTTAGTGAGAGAGGTTTCCATTTTAAAACTTCATCACAAGTTCCTGGTATATATGGCTAAAATAAAAAATATTTTGTGTATTTTCCTCACTGAATTATCAATATAAAACATCTGTAAGTATTGATTTATAAAACAGTCTAAAAACAAATTGATAAATACATTTTAGTATAACTCTGAATTTATCTAAATTGATATAATTAAAAATGCATATAAATTAAAATTTCAAAAAATACTAATCTTTTATTTACATTGTTTTAAAAATATTAAATTATTTCAAATAATAATCATAAAAATACAAGTACAATTATTCTTATATGAAAATATTTAATTTATTTAGAATAAAACTTACTTTGGTAAGATGTTAATTTTATAAGTAATTTTCACAGATATAAATAAAAACTGTTCAATACCTCTTTAGAAGGTTGGAATATTAACCCATCAGGTTCATGAGATAACATTTTACTGAACTTATCACTTAAAAGACTGCCCGCTTGAGTAACATCCCAAAATTCCTTATGACGAATACTAAAAGGTTCCTTATTTTTATCTAAGCGTCCTTCACGAATTGCTACATGACGAGGTTGAATAATTTCATTTTGTATGTATTGTAATCTAGTTGGGTAAAATGGTAATTTATATACTTCGTGTTTTTCAAATCTAATAATATCATACACCAAATAGCGTGGAATTGTTGTGCCATTCACTTTGTCAATAACCATTTCCTTGAAAATATAATAAGTTATAAAATTTACCATGAATTCAATTAAATAAATATTTTTTAACTAATGATTTGCATAAACATGGAAATATAAAGTTTTCAATCGTAGTTTAATGAAGTATTCACTATTATAATAGTAATTTCTTGAGTTGTTATATTTACACAAAAAAGTCTGTTGTATGGTTTATAAATTTTAAATTCTACATTAAAAATATCAATAAGTTATGTTCAAAATAATTCAATTTAATTAATTCAAATTAATTTTGAACAGTGTTAATCCATTTATAAAAATGAATTTAGTCAGTGTCATACTAATTATAGTATATATTCAATAAATATATTAAACTTAAATAAGCTGACTAAAAATTGAGTACACAGACAAATAATGAAAAATAAATATGAATAAGTCTAATATAAAACATAATTCTTACCCCATCAAGAAGTGTATCAGTTAAATGCCGTTTTTCTTTCCTACAAGGAAATGTAAGAGCTTCTACTTGGAACACGCTATTATCACGATCAAAAAAATAAATTTCATTTTCTTTATTAATCAACATCATATACCTTTAAAAATAAAAAAAAATAATCAGAAAAGAAAAAACAAAAATAAAATACAATTTACCTCGTTCCATCAGCTTTCCAAGAAACTCTATATGGTTTTTTACCCAATAAATTAATATTTGTGGTATTCATCGACACAGGTTGTGAACCTGGAAAACCCTTGCTAAAAAGATAATTGTACATTAATAAATATAGGAGTCAATATATTTATTAATCTTATACATTAAAAATAATAATAAAAATACATATTTTAACAGAAATAATTTTGAAAACTTTTAGTTTAAAAAATAATTTAAATGTTTTGAATAAACTGGAATTCAAAATGAAATATTTGTTATTATACTACTAGTACATAACCTATCAAAATTGGCAAGAAAATAGAAAGAAAAAACTTTTTATTCGTTTTTACAACACAATATATTTAAACGTAAAAAATAACTAAGAATGAAACTTAGTGAATTAAACTTGAAACCTATGAACTGACAAAACAAACATTTCTCGTCAGCATAGACTTTGTCCTGCAGACAAATGTGGGGTTTTATTATATAAATATTTATTTTATGTTTACCCTTTCCATCCACACATTGTTTGTACTTTTCGTTGTAACTGAAATACTTTTGGTTGTTCTTTAAGCACCGTTACACCAGGAACTCCTTCCATAAATACAGGGTTTTCATTTTGAAACTCTCTCCTTCTTCTACTACGATTATTACTACTATGTTTTTCAGGTGGTTCAGAATTGTCACTGTCATCATATTCTGCATAAATAAAAACGAACATATATAATGCATATATATATGTATATATATATTACACATAATTAATATTATACAATGATTAGTAGTAAAATTTAATATTTACTATATTTTGACAAAACTTAGTTGAAAAGAACAGTTTTATATGTGTTAAACTGAAAAATACTTAAATTTATACAAAAATTGTACAACTTTTCCAAACAGTTATTAATTTTGAATGTTAAAAATCCATTTTATATACAATTTTAAAAACATTTTTGTATGTAAACAAAAATTGAAAGTTGATAAAAACAATTAAATTGTTTTATTATGAAAAAAAAATCATTTTAAATCAACTTTAATAATTAATTAACATACAAGTCATTTATTCAACCAAACAGTGAACTACTAATAAATTAATGTCAATATAAAACTGTACCTCGACACCAATCTGGTAATTCTGGTGGTGGTGGTGCATCATCTATCTCATCATACCGTCTATATAATTCTTCTAAATAATCACCTTTGTATATACCTGGTGGACTATAATCACAAAAAAAACAGTAACAAGAAAATAATTATGAAACATAAGCTTCCAAAATATTTTTACCGTAATTTCCTAAATTGTGCTAAAGCACTCTCTAAACTACAATCCATTTTTTCAACAAGATAAGAAACAATCAGAAAGCCAGTTCGATTGAATCCATGAGTACAATGTACGGCGATTACTTTCAGTGGATTTTCAGATATAAACTTTTCCACTATCGAGACGAATACTTTTGTTTGATCTATTGTCGGTGGTCCGTCATGACCACGACATTGTAACTTTACATATTTAATAGCTTCTTGCTTTATTTCATTTTCATTATAAAAACGAGTTGTATTCGTTAAATTAATCCAAAGTCCAATTTTTTCCTACCAAAATATGTTATTAACGATAATATTGCAATTAAATAGATTATAAAATACCTTATATATTTTCGTTTGCAGTAGCATTTGTGGTGTAAATACACATTCTGAAGGTACTTGATCAAATGACAAGCTAAGTGGCGTTTTAAATGCTAAAAATTTGTTGGCTATAAGACCTGTAGACTTTCTTGGACAATGCAACCATCTATTTGGGATAGAGCCAGGACCTTTATTGCTATTCATCATTAAATCAAATTGGATTTTGAAATAAAAGACACAACATTTAACCTAATATATTATATGAAATATCATTCACGAACAAGTATATTGTTTTTATTCAAAACACAAACATATTTCAGGAAAATCTGCTAAATGTATAGTCGTTTTCTTTAACCTATTTGACAACTGTTAAGTACTGCGTTGTTAATAAAAACTACTGCATTACCATCTATTTAGATTATAATCTCTTGAATGAATTTGTCTTTCTGCAAGATTATATTACAATTAATAAAAAATATGTTTTTATTTATTTAAAACAAATATATTTGGGGTACCGGAAAGTAATCCATTATTTTATATAATGTTGTTTAAGTCAATTTGTATCTGTGCACGGTGGAGTGATAATCTTCGTAAGTTTTTTGTAAAACTGTTGACTATTTTTTGCACAATAAATCTTATTTTGTTATTAAAGGAAAATGCCTAAGCACGAAACCAACGAAGAACACTTGAGACATTGCATGTTGCTTTTTAATGATTAGGGACTGAATATCGCCAAGGCTGCAAAGGGCATTAATGAAATTTACAAAATGGTCCTGACAATAAACAGATACCAATACTGGTTTCGAAAGTTCCTCCGACTCTTAAGCCAGGGTTAACGTTACGAAACGTTATTAACGTCATTCTATACATTTGGGGGGTGGGAGAGGTATACACGAGATCAGTCACTTTGAGTTGTTGAAACCAGGTGAAACAGTTACCCATAGGTGTATTGTCAACAATCAGAAAGACTAAACCCAAAGTTAAAGAATAAACAGCCAAGTTTAGTTAACTGAAAAGTGGTAATTTTTGACCATAATAACGCACACCCTCATACAGCAGGAATGACCAGCGAAAAAATTCGAGAGCTGAATTGCGAAGTTATACCACAATCGCCATATTCGCCAGACCTCGCTCCTTCCATTTGCCACCTTTTTCAGTTTATGGAGCACACTTTAAGAGAAAAAATTCGTATATGGCCAAACTAGAAAATCACTTTGATTTGAAACCAAAAGGTTTTTATAAAAAAGGAATAGAAAGTTTTCAAAACATATGGGAAGAGGTTATTAATAATGAGAATTATTTTTTGTATTATGTAATAAAAATTAAAAAAAAATAAAGTTTTATGTTGTACAATAAAACAATGATTAACTTTCTGGTACCCCTAATATAATTTAAAATAAGTAATCAAATAAAACAATCATCAAAATTATAGTATATTCAAAAAAAATAAAATGAAAACATGTTTGTAGAGGCTCTCAAGAAAAATGTTTAATACTTAAATAGTTAAAAATTCATATTAATTTACATTAATGCTAAATATTATTTTTTTAATTAATAAGATCATCTCTCGAAATAAAATATGCATGATCAACGTTTAATATTTACATATTTTCATTATAACATGAATATATTCAATTATTACACAAAATTTAATAAAAAATAGAAACTACTCACATCTCAGTTTTTTAAATGTAGACTTGAGTAAATGTAGTATTATATATATATATATACACTTTTAATTCATGTGAAAATTTTCAAAATTAAATATTTTGAATTATTTTATTAATATTATTAATCTATATTAACAATAAACGTCAGAATTAGAAAAGTCCGACAGTATTGTTTTTTCGTATTATTTAGTCATTTTAATTGTTTAGTATTCTTTTTTAAACATTTTTGCATCTATGTTTTTTACGAATTTTTCTATTCCCGCTATCAATTTAGCTATATTTGCTTTAACCAATCTATTATTGTTTCCTTAACACTGGTTATTATTTGAAATATAATCTTTTTATAGCTTTCTATAACATTTTAAATCACTATCACAATTGAAGATTTTAAATTTTGTTAATTTTTGCTTCAAGTACGATAAAAAGAATTAGAATTTTTTCCTTTTTAGTTATTTTCTACTTCAGTTGTTTATATTTTATTATATTACACAATATAAACATTTTAATAAGTTCGTAATGTATTCGCATGTAAATAATTAATATATTACTTCTTCGGTCATCGAAATTAGTTATTTGCGGTATTACTACCTTTTACATAGATATATTGTATGCTTTTGACTGCAATGTAACTTTTTTGAAATAATGAATTTTTTAGGAACTTCTATGAAAACAGATATTCTATTAAATGTTTTAGTAAAAAAAAATTAGTCATCTTTCATTAAAAAAAAGAATACGTCCTAAATTTTGATTGGACGTAGTGAATAAACACGAAACAAATATATAAATTTAATGACACATATGCATGTCATCAAATTTATATATTTTACAAAGTTACCGCATGGTTACCGCTTAGTTAGAAAATTTTTTGCTTGCTTACATCCGAATAAATTATTTTTTATGTTATTGACGATTAGTAATAAATGTTTGCAATATAATCAGTTTATGAACAAATAAAGTTAACAAAACTAGACACGCTATTTTTTAATGAATAACATTGGAGTTGATTGACTTCGAACGGTGGATAACGTGTGTATGTATGTATATATATATATATATATATATATATATATATATATATATATATATATATATATATGCATTTAATATGAAATTTCATTTGAAAATTGTTTAGTTTAGTTGATTTCACAAAAAAATAACAATTTCATTTTTTCGTTACGACAAAAGTATTACTTATAACTAATATAGAAAAAATGGAATATTTAAACTTATAATGCGAAATTGTCAATAACTAAATTTATTAACCGTTTAAGATAATCGATATCTAGATAATACGTTATATTCTTCCAACTGAAAATTTACAAACTTAAAATTAACTAATAAAACAGTTCTTCATTCAGTTTCTATGAATACAAATACTATATGGTTTTGTCTAATTTAATTGTCTTTTATAACTGCTTATTATACTATTCAAACAATTATTATAAGTACTAATATTTAATTTATTTATTTTCGATGAAATGTTTAATTATACATAACAATTGTACACAATTACATTTAATATATTTAAATATATATATATATATATACAGTGTAGGATTTAGAGAGGGGTAACATAGGCCGCTACCCAGGATAGCAAATTTTAAGAAGCGGCGAATTTTGATTCTCGACAAATTTTCAAAAGTTGGAAATTTTATTTTCAATAACAATTTCGATTTACAGCTAGTTCAAATATGAAATAAAAAAATAAATCTAAAAATATTTGTAGTTTAAATTTTGTTTTTAAAATTTATGTTCAACAGAACTTCATAATTTGCATTTTTTGAATAAATGAAATGAATGTAAAATTATACAAATTTTTAGTGATCATAATTTTTTTTCTATTTAAATGTTCTCAGAATTACCAACAGTCATGTATTTCTCGTGATTCGTTTGGACCAAATTTACAGGAGAAAGTGCGTCACTTGATTGATAGCCTATGGGCGACACCTCGTGTAAATCCGGCCGTGTATATACATAATGTTAAAGTATAAATAGCAAAAGGGCTGCCAACAAATTAGACAACAAATAAGACAAATTAACATTTTAGTTATTTTTTATCGAAAATTAAAAAGTTCGATAGATGCTAGATTAAATTTGTTGAATGAGAAGCCTTTGTTATAAAAAAGGAGAACAAAATATACATAAAAAATGTTGTGAATGAACTATAATAATACTATATATAATTATTCTTTTAAAATGATTATTCTAATTAATTAAAAGACTAATTTTCTCAAAAAACTAATAAAATACGTACAAAAAGAACAATACCGTTCATTATTATTTGACTTATGTTCAATATTGTATTATACACAGACATATATAGAATACAGAATATATTTTTATTATTATTTATTGCAAAGTTTAATGATTGAAACACGTTTTCGGTATGATATTAGAATACTAAATGTAGAGTTAAAACTAGAGAAGTGAAAAACAAATTTAATCCATTTTATAGTACTAAATACCTTAAGCTATGAATGGGTAAATTATCATCATTTCTCCTATATAAATGTAACTTTATCAATTACAATATAATTGTATTAACTTGAGGATAGATTTAACAAATAAAGTACAACAGATATTTTTATTTTATTTTTTTAAACATAAAAATGTCTATGAAGGCATATGCATGCATGCATGCATACACACACACACACACATATATATATATATATATATATATATATATATATATATATATATATATATATAATGTATAAATCAGTTGATACACTATTACATCTGAAAATTAATAAAAATAAAAAATAATGAACCAAACCAATAATTAAAAAATACAAAATGAAAAAAAATCTAAAATTAATGTTATCAATAATATCTTAGAAAAACAAATTTTGCTAACTAATTTATATTAAATATTCATTATTTTTGATAAGAAATTTTTACATTTCTCGATATTACATCGTCTCTATCGAAAAAAAATTTATTTGATTTTTCCAAATCTAACGGTTTAGTACCACCATATTCTGGAGGCAATACATCTGGACTCATAAATTCGTGCAATGATGACCAATTGCTGTAATGGAAATGTATCTGAAAAAATAAATGATATTATGTATATATATATATATAGTTTAATTTCATAAAAGTACGAAAATTACGTTGACAGTCTATTATTTTAAGCTTCACAATATATGAAACTATTTTTTTTAAAAAAAAGTATATTAATTTTAAAAGTATATAAAATGTTTCTTTAATAAAAAGAAGATTGGTGTAAAAGGAGGCAGTTGGCAATCATAGCTTGGCGTTTTAAATCATTTAATGACTGTTCGGTCTAGAGCAAATTTTAGCAAATATTAATTATTCCATTTTAAATTGGTAAAAATAATCACAAATACCAAAGTAAATTATAAAAACATAAAATAGACATCGGTAAATATTTTATAATTAATAGAAGTGCAAAATTGAATTAAATGCAGTTTTCTATTCACTAAAGAACGGAATATGCGTCAGGTTATAGTTTTACATCAACGGGAACTGCTTTTTATACATTTATTTATCCGAAGAAAGCACATTATTATAATTACATATGTAATTAATCTGAAAAATAATACTAATTACAAATTATTATGTTTAAATAATAAAAAAAATTATGAATATGGTTAATAAAAAAAAAACAGATATTAACCACTCAAGTTTATAGTGCGTTTTAGAATAGTAAAGTAACAGTATCAATTTTAAATAAAGTACAGAAAAATTATTAACTGCAGTATTTTCAAAAAAAAAAAATAAAGAAAAATTTCAAACGTTATCTTAAATGGTTTTAAACTTCGAAATAGTTAGGATTGATTAATAATTTGAACGAAGTTTTATATATCACAAAATTTAAATGTCATCTTACTACTGAGAATTTATTTTTAGAATGTTATTACATAATTCTAGAATTAAAATATGAAATCATAAGCCAATTCTTAATTTTATAACGTCAGTATTTTTTCCATATTATTTAGGAATGTGAAAGTATGATATGTAATATTTACTAACACAGAACAACAAGCTATAAATGATTATATATTTTAGTAAAAAAAACATAATTGAAGTATAATTATAAGAACTAGGAAAGTAAGTTTCAAGAATACATTTTTTCATTGAAATTTAAACATTGAATAATTATAAAAACTCTTTTAGAAAAAGCAGATATTGAAAATATGTTATGAGAAAGATTGTTGCTATAATTATAATATTAGTACACTTTTTTCCATTTTAATAACATTCATTAAAAAGTATGTATTTAAGAAATTAAATTATGTCTGATAAGTATCATAGTTTCTATATAAAAATGTAATTATTCATATATTATCTTAGAAAAAAATTACTACGAAATAATTGATATTAAACATGAAATAAAAATTAATTATAAATGAAAATTGTTTAGCATGAATCCCCTTTGCGGCGTTGGTTTTTATAATAAAAAAATCATTAGCAAACTCTAGCAACTTTAAGTAAATTTTTAAACAGTATTACTATTTAAAACAAAAATAATTTAATATTTTAATAGATTACAATCTACATTTAAATAGTAACGCACTAATTGAGTTCAGTGTACTGCTTTAAGAAATGTTTACATTAGTACTTTCACATTTTTTGTTTGTTGACTTCGTTTATGGTATTTTATGTTTTTATTTCAATAATTCTGATTATTTAATAACGATGTGCGATTAATTTTATTTTAATTTAAATATCTAGACGTAATAATATTAGTCACTAGTTATATATATATATATATATATAGATAGATAGAGATAGATAGATAGATATAGATATATAGATAGATAGATAGATTAAAACTTATTAACTAATTTAATCTTATTAATTATGTACTTGCATTTATTACTATTTTAAATACAAATACCTGATAGTATATATCTGTATTAAAAATAAAATTACAAAAAAAAACAATGAAATTATTATAAATTATTACAATTATTTTATATGATAAAACGTTGTAAAATGTATTAATAAACTTAGGCTCATAAATAAACTTATTATTCATTCCTTTCATTCATGTATTTCATTCCTTTTCATAAATAAACTTATATTACCCAATATATTTTAAAATTACTTCCTGGAAATACATTCAAATAAATTCAAAATAAAAAAAATACTCTATAATGAATTTGATACATGAAAACAGTTTGACGATATTGTACTAAAATGAAAATGCTTTTAGTTTTTTTTTTCTATATTAGTTATGCTTTTAAATACGGTTGTAACTATTAATAAAACTAGATTCGAAATAATCGATGCGAGTATGGATTTAAAGAGTATTTTAGTAATAAAAGAAGGCAGTGGCGGGTTAATGATGTCAGTTGATATTGCAAAATATTTTATTTTATGAAATGTATGCTAACATTAAATAAGTTTTTTTATTTAAAATTACTTACGTGCTCTTTTGTTTTCGAGCTTAAAAATGGATAAATAATTGCAATTGCGGCATTCATCAACATCGATGTATTAACTATATGTATATGAACTGCTTTAAATGGTAATAATTCTGTACGTTTCGAGGAAACTCGAATATTGCTTGGGATGACCCATTTAAAGAATCCCCAATTGAAATAAGTAACATCAGCTACGATTGCTAAACCAGCTCGCTGAGTCTCTGGTTCATCTAAAACGGCTTCAAAACATATATCATCAATTTGTGCTACTTTTGGAACGGTTGTTTTATCTGGATCTATATGTTCTATAAACAATAATAAAAAGAAAACAGATTAATGGATTACATATGAAACAAAAAAACATATATGCTTAAATTACAAGTTTACATTAAATGAAATAGACTTTGCTTGAATATATGTATACTAAGCAAGTTCTAAAAATTTTAATCATATCAATTTAAATTGATTTAATATCATTCAATAAATATTAATAATATGCGAATTAATTATTCAGGAAATGGTGGATTTAAAATATTTATATCTAATTTAGTAACATTTTAATATAGGAAGGATTTTTTTATTAAATTGTTTATTAATATTTTGAGATATTGCAGTACTTTATTATTTATTCAAGCGTCATATGTACTATTTATACGATCAAAAAAAGAAAGAAATACAGTAAATTATGTTAAATAAGATTTTATGTTTAAAAAATTATTGATAACCTAATGACCTTTAACATCTTACAGTAAAAAAAAAAATATATTCACAAACGATTATTGCAAAAGTAATTTTTGCCAACAGTACTGTTTTGTAATAAAATTATTTCTTAAGACTTTTTAACAGATTATAACATACAAATTATATATATATATATATATGTATATATATATATATGTATATATATACATATATATATATATATATATATATATAAAGTATTTTTTGCCAACAGTACTGTTTTGTAATAAAATTATTTCTTAAGACTTTTTAACAGATTATAATAACATACAAATTATATATATATATATATATATATACATATATATATATATATATATATATATATATATATATATATATATATATAAAGTATTTTTTGCCAATAATACTGTTCTGTAATAAAATTATTTCTTAAGACTTTTTAACAGATGATAATAACATACAATATATATATATATATATATATATATATATATATATATATATATGTATATATATATATATATATATATATATATATATATATTTGTATAGACGATTTAGAAAGTAATTTGTTATAAATACTTATTTTTTTTATTTAATTTTTGCGTTTCTATAGACAGAAAAACATTTTTTAATGATTTAACGGAATATTCTCAAAATACTTACTTTTAGAGTATATTTTTTTTCATAAATATATTCAATATATTCTTAGTATTAATCAAATAACACATATAATTAATTCTTTTTTCATATTGTAACATATACCCTTTCGAAACCATCAGTTCATTTGTATACATGAGATTAAACTTACAAATAATAGAAATGCATAAATACAGTATTACTTTCTATAAATTCACATTTTTCCTATATTTATACTTTAAATTATACTTTTAATTATTTATAGAACGTGTTTATCAGTACATACCAAATATACTGCTAAATTTATTGGGTGTTGGAATTAATTCGTAGCGTTTTCTTCATGAAAAAAGATCGTTTATTTTAAATGAAATTGAAAAAACATATCATTCAAAGTATTGTCCATCGTTAGCCACTACTTTTTTCCATCTTTCGGGCAGGAGACGAATACCACGTCGGAAGAACGCCTCGTCTTTAGATGTAATCCACGAATCGACCCATTTTTTGCAATCTTCATAAGAAGTGAGCTTCTGCACACACAGGCCATGACTCATCGATCGAAACAAGTGGTAATCAGAAGGAGCAATATCTGGAGAATACGACGGATGGGGTAAGACTTTCCATTTGAGCGTTTCCAGGTATGTTTTGACCGGTTCTGCGACGTGCGGACGAGCAATGTCGTGCTACAAAATCACTTTGTCGTGTCTTAAAGTATTCCGGCCGTTTTTCCTTCAATCCACAGCTCAAGCGCATCAATTGTAGTCGGTAGCGATCCCCAGTGATGGTTTCATTCGGTTTGAGCAGCTCATAGTAGATCACACCCTTACGATCCCACCAAATACAGAGTATGAGCTTGGATCCATGGATATTTGGCTTCGCCGCTGGTGTTGATGGTTGGCCGGACTTAACCCATGACTTTCTGCGCTTGGGATTGTCGTAATTGATCCACTTTTCATTGCCCGCGACAATTCGATGCAAAAATCTCTTCCTTTTCTCCCGTTGAAGCAGCAGTTCACAAATAGAAAAACGCCTTTCAACGTCCCTCGGTTTCAAGTCGTATGGGACCCGATTTCCTTGCTTTTGGATCATTCCCATGGCTTTAAGGCGTTTTCTTACCGTTGACAAGTCAACTCCCAACGATTCAGACAATTCTTGAAGTGTTTGACACGGGTCTTCATGAAGCAATGCCTTCAATTCTTCATCGTTGAACTTTTTCGGCTGTCCAGGTCATTCCTTGTCTTCCAAGTCGAAATCACCACTTTTAAAACATGAAAACTACTTCCGACACGTTTACTCAGCTAGAGCATGGTCACCATAAACTTCCACTAAAGTACGATGACTCTGTGCAGCACTTTTTTTCATGTTAAAGTAATGAAGTAAAACTCCCCGCAAAAACAATTTATCCGGCACGAAATTCGACATATTCGATAAAGTACAAAGTGTTGTTATTTACGCTTCAACCAAATGACATATACTGAAACTGACGCCTATGGACAGCTGTTTTACGGGAAATATTTGGTTAAAGGGAACAATGAAAGAATGTATTACCTACACCATCTCTTGTAAAACGCTACGAATTAATTCCAACACCTAATAAATACTAAATCATTATGATATCTTTACAGGGTTTAAAAATTGAAATTCAGTAATATAAATTATTTAGGTCAAAATAAATTAATTATTCGACCAAGTATAATTTTTAAAATGATTTAATTTATCTTAAGCATCTTTCTAAATGGATTGTACACAAATTATGTTAAAACAATATTTTAAAGCAGCGTTTCTCAAACTATGTTCCACAGAAAGTGAAGGTGTTCCATGAAAAATTGTCGAAATGAATATGAGCCTGGAATGGTTTTAAATGCTACGACACTCAAACATGTTTGGAAATGACGCCCTCCTCACTTTGAGTAGTGCGTTATTGGTCTTCTTAACATCATATAATTTAGAATAAAATTTTATTGAAATGTTAAAAATTCTTCACGGTTGATGATCCTTGTGTATCTGGCAAATATTTTTACAAAGTGCAATGAAATTAATTTATCATTACAAGAAAAGTACGTTACAATTTTTGATACAAGAGATAAAATTGCATCTTTTGATAAAAAGTTACAATTCTGAATTTCTACTTAAATAGAATAATTTTGCTTTTTTCACGCCTTGCATGAATTTTTCTCAGAAATAAATTTTAAATTAGATGAAAACGTTTCTGTTATTAGATACTTTTACAACACTTGCATGACTTACAATCAACCCTTTTCCAATATATTCTAAAATCCAGTAAGGATAATTCCTGAGTTCGGAATCAATTTACAATGACTGCTAAGCTAACAGGCTTCGGCGCAAGTGATTATGAAAATCTAATTGACTTAATTAGTGACTCTGATTTAAAACAAAAACAAAGGGAACTTCTATTAAATAATTTCTGGACAAATTTAACAGAAGAGTGTCAAAACTAACTATTCTTGTTTTATTTGATTTTTGAACGACATATTTATGCAAGGCAGGATTCTCATATTACTCTGCAATCAAATCAAAGTCCAAGAATCGACTGGCGCTACACCAGATACGAGGTCAGACAATTAAGTAATGCGACAAAATTCAAAAATCGAGTATATTTAAAAATTAAGGTACATCGCTGCGATCCCCTTCAAAGTAGTCCCCTCCCGCATCTACACACTTATTCCAGCGAGTTTTCCAGTTTTCGTAACAATTCTGGAACACTTCTTGTGGGACCTCTCCGAGTACTCTCGGCACAGATTCTTGGATATCTTCAACGGAGTCAAAATGTCGACCTTTCACGAATTTTTTCATATGGGGGAATAGGAAAAAGTCGCAGGGTGACATGTCCGGTGAATAGGGCGGTTGTGGTAACGTTGCGATGCCTTTAGACGCCAAAAACTGAGAGACACTGAACGCACTGTGACAGGGAGCATTGTCGTGATGCAGAACCCAAGTCTTCGCGATCTCTGGACGCACTCTGAGCACCCTTTTTCGTAATTTTTCGAGCACATTGCGGTAGAATACTTGATTTACGGTTTGTCCAGGTGGTACGAACTCTTTGTGAACCACCCCTTTGCTGTCGAAGAAGCAAATCAACATGGTTTTCACTTTAAAATCGCCTTTTTTAAAATGGCCTTTTTTAAAATCGGCATGCCACCGAAGCACCTGACTACGACTCAGGGCATCACTACCATACACTTTAAGCACTTTTTCATAAGTTTCTGTCGCGGTTTCGCCGAGTTTTGCACAAAATTTTATCGCGCACCGTTGCTCTAAATTTCTCTGTTCCATTTTCGTGACATGCACTACTCACGCGTTGTTACAAAACACTAAACAGCTGGCGAAGAAATAATCGTACGAGGGTGGTCAAGGTCTCAATCGAGAGAGTAGGGATCTGCTATTACGGTGGCGGAGTTACAGGTTCGCAGTGTTACCACAGGCCGAGAAAAAAAATCGGTCGCATTACTTAATTGTCTGACCTCGTATGAGAATTCAGCTATCTAATACTGTGCCTGATATCAAAATAATTCGTAATTCAAGGACCCAAACACATCAAAGTCATTAAGAACGCAATTTTACAATACACACACACACACACACATATATATATATATATATATACGTTTGTATATTTTACTATTTTTATGTTTTTGTTTTAAATAATTAACATTTGAGAAAAAATGTTTTTTTTCTTAAATTTACTCATTCATTTTATTTATTATTTATATCCACCTACCCTACAAAATAAACAAGGCGTTCCGTTAAAATTTGAAATTTGTGAAGTATTCCATCGTAGAAAAAGTTTGTGAAACGCTGCTTTAAAGTAACATAATTATATGAAATTAATTTTTGCTAAAATTTACGAAAACGCAGATAAAAATCCTGCATTCTTTAACTGAACATATTATTTTATATTTCGAGTAATAGTATGAGTGAAATCCTTTTTATAATTCTTACCAAAGTTCATCAAAAGAATTCTTCGTCCTTGCCGATCTCGTCCATCTAGAAATGCTCTACATTTACAAGCTAGAAGATAATCATGGTCACCAGATTTTGGCCCAGCACTTGCAAACCAATTTGGATGATCAAACTTTAATATATAATTAACCTTGATCTGGAAAAATCAGTTTATTAGTCGAGTTTTAAGAATATAATTAAAATTATTTAATACATTACCAATTCAAATGATTGTTCGACATCGAAATCCTTAGAGTACAAGAAACGTAAGAAAAATCTATCATCTGTTCTAACATTAACAAAATTATCGGCTAAAACAAATAGTTATTTTTAAACAATGATCATTACAAATTCCTTAATATTTAATATTATTATTATAATATAATTAATTTATTTTATAAGTTAAGAATCATATACGTTAAAATTTAAATTGGTTCTTTAATTGAAATTTAATTACTATTAAATAGTAAAACTAACTGAACTGCTTTGATAGGAGCGAGTTTGAAAAATTTCAAGCAAAATTAGTTATAAATAGATAAAAATCATTATAATTGAATTTATTTGCATTGTTAATTCTGGTACTTTTCTAAGATTCCTTTTAATAAAAAAATTAACAATAATTATAGAATTTATAGTATTATAATAAATTAATGATAACAAATTTGACCAGAACATAAAGTAATTGATGTCAAATATTACTCAAACAACAGTGTTGATAGCAAAATAATTCCGGTTTCTGTTTTCTGAATTCTAACATTATTTTTTTTTTTAAATAAAAGTGTCATTTCATCGCGTTCATGTTAATACGCGGGTGGTCCCAGAAGTACCCGACCCAACAAAGAAAACACAAAAATTTTGGAAAAAAATATATTTATTTTTCAACATAATCTCCTTTTACCTCTATACACTTTTCCCAGCGATGTTCAATAAGTTCGATACCCTTTTTATAATAAGAACTGTCTTGCTCCTCAAAATACCCATTAACTGCCGACATCACTTCTTCATCGTTGGGAAATCTTTGACCACTGAGTCATTTTTTCAAGTTTGGGAACAGAAAATAATCCCAGGGGGCTAAATCTGGCGAATCGGGTGCATGAGGTAGCAATTCAAACTTTAATTCATTAATTTTGGTCATTGCAATAACGGATTTGTGAGCTGGTGCATTGTCTTGAAGAAACAACACTTTCTTCTTAGCCAAATGCGGCCGTTTTTGCTTGATTTCTTCGCTCAAACGTTGCAATAAGTTCGCATAATACTCGCCGTTGATAGTTTTTCCTTTTTCAAGATAGCCAATGAAAATTATCCCACGCGCATCCCAAAAAACCGACGCCATGACCTTGCCTGCAGATGAAACGGTCTTCGCCTTCTTTGGAGCCGGTTCTCCCTTTTCAGTCCATTGTTTTGATTGTTCTTTTGTCTCGGGTGTGAAGTGATGGACCCATGTTTCATCCATGGTTATGAAACGGCGCAAAAATTCTGCTTTGTTGCTGTGAAACTTCGCTAAACACTCAATTGAAACATCTTCACGACACTGTTTTTGCTCGAGTGTGAGCAAACGCGGCACCCATCTTGCACACAGCTTTCTCATGTCCAAATTTTCAGATAATATGCGATGTACCGCACTTTTTGAAATGCCTACTATGTCTGCTAGCTCGCGCACTTTCAGTCGACGATCATCCAGTACCGCTTTGTGGATTTTCTTCACCATTTCTGGAGTCGTCACCTCATTTGGTCGACCACTGCGATGCTCGTCTTGGCAGCTCGTACGGCCTCGTTTAAACTCTGCTACCCAATATTTCACTGTTGTAAACGAAGGAGCAGACTCACCCAGAGTAGAATCCAGTTCAGCTTTTATATTGGTTGGGCTGAGGCCTTTCAAATAAAAGTATTGTTTCACGTAACGATGAAAAATTTTCTCCATTTTCACAAATTCACTGAAAACGTTCACTATTGATGGCTGCCAAACAAATACTAAACAACGTGGCGTCCTCAAACTTGAAACATATGCTTTATAGATTGTGTACTTTCTAATACAGTGATATTTTTCAAACAACTACCGCCATCTCTAGGTCAGGCCGGGTACTTCTGGGACCACCCTCGTACCATCTTAGTGCATTTTTCGGTCTGTATTTTCGTAGCATTTACTTTTTGTTTTATTGTTAATTTTGAAGCATATTGGACTATTGAATCAAAGATGGAAAGGAAGCAAACAAGAGAAAATTTTTGTACGAGTTCAAGATGGATGGTAAAGCAGCAGAAACTGCTCGTAAACTAAACGATGATTTTGGTGTGGGTACTGTTAAGGATCGTACGGTGTTCTAATGGTGATTCTAAAAATTTTGTACCGGGCCGAGAGCCTTGAAAGTGAGGAAGATCGCGGCCGTCCTTCTTCGTTTCATAACGACCAACTGAATCCGTTAGTCGAATCAGAACCACGCGCACAATTGCTTACACAAAAGTTAGGCATTAATCATACAACTGTTCTGGTCCACAAATGGAAAAATGTATATGAATTTGGAGGTCATAAACTGCGGTTATTTTTCTACCAACCTAATATCAAGAGGGTTAACTGATATATTAAAAATTGACTTCGCATTTTCAATAATCTCTAATAATAGTTTTAATTAATTAAATTTTCAGTTAAAAAAAACTATAGATATGATTTCTAATCATACGGCCGTTATTATTAACGAAAATAGCATCAATGATAATATATTTAACCATTCAAAATCGTTTATTTAGAGAAATAATAGAAGTACTACTCATAATCACTGAAATTTACCAATAAATTTTTTTTCTTTTTAAATATCGATTTTTTAACAAACAAAAACTTTTAAAACAATAGATTTTTGTTTTATATTAAGAATACATATAACTTTTTTTTCAAAAAAAGCCAATTATTTTCGTCTCTTTACAATATATAATTAATTAATGCATCATTTTTTTATTAATAATTATAAGAAAATGATTTATAATGATAACTGAAGTTTTAAATAAAAATTAATATTTACGACTATGAATTTTAGTTGTAAAAATCGGATTTTTTTTGTTTATCTCGATAAAATCAGTTTCAATGATATTTTATTAAGTTAGGTTTAATTTTGTAAATCGAGTTTTTTTTAAATATGCTGTAAAGAAAATTGATTTTTCCTCATTACTGTCAACCTTTCCCAAAAACTTATATTCATAAATTGTAAAACTATATATTTATTCAAATGTGTTACTGTTATAATATTTAATATTTATATAATCAACCATAGTTTGTGTAAAATTAATTCAATTATTTAATTAATAATTAAATCCACATATTTGTTCATGTGTTTGAAGAATAATTGTTATTTTTTTTTATTTAATAAACTTTCTTGTTTTATTAACTAAGATTGCACACAGAACCTTCGAATTGACATAACAAATAATTCATCATTTATGTTCTATATTTAATTTTAATTCATTATATAATTATATTTATTTCAAGAGTTCATTCTCATTTCTATTACTTCACGACACAACGACAGATAACGAAGCTGCTGGCCCTCATTTAAATCTCATCATTAATTTACAAATTACATTTTTTGATTTCAAAGTATAGTAGCGTTTTTAAAATTTAATATTACTTACTAATATTATTTTATTTAAAAAAGTTAGTTATATTTAAATTTTTATGTCTCTATATCTAATTAAGTATACAGAAAAAATGTTTTAACATCCAATTAGTAACTATTCTCCCTTTCCTCTATCACTAGCACTCTACTCTTTCACTCCATCTCGCTCCCTCTCTCCCTCCCTCTCTCTCTCTATATATATATAATGTATATTATATATATATATTTGATTATATATATATATGTATATATATATATATATTATCAAGAGTACTAGGGTTTTCTAAATTGAAGTTTAAATTTTAAATTCAAGTTATAAAAGAATAGGAGTAAAGACTGATTATCTGGGAGAACTCTTCTCCAAGAACGATCAAATTAAAGCAGATGTCTACAGAGATTATTAGAAGAGCAGAACCATTAACTTAAATAATCGAAAAAAAATATATACATACATATAAAATATTTCATAAAAAAAATCACAAGTTTAAGATCGTACTTGAAAACCCATACAAATATTCTGTGAATATAGATTCGATTTTCAACCATTAATAATGTCTATATAATTTTATAAATTAATATATTAGTACTAATGTACAGTAGAGTCAACAGAAAACTATTTATAATTATTCGAAAGTGTGAAACATTTTTTTTGGTTTCAAAAAATGCTTCAACTCATATAATGTCTATCAACATGCACACTATAGTCTAACAGTTTTATACAATTGAAAAAATCACATTCAAATGCTTAATACGCAAAGAATTATTGATGAAAGGACATCAAATCTAGAAATATTCATAACTAAGGACTTTGTAATATATATGATTTAAAATAGAGTTGATATTTTTACCTAAATATGTGCTAATTAATATGATTTATAATGACAACTGAAGTTTTCAATGAAAATTAATATTTTCGACTATGAATTTTAGTTGTGAAAATTGGAAATTTTTCGTTTAGCTCGATAAAATCAGTTTCAATGATATTTTATTAAATTACGTTCAATTTTCTAAATCGAGTTTTTTTTTTAAATATGCTCTAAAAAAATGAATTTTCCTCCTATCTGTTCTTAACCATTATTTTAAGTTTTCTAACCTATTATATTGCGAACTTAAAATTGTTTATAATAAATTGTAATTATTTTTTAATCATTATAAACATATAAACAAAAATATCGTTTCTTGAATAATGTTAGGTATAAAATAATATCAAATTCAACTTGTACAAGTAAAGTAAGCTGATATTTGCAAATAAACATTAAATATTGCATTTATGTATATTATATAAAAGTTTAACAAATTCAATACTACTGTTTCTGAATCCCAGTCCATTTTGCTTTGCATTAACTTTACCTCTCTCGTCATAAATGCAAGAGTAAATAAGTGCACATTATTGCTTTCATGTCGGCTGAATACTTCTACTGACCTTGTTCTTCTTCGTTGCGTGGTGTATATATGTGCCGTCATCAATCAACTTACTTTATTTAACCAAATGACCCTACTCAATTGATTGAATGCTAGTATTTATCAAACACAAACATTCTCTTTCTCTCTTACATATATATATATATATATAGAGAGAGAGAGAGACAGAAAACGAGTCTTTTAGGATTGTCTAATTATAATACACAAGCCGCTTTATTTTGGAGATAAGTTTTAATATTAGCGATTTTCAAAAGATTAATAAATCATATATTTCGTTTATTAAAATTTGATAATCTGTATTAATATAAAAATAAAAAATATGAGAAGAAAATCGAATATTGGTTCAATTCTACTATGATGAAAATAAGAATATTAACTTGAAAGTAAATAGTTAAATTAATATATTGAAACTAATATATAATCCGTCAAAATTGACGGAAAAAAAGAAAGAAACATAGAATGAAAAAAACTGTCTATTGGTTTTTATAACATAATATATTCAAATATAAAAAATACCTAAGAACGAATCTTAATGAATTAAACTTGAAACCTATGAGCTGTCAAAGTAAACATATCTAGTCACCATGGACTTTTTCCTGTGGACAAAGTGACAATAATGTGGGTTTTTATTATATAGAAAGAAGATATGATGAAAACGACATAAGAGGCATAAAAGTGGCCGATTCGATTATTTTGTACTCATTTGTGTCTATTAAAAACTTAGATTTACTATTATAATTTTGAAATAAAGTTTTGTTATTTTCAATGGAAACAGGAATAGCTTGAAAAATTCAGTTAACTGAATTTGTGTACGATCACAAATTAATTATTTTCACTTCACAAACCACAAAAAAATATTTGATCAAAAATGTTCAATGATTTTTGATTATTTTCATTACCGATTATGCGAATTTCGCTGTCAATGAAATCATCTTCAGAAAAATAGAGATTTGTCTTCACTTCAATGGTTTATTTTCAGTTTATCGCCCACAATTTTTATATAAAACTTTTCTGTATCTTAACGCTCTGCAGATGATGACAACGCAATCTAAATGCGAATAAACAGCAATCGAAAGTTTTTTTTTTTTGGACAGTTTTAAGTTTTTGTCTGATATTGTCACCAGTCTCGGTGTTCTTGAGGCGAGTTGTCGAGCCTTGGGATTAAATCGCTTTTATCTAGACTTTAACATGTATTATCAGCAATCTTGCTGTTTTTCTGTTCCAAATCTTGATTTTTGCGCTAGGTAATTTTTCAAAAAACCTAGTTGACTTGTCTCGACGAGTAGAGGTCACCCACCCCCTTCCCGTTGCATGTATCAGCAATCGAAAATTATTAGTACGTATTTATTGAATAATTATTTGTAGTTTGAAAGCAAGAGAATAATTTATTTGTGATAAGTCACAGTTCATAACACAAAGTGAATTTTTCAACCTGTTCCTGTCTCAATTGAAAAAACTGAAGCTTTATTTCGAAATCATAACAGTAAATATGTTTTTAATAGACACAAATCAAAAAAAGCGAATTGAGCAACAGATTTACATTTATGCACTATGTCTGATTAATACAAAACTATGAGACTTTTCTCTTAAAAATACAAGAAATTAATTGAACATTCTTAGAGACGTTTTATTCGATTCCAAAAAAGAAATGACACTTCCATTTACTACGACAATACGTATTATTGTTCCGTTTCACGATTTTTTTAATGTAAAATAATCATTAATCATTTCTACTTGCGTTCCGAATTAATTTTTTTACATACTTTTTATGAATTAATTCAAACACATATTTTTTGATTGTTATCTGATAGTGAAATAAGCATATGTCATTGTTTATATTATTACTATTGATTTTTATCATATTGTTCAGTTAAAATTGTAACTGTATACTTTATATTCATCTTTTCGTTAATGCGTTTCTCAGACAATATTCGTTGTTTTAAATCACTTCACTTAATGATGCAAAATGACAAAACTAGGACAACGCGTTCTTTATTTACTTGCAAACGAAAGTTTATGTAAAAAGAAAAATATATGCATGTGTGATTGTGTAATATATATATATATATATATATATATATATATGTATATATATATATATATATATATATATATACATATATACATATATATATATATATATATATATATATATATATGTACATATATATATATATAGACATACATATGTATATATATATATATATATATATATATATATATATATATATATATATATATATATATATTTATATATATTTATATATATATATATTTATATATATATATATATATATATATATATAAATATATATATATATATATACATTTGTATGTCTATATATATATATATATATATATATATATATATATTCAGTGGCTGATCTACACTAGGTGCCGCTCTTGGGACACCAAACAAATGCCCCACCCCCACAAACAAAATTTGAACTACAAAAATTTTTAGATTTAATTTTTCAATTCACATTTGAGCTACCTATAAATCAAAATTATGATTAAAAATAAAACTTCCAACTTTTCAAAATTTATCGCCCTGGTCATGTCCTATGATGCCCCTGTCTAAATCCTACGCTATATACATATATATATATATATATATATATATATATATATATATATATTCATATATATACATATACATATACATATACATATACATATATATATATATATATATATATATATGCATATATATATATACATATATATATACATATATATATATATATATACATATATATACATATATATATATATACATATATATACATATACATATATATATATATATATATATATATATATTATATTTACAATAGCGGTTTTCACACATTGGCAACTATTCTTTTTTATTCATTTTATAATGAATAGTTGTGGTAAAATGAAATCGTAACCAGAAACATGCATTCAAAATAAATAAAGATAGTAGATTATTTCAGAAAGTAACCTGTAATGTCATAGAAATACAATAGTTAAAGACAAAAAGTGTTTTTGTAACGAGATCTCAACATAACCAAAATTCTAAGAATTGAACCATGAGCACTGAACGACTGGTTTTATTATAAAAGTTAATTTATGGAAAATGTTACATTTTGCTCATTTTTCATGCTTCTTTTATAATTAATAATACTATTAATAGTTTATAACGGTTTTAGATACATTAGATTAAAAATTTAAAAAATACAAAATAAATTATAAACCGTACTAATGTGTGAACAATTGAATATTAATTTTTAACCCATTTTATTATATATTTAACTAATACCATATTCAAACTTTGCAAACACGCAAAACACACACACACACACATATACATATATATATATATATATATATATATATATATATATATATATATATACTTGTAATGAAAATAAATTCATTTCGAATTTATTAATATATCGAACCTGTGTTGATTTTACATTACTCGAACAAATACTGGTATTTACTTACCTTCGCATGAATATTTTATAAGTTTGAACAAGATGTCAAACCAAGTCAAGAGATTTTTTAATACATTTCTTTTAGCAATTTTCAACGTTTATATTTAGGTGATGATAATGTTTATAAAAAACTCTGCAAAGACTATGTTAATAAGTGTTCAAAGATTGTACGAAGGAATTTCCTGTACATTTATTAGTTTTATCGCTTTGCGCTAATGATTTTATTTGCGTGACAGTAAGTACAGTTATTTAAGTGTCTTATTAAGTGTTTTTCAGTTCTTTTTGAATATTAATTTTGAAATACATACTCATTAAGATAAAACGAAATGGAACCTTTTTGGAATATCATGTTTTAAAGTAAATTAGTTTTTAGAAGAAAAAAAACATAGTAAGTATATTTTTGTAATAAAATGTATAATTTTTATACAATTAATTAAAAACTGTTCAATTTGTATTCAAAATTTATATTAATATGAATTAAAATAATATCTATTATTTTTTGTACGTTTTAAACTCTGTAAAGAAGATGTAAGTACTTTTACATCAAACATGACAATATCATAGCTATACAGTATGTAAACTAACAAAAACTACTTAGATAAATTTATTTAATGACTGTTCATTCCAAGAAAACTTAAAAATGACCTTCCTTTTGCTTACTTTCCGGTAAAAACCTTTTTTATCATTTCATAGCTTAAAAATTAAATAATTCCCCATAAAATATACACAATTCTTTTGAATACAATTATATATATATATATATATATATATATATATATGTATATATATATATATATAAACAAAATGTCTGCTTTTTTAGAATACGTTGACAGTGAACCAAGACTTTTAGGGGGACATCAATGGGAAGGGTATGCTCTTAGAGGAAGGTGTGATTTAGAATTATGTTTATCTGTTTTTTTTTTTTTTTTTTGAAAAAATTCCCAGATATTCACTGTTTGAAAAGATCAACAACAAATGATAACCAGGACACAAACCAACACATTGAAAAACTGTTGTTGGGGTCTCGTGTCCCCAGGTACGGTCAACTGTAACAAGATGTTACAAAAGATGTCCAAATACCTCAAATACGTGAATAAGTTTTTTTTTAGAATTAAATCCTCAAATATATCAATTTTATTATTTCAAATAATTATTTTAATGGAATTCCATTTCAACGAAATTAAAATAACAAAATTTATTATTCATTTTGTCGTTATTTCAAGAGAAATCTTGGAAAATTTTCTCTAGATTACATTTGTTTCTCGAATATTTTGTTTCATTTATTTTTACGGAAAGAAATTAACAAATATTTACATATATTTTATTTGAAGCACTTAGGTAGATAAAAAAAAATTCGTTACTGCGAAGAAATACATTTCTGTTTACCTTAAGAAATTATCAGAGAAGTTTAAAATTTCATAAAATTTTGCACTCATTTTACAAAACATAAAAAAAATGTTTAATAAAGAATGTTTAAAAATTAATTTTTATCATATAAATTGGCGCTCTATTTTATTAATTTATAGATATTAACTTATATGTATATATAAATAGATAAAAAAAGAAAGATGAATTCATCAATAAAAATCTATAATGAAATAAAATATAATAATATAAATAATCTTTACAATACAATATGATGTTTTCTTTTTAATAATATGAATAAAAAATTAAAAAAAAATATTTTCATTATAAAAACTTAATTAATCGATATGTAATTATTTTTTTAATAAAAAAAATATGATTACTGATAAGTTAAAAATGATAAAAGGTTTTAAAAGCATTCGAATTGGAATTAATAAGAAAAATGTTGAGTATGGCATTAAATTGAATTGTAACTTTATTGTCTAATATGATCCTTTATAATTGTCAGTATTATTTAATACGGACTTTTCAAAAAATAACCTCAAAAAATATAGATTTTAACAATAAAATATACTACAAGTAACAAAATTCCGATAAAAAATAACCTTCCCTTGAAAACCTATATTGGTAAGTTGTAAAATTATATATTTGTTCAAAAGAGTTACTGTTATAATATTCAATATTTGTATAATCAACCATAGTTTGTGTAAAATGAATTCAATTATTTAATTAATGATTAAATCCACATATTTGTTAATATGTTTGAAGAATAATTATTATTTTTTTTATTTAATAAACTTTCTTGTTTTATTAACTAAGATTGCACACAGGACCTTCGAATTGACATAACAAATAATTCATCATTTATGTTCTATATTTAATTTTAACTCATTATATAATTATATTTATTTCAAGAGTTCATTCTCATTTCTATTACTTCACGACACAACGACAGACAACGAAGCGGATGGCCCTTATTTAAATCTCATCATTAATTTACAAATTACCTTTTTCGATTTCAAAATATAGTAGCGTTTTTAAAATTTAATATTATTTACTAATATTATTTTATTTAAAAAAGTTAGTTATATTTAAATTTTTATGTCTCTATATCTAATTAAGTATACAGAAAAAAAGTTTTAACATCCAATTAGTAACTATTCTCCCTTCTCTCTATCACTAGCACTCTACTCTTTCGCCCCATCTCTCTCCCTCTCTCCCTCTCTCTCTCTCTATAATGTATATTATATATATATTTGATATTATATATATATATATATATATATATATATATATATATATTATCAAGAGTACTAGGATTTTTGAAATTTTTCCTAGCAAATAAATTGAAGTTTAAATTTTAAATTCAAGTTATAAAAGAATGGAGGTAAAGACTGGTTATCTGGGAGAACTCTTCTCCAAGAACGATCAAATTAAAGCCGATGTCTACAGAGATTGTAAGAAGAGCTGGACCATTAACTAAACTAATCGAAAAAAAATATATGCACACATATAATGTATTTCATAAAAAAAATTTATAAGTTTAAGATCGTACTTGAAAATCCATAAAAATATTCTGTGAATATAGATTCGATTTTCAACCATTAATAATGTCTATATAATTTTATAAATTAATATATTAGTACTAATGTACAGTAGAGTCAACAGAAAACTATTTATAATTATTCGAAAGTGTGAAACATTTCTTTCAAAAAATGCTTCAACTTATATAATGTCTATCAACATGCACACTATAGTCTAACAGTTTTATACAATTCAAAAAATCACATTCAAATGCTTAATACGCAAAGAATTATTGATGAAAGGACATCAAATCTAGAAATATTCATAACTTGGACTTTAAAGGACCTTGTAATATATACGATTTAAAATAGATTTGATATTTTTACCTAAATATGTGCTAATTAATCTTTATTATTATCTTTTATTAAAAAGTTAATTGCATAAAAGATATTGCCATTTTTTTCAAATGAATCATATACGAGTACATTACAATTATATGGCTGCGTAATCAATGCAGGTGTTAATACAAAAGATAAAATACAAAAGATACTCGTAAAATGTAAACTCAGGTGCATAATAAAAAAAATGTATTATTCAAAGATATATTAACTATAAGACGACAATAAACGACACTAACATTCAACAATTTAATGATATTTAAAAATGGAACATTACAGTATAAAAGTCACTACAGACAGAAATCGTGTGGTTATTACAAGGTTGACAAAAATATTTTAAAATATATAATTTCACATTCCGTTTGACATAAAACAATGTATTTAGTTACAGGAGAAACATGATCGAAATATTAATTTGTTCCGCTATAATTTTAATACCAATATCAAACGGTAATTTATTTATTAATATTAATAGTGATTTAAATTCACCAAAGATTAAATTGTAATAACCTATTTACATGATACTTGTTAAAAACATACAAAAGCAAAAAAAAAAATGATTTATATTTCTACAATGTCATTTTCGCGTGGAGACTCCAGGGATGGCGACATTTACCCAGTCTCCCATTATAATGATAATTTCTCCAGCAATAGAAATATAATAAATATTACCCTTCAATTTTTTTTAAGAAAAAAAAAACAGTTTAGGTTTATTAAGTACTAGGTGTACCTGTTAACAATACATTTGTAAAAAGCATTTTTTCAATAATTGAATCAACTTGGAGAAATGATAGAAACAGAATGCGAATGGAGCTCGTTAAAGCACAGTTAGGGATTCGAATTAATTTTGATAGGGGCTGCAAAAGTTTTTATTCTTATTTAGGTAAACCTGAACAAAAAAAAATATTGGATCCAGCAAAATCAGAAAAAAATATATAATTTTAGAAAATAATCATTATAATAATAAAATTCATACGTAATTTTATTATTTTTATAATTAAATAATTTGTGTTTTCTTGGACCTCTCTTTTGCTAATCCTCCAGGCGAGTACTTGTCAAATGTTGATAACCCTAAATATAAAGGTATATTTGTATACTGCTTATTCATTTTGTAGCTTAAATTTACATTAATTATTATTTCAAAAAATTTTGATATTTTTTTCTTCGTCGTTTCTCTCTTCCTGTTTTTATTTGATGGTTAATAGAAAGTAAGTAATATAACGACACACACACACATTTTTGTACTACGTATACACATTATAAACGTTGTATTATTTTGCCCGCTTACATAAAAAAAAATCCATATAATATAAATTTTAAATAATATGAGAATATATAAAATTACATCTTTGATTTTTTTATTGACAGTTTATACTCACTAAAACGGAAAAACAGATGATTATTTAATGTACGATAAAAAACATGTAATTTCATAGTTATTTACCATCCATTTCAATGAAGTATAATTATTTCAATTTATACCTACAGAATCAGAGTGACATTGACATGAAAATGTTATAAATGCAGTATACAAAAACATGTTTTATTCTTTGCGCAATAAAATAACATTGCATGTTAATATATATATATATATATATATATATATATATATATATATATATATATATATAAGTAGAATTACATAAATATATAAAAAGTATAATCCATATTACAAATTTATAAAAGTACATACAGAAAAAGTGGGTTATCAAAAATATTAAAAAGGAAGGTGACCTTATTTTAAGCATTCATTTTCATGTATATATATATATATATATATATATATATATATATATATATATATATATATATATATATTGTTAGATTTTAAAAATGTATGAATATATTTTTAAGTTGTTTTACATTTTATTAAAATTATTTAACAACCATACGTTTTGTCAGTGGCATAAATATTCTTCGAGATCCGAAAGAAAGAGTATTTATGGGTTCTTCTTCTTGTTGAGTGTAAATTATTTAAAATACTGTATATATATATATATATACACACATATATATACATACATATATATATATATATATATATATATATATATATATATATATATACAGTAGAATTACATAAATATATAAGAAATAAAATCCATATTACAAATTTAAAAAAGTACATAACTTACATCAGAAAAAGTGGATCATCAAAAATAATTTCGACTACAAAAAAAGGTTTCCTTATTTTTAAAAAAAGCATTCATTTTCACTAAATATTGTCAGATTTTAAAAATGTATCAATATATGTTTAAGTTGTCTTACATTTAATAAAAATTATTTAATATCCATACGTTTTGTCAGTGACATAAATATTTCGATAAAGATAGAAACTTTTAATTGATACAAAGAACGAGGATCATCAGGACAATTATGTGTTATTTAAAAATTCTATTTTAGATTTAGATCTATAATAAAGTTTTTAATTTTTTTTTATCAATTAATACCACGATAAAAAATCTTCGTTGATTGAGTCTGTATTGTGCACGAATACTTTATTATGATAAATATTATTTTTTAATTAATATATTAAATGTTTATCCAAAATCGAAATAAATCGTTTTCAATCAATGAAAATATTATTCATATTTTATTTAACAAATTGTAATTTCTGTGCTGAGTACTGATAGACTTACTTGAAACGTTTTTATATATATATACACGCATATATATATATATATATATATATATATATATATATATATATATATATAACAAAAGATGAATGAAAAAAATGAAAGAGTAATAACCATACAATTATTGTTGAGAATTATTAACTGATATTCAAATAACAATTCAATGATAAAATAAGATGAAAAAATTGTTAGAAAGAAACTAATTTATTGAAAAGAAGTCTTATATAAAAGTTGATAATTTTATTTTTAATTTTTAAACAAGTATTAAGACGTCAAAAATACAACAAAATTTCAATTTAAGCTTCCAATAAACTTACCTAAAACTAAATCTCGTAATTTATTAACAGCTTCTCGTTGTTGAACATCTAAAAAATCAGTTTTACCATTTAATTCAGTCATTGTTGATTCTAATGTTGTATATGTTGAATATTTATCACCTGAAATATAAATATATCGTTCAATTTCATATTAAAAATAATAATTATTAACAATTTATAAAAAATTAATATACTTGAATATTTTTGTTTGATGTGTAGTTACATTTGGTAGTGATATTTTAGTTCAAATTTTAATAAAAATGTGTACTATAAACCTAAAATATATTTTTGATAAAAAAAGTAAATAAAATCATTTCATTTAAGTTTAATAATTATAAGAATATGCACTTATAATCGAATTTATTCTCATAAAAATGTTTTTCTAATTTTGAAAAGTTTCCAATTTGTAAACATGTGTTTATTACTTTGTATTATAATAAAATCATTATTAAGAAAATAAAACAGTTATAAAATCAAATATCATATAAATATTGTTTCATTAAACAATAAACTGTATTTATTTAATAATTACATTAAACAAAAAAAAATGAATCCATAACATTGAGGATAAAAGTATATTTTATCGTTACAGAAGGTATATAAAAAGTTATTCTAGAATGATTAATCATACATTTGATAAAAAGATTATTATAATTCTTTATTTAAATAATAAAACATTATTAGAGTAAAAAAAGAATAAGAAATTCAAATAAGATTAACACGAGTATATCATAAAATATTTATATTATAACTTCATTGTTCTTTTGAAAATTAGAATAAGTTTATTAAAAAAACTTAGAAGTAATTTAAAGTATTAAAAAATGTTCTTCATATTAAACATCTGAGCCAGTTTTCTTTTATTTTAAAGAAAATACATGAAATAAAAAATTAAATTAAAAATAAATTATTTAAAGTAAAATAAAAAAACGAAATATAAAAGTGAAGTAAGACCAAATTAATAAATCCGTTAATAATAATAGTTTTTTTGAGCGAAAATGTATATCTATATCTATGTATATATATATGTATATATATATATATATATATATATATATATATAATAATAATTATATAATATAATTAATAATTATATAATAATTAATATAATTATATAATAATTATTTTAAAAAATATTACAATGAAAGTATATATTTATTTTCCTTTAAATTATTATCAAACACATATCTGATCGTTAATAAATAAAATATAATCAAATACAGTATTTTTTTAATAGATTTTAAAAATGTTCACTTTTTAGTAATAATTTTCATTCGTCAGTTGATTCGATTGAAGATATACGAAAGCAGTGAATCAATATTATAAAAGTTTTCTTTATAAATGTATATGAAATAATATAAGATAAATTAACATTAAATTATAGATTTAAAAATTAATTAAGAAATTAATTTTTCTTCTTCAATTTCTCAATTTTAAACCTTGTATTCAAAACATTTTGTTTCTAGATGGCAATTTGAATATTAAGTACACTGAAAATTATAAACGCAGTTCGTTTTCAGTGTTTAAAAATAGATATAATAGAGAATATGATTAACTTGTTGTATTGTATTAATAAAATAAATTTTAATTAAGTAATTTACAGAATGAAAAAATCAACATGATATTGGAATGGTAACTGTATAATATGTAGATGTGTGTGCGTGTATATATATATATATATATATATAAATTATAATGTGAAATATTAAAATGAATGTAATTAACGAAATGGATCGTTTATAACCTTCACAATTGAGATTTTTTTGAAAAAATTGTTCATTTTACCATGAAAAAAGAAATCAAATAGTTAAGAAATGCGTTGTTTTCAATATTAATGATAAGAGATTGTAATATAATTAATAATTCATTTTAATACATGCATTCATACAATTTTTAGAAATGTAATGAAATATAATTATTATAATTCATTACTTAATTAATCAAAAGTAATATGAAATGTTTTATTGTAAATTCCATCGTTAAATGATGAATATATATATATATATATATATATATATATATATATATATATATATATATATATATATATATATAAATTAAAAAAAATCATGTTATTTTTATTTAATATTTTAGTATGAAATGGGACTAAAATATTAAATGAAATATAACATGATTGTTTTTAAATTTTGCGTTTTCTTAATACTTTTATGTGGAAACCTAAATTGAATCACTATATATATACATATATATATATATATATATATATATATACATATATCTATACATATATATATATATATATATATATATATATATATATATATATAAATTAAAGAAATCATGTTATTTTTATTTAGTATTTTAGTATGAAATGGGCCTAAAATACTAAATGAAATAAAACATGATTTTTTTTAATTTTTGCGTTTTCTTAATACTTTTATGTGGAAACCTAAATTTAATCACTATATACACATACATACATACATACATACATATATATATATATATAAATTAAAAAATCATGTTATTTCTATTTAGTATTTTAGTATGAAATGGGACTAAAATACTAAATGAAATATAACATGATTTTTTTTAATTTTTGCGTTTTCTTAATACTTTTATGTGGAAGCCTAAATTGAATCACTATATATACATACATATATATATATATATATATATATATATATATATATATATACATATATATATATATATATATATATATATAAATTAAAGAAATCATGTTACTTTTATTTAATATTTTAGTATGAAATGGGACTAAAATACTAAATGAAATATAACATGATTTTTTTTTAATTTTTGCGTTTTCTTAATACTTTTTTGTGGAAGCCTAAATTGAATCACTATATATACATATACATATATATATATATATATATATATATATATATATATATATATATATACAGTCTAATTTGGTTACAGCACAGCAGAAGTAATATTGTTTCCCTGTTATAACTGTTATTCATTTTATCATTATAATACAAATTTCTTCTAAATATTACTTTTTTCAATATAAATCTTAATAATTTAATAATAAGTTATATTGTAGATATGTTCGCAATTAAAAATATCTATCACATTTTCTAGCGCAAATAATGTAACATTTCTTTCCTCCCGCCCGGTAGATCATTACTGACCACGAACGCACAACGACTGGGGCAACACCAGTATCCTGATTTCGTGAATCAGGGTTTTAAATAAGTGATGGAACATTTTTTGTGGCTCTCCGACGGAGTCGCATTTTGCAGTTCATCTAACGGAGCTTCAAAATGCTCCAAAGACATTTACTCGCCTAACATTCATTGTGTACCCATTTAGTATAACATCCACAATCGAAATATTTAAGTTTAATTCTAGACCTTTATTGTTGGTAGGACGTAGTATATCAAATATTTCATAAAAAAATATGAACTTTTGATTACATCCAAGCTTATTGTTTGTAAAATTATCGTGACTTTGTAAAACAGAAATTTCAGTTTTACAGAAGATAAATTTCATATTTGAGAGCAACCAGTCAATTCTCTTCTGCCTGTTGTTACACATAGAATTTATTACTAATTATACGAAAAAAGATATTAGAGAACAAATTTGTTCATTAACATGAAGCGAGGTCGTTATGAAGAAAATGTTTTATAAAGATATGCACAAGTAAAAATCCATCAACATTTTCTCGCTATAATCATAAAATTTTTATATCTGGTTTCGTCCTAACCAAGTTTAATATATATATATATATACATATATATATATATATACATACATACATATATATATATATATATATATATATATATATATATATATATATATATATCATCGTTTAAAGAATATAATATTAATTATATATTAAAATAAAAACTAATAAAGCATTTTAATGCGCATGATACAATTACCTTTTGTATCAAATGACGTTCTAACAAATAAAATAAAAATGCTTTTTTATATTTAATTCACTTTGTTATCTTGATAAAAACTGTTATTTATATGTGCAGAATTTATATTACACCTGTGCAATGCAATTAACATATATTAATAAATTAATATGACAATATTAGAAAAGTATGAATACACATATACAAAAACATAATTAGTAATTCTATCAACTATGATTACTTATTCTGCACAAGTAATTAATGTAAAATATATGAATAATTCAGTTCAAAATTTTATTGCTCTGCTTGCTGCTGAATTTGAAAAAGCTGGCCTTGATTTTGATTAATACGTGTATACATATATGAAATAAAATATAGTTAACACATTTAAGTGTTAATATTTTTAAATATTTCAATAGAACAATGGATAATTATTTTGTAATTTGTGTATGAAATAAAATGTGTTTTATTTATTTTTATTAGACTTGAAATGTATTTTCAACAATGAATCTTTAAAAGACAAATAAATCAAACAATGTATAAAAAAACACAATAAATCATATTAAAATTGTTTGTTTTCATATCTATGTAGTCATGCCTGTATTGTTCTAAATAAATATTCACTGTCGGACTTGTTGGAGCGGTACGTTTGTATTTTACTATGATCAGTTTCGGTATATGTCTAACCTTCACAAAGCTCTATCCTTTGATTTAGATTCAGATGGCTAATACTTGGTTTACATTAGGATATTAAGCGGTAGAGTACGGTGGTAGAGTGTGTACTATCCCGTTACTAGCATAATGTAAACACTTTTGGATAGTGAAAGTAGAGTACTAAAGCTAGTAGTGAGTAGAGTAGAGTGGATAGCACGTGTGGAATAGTACAATCTACTAGCCTCTTCCCCTACTACAAATTTACCGCAATTATTGCCAGGAATGCGTTGAAGTTTATGAAATAATCTGAAGAAAAAAGATTACTTTAATGAGATATCATAAAACATAAAATATTGATAAAGATGATACTAAAATGGTAGAAGAAAAAAAATCAAAATATGAATCAAAACCAGACAGGTGTACCTTAAAAGAAATTTGGAAAAAAAACAAACGTAAATGAAGAATGGAGAAATACATCAAATCAATCTTCAAAATCTTAACTAAAAATCAAAAAATGTTTGTCTAAGTTTATGAATACTACTTTGAATGTATTACGTTTAACAAAAAACCATAAAAACAATACAAATCATCAAAATAATTTATTAGGTGGGTAAGGAAAATAATTGCGATTTTTGTTTTCTGAATTCTAACCTTAATTTTTTCAATGAAAATGTTATTTCATCGTGTTCATGTTAATATCATTTTAAAGTATATTTTTCGTTCAATATTTCGGTACCATCGACTTCGATTTTATTATTAATTTTGCTTCAAATTGGGTTATTGAATTAAAGTTGGAAAAGAAGCAAGAAGAGAAATATTTCGTATGAGTAGAAAACAAATGGTAAAGTAGTAGAAAGTGCTCGGAAACTAAACGATACTTTTTGTATGAGAATTATTAAGGAACATACGGTGCAATGGTGGTTCCAAAAATTTCGTATTAAGGACGAGAGCGTGGAAGATGAAGAAATTCACGGATGTCCTTCAGTTCATAACGACCAACTGAAGGAGTTAAATGATTCAGAATCACGCACAACAATCTGAGAGCTTGCAACAAAAGTTAGGAGTTAGTCATCCAACAGTTCTGGACCACTTAAAACCACTTAAATTAAAAAAAATGTATGTGGATTTGAAGGTCATAATCCGAAATTATGTTTCTACGAACTTAATAGATTGAAATATTTTTTTAAATTTACGATTTGCAGATTATTTCAGTTGTCTCTGTTTCTCTTAAGTGCATTCCACCTACTTAAACTCTCTTTTAATGACTCTTCATCGGATGACTTTGGTTTTATGATCAATTTTGATTCAAATTAGGCTATTGAATTAAAGATTGAAAAGAAGAAAATAATAGCAATTTTTTTATACGAATTCAAAATGGGTGGTAAAGCAGCAGAAACTGATTATAAACTAAACGATGCTTTTTGTGTGGGTACTGTCAAAGAACGTACGGTATAATGGTAATTCCAAAAAATTCGTGCTGGGGATGAGAGCCCTGAAGATGAAGAAGGTCGCGGATGTCCTTCTTCAGTCCATAACGACCAACTGAAGGCGTTAGTTGAATCATAACTACACACAATTCGAGAGCTTGTACAAAAATTAGGCATTAGTCATCCAACAGTTCTCGATCATTTAAAACAGCTTGGAAATTCAGAAAATGAAAAAATGTATATGATTTTGAAGGTTAAACCACAATTAATTTTCTACCAACCTAATACAATAAACCAATATAATTGAAAATTATAATACTATAGTACATATCAATAAATACTATTATACTTTTCTTAGCATAAAACAAGTTAAAGCATTAAAAATGTAATATTAAATCTCTTTATTTTTTACAATAAAAATCATTTGTGTTATCGAATTCTTTGTGATGGGTTAAACTTTTCATCTACGAACTCATTCGGTTTTATTATAGTCCGCTATTTGCGATCTCTATCTTAATGATGACCAGAGACTGATTTGTCAATATTTATTTTTCTTTCAATTTTTTGTACGCTTTACTAGTTTACTTAATAGAATATTAATTATTTATGATAAATAAACATTAACCAGACACTTGATTAATACACAAAGTATAAAAAGAACATCACTTGTATTCTAAGTAATTAGAATGTTGTTTTTTTATTTGAATAATTTATATGAAATTTCTTGGAAATACCATTGTTTATTATTTAACCGTAATTTTATTCAATTTAAATATATTATTGAAAAGTATACTTTTGGTAAAAAGATTTATTTTTAAACATTTAGTTAGAAAAACAGTTTTATAAAAAACAGAAGCGTGACAGTCCATCCGTAGTCTAATTCTTTTTTTAGATTTTTTAATTCTTCGTTTTTAATAAAATAAAAAATGTTACAATTATTTTTTTATTAATTGTTCTGTTTGTTTATTCCCCGAGTCATAATTGTTATGAATAATGAATTTTAATACTGGTATTTTAATATTCTTATACAAGATTCACAATATTACTTGCAGTGAATATAAATTGCATATTTTGCTTTCATATGATCTCACTGGTATATATAATTGACGTTTGACTGCATCTTCAGTTACCACTATTGTTACTAAAATTTAGATTTATAATATCTGATAAAGACAAAGATGATAAATGGTACTAGAACACATTGTATTTGTAAAAAAAGTATATTAGCAAATATTTATATAATCAAATATTATTTTAAAAAATAATTAAAATTATGTAATCAAATAATTAAAACCACATAAATATTTGTAAAACACTTTACATTATACTCATAATAAATTCTAAAGAATGACTACTCAGATTCTTAATTCATTTCTTAATTTAAAATAAAACTTGTCGAATTCAAATATTTTTAATAGTGTTTACGTCACAATTTATATTCTTATATGTTTATATATGAATTAATTCAAATATGTTCTATGTACATACACAGTGAGTCAAAAAAGTGTTCATACACCTTGCACTTTTGAACGAAACCTTAAGTTTTTTTTTTGTTATTATTCGAAGAAAAAATTTTATACATCATTTCTTCAATATTTTTAAAACGCAATTTCGCGCTTTTTAAAATGTTTTTTATGGAAACATGGAATTCCCCGAATTGAGTAAGTAACGTAATACAAAATTTAAGTCGAAAAAGTTTTCGTTCAGTATAATTTTGTAGTGCATTAAAAGAGCTGCGATTGAATTTTTAAACATTTTTTTTCTAAATTTGTTATGCGAATATTTTAAAAGGTAAAATTTAAAATTAATAGTATTTTAATTCAAATAGTTAACATATTAAAATTAAAGTGAAAATGGGTCGAAATTCGAAAATTTCGGTAGATACAAAAAAAATATTCTTCGGATATATTGAAAAAAAAATCGTTTCAGGAAATCGGTTCTGTTGGAGGGAGAACACATTCAAGCATACAATCTATTATTAAAAGCTTTGGTACAACCAACACAGTAAAAACTAAACTACGTTCCGGTCAGTCTAGAAAATTTTCTTCTAAAAATGAACGAATTGTTGTCAACAATAAAACGAGATCCTGAGACTTCAGACTCAAAAGTAAGCCAAAAATTGGAAGAATTAATAGAAAAGAATCGAATCCGCAATCGATTGGGAATATTTTGCATACGGCTGGTTTTCATGACCGTTCAACAAGGAAAAAACATTAATTCCAAATATAAATAAATTAAAGTGGGCTGTCTGCTGAAATATATAAAAACCAATCAGAGGAATTTTGGAGAAATGTAGTTTTCAGTCACGAAAGTTTAATATTTTCGGTTCGGATGGGCACGTAAAAGTATGGAGAATAATAAATACAGAATATAATGAAGATAATAAACCAATCATAAAACATGGTAAAGATAGTGTGACGGTTTAGAGGTGTATAAGTGCCGCAGACGTTGGAAATTTGGTGTTTATTGAACAAACTATGGACAAATATAATTACTTATAGATTTTGCAAGATTATTTAATAAGCAGTGTTGAAAAAATGAGTTTAGATGTAAATAAATTTATGCTTCATTAAGGGGACCCGGTGGTGTAGAATTTTCGAAAAATCGATTTTTTTTCGAAAGTATAGTATCTTAAAAATATACTGTTAAAATTTGATGACGAAATTCAGAGTATTTCAGGATCTACAGCCCATTAGAAGGTCAGGTAGGTAGAAGAATAAGTGGAGCTTGAAACTTTAAACGCGTTTATCTCGAAACTACTTTTTTTCGTCTTGCGGGGGCCAGAAAAAAAAACTACTTGACCGATTTGTCTGAAATTTTAATATGTTATTCTGAATAGTTCTAGCTCTCGCTGGAAGTAAAACTAATAGTTTTCGTAAAATATTTATATTTTTTTTATTAACAAAACATTCAAAAATACTGGTCGTTTTCAAACTTGTACTTTTGACTACGCGCCATTTTGTCAAATTTTTTTTTTATTCTACTTTCTGCGATAGCTATACTTATACTAATTAAAAATTCGTCAATCGTTTTATTTCAGATCAGAAGGAGAGATAAATCATCATTCACCACGCAATTCCATTTTTTAGAGAGGGAGACTTCAGCATCATTTTTCTAATTTAAAAAAAATTTTTTTTTTGTCTTTATTTTCATTTTTGTGTAGTTTATTAGTAATAAAATAAGTGTAAAAAAATTTGAAAGCATTATTCATTACCCTCATATAGAAAAAATTTTTTTAAAATAGCTTAAATTTTAGGCCGCTAGACCACCGGGTCCCCTTAAGATAATGACCCAAAACACTGCTCTTTAATAGTGAAAGAATTGTGTTTTTATAAAGTCTCCAAGTAATTACATACACCCCCACAGTCACCCGATTGAAATCCCATAGAACATTTATGAGATTTACTTAATCGATGCCTCCGAAAACATCAAATAAGCTCTAACGAATCACTGAAATCAACAATACTGACTGACTGGATGAAAATAACGGGAGAAGATTCGGAAAAACTGGTTGTTATTATGAAAAGTTGTTTGGAAGCAATGGCGAAGTCAAAAGGCTACCCAAGAAGACATTGAAAATTGGAAAAAAAATATAAATTAGCTTTACAACTTAATGTTTTTCTTTGTTAGAAAACTTTTTTGATATAAATTTAAGGCAACTTTTTTGTTTTTTATTTTGGACGTATTTGAATTTTATTTTGTTATGAATATATTCTTTAATGTACATATAATTATATACTAAAAGTGTTTACAAAATTTCATTCATGGATTTGTATTTTTAAACAAAATATTAAGTGTACAAAAACTTTTTTGACTCACTGTACATACATCATTAACATTATCTTCAATCTCTGACGATTATGAATAAAAACGTTTTGCAAACTGTGACTACTATAACAATTAATTTTTTTTTTTTAAAAAATTTCCAATTAATTTTCTAATATAACCCCAGTTGTTCATAAGTTAATTGTCAAGTATTTTTCAATTCAAATCTTCTTTCACATCTATTCTAGTTTTTTTATATTTGTTATCTCAAATGTATATTAACAGTCCTGTTCTCTTTCATTAAGAAAAAGACATATTAATATTTTAAGTTCGTAAATATTTTTTTTAATATTTAAGCTGATATGCTGCTAATTATTTATTTTTTTTATTGGTTCAGACGAGTATTGCACTGGCGATGAATTTGTAGAATTTTTAAAAATTTCCTCTAGAAGCTTTATTAAATTATTTTTAAAACAAAACTATTTTAACAAGTCAAAGTACCAAAATGTCATTATTGCGATACTTTAATTTTAATCAAATTAAAAAAGAATGTTTATTTATCTACTTAAATTTAAAACTTGTCCAGTTATATCTAAATTAACATTAAAAATATCAAAATTTTAATATATAGTATAAATCGATTTTCGACTTTACTGTTAAAAATCATTCTGTCTATATCTATGTTGATAAACTGAAATTGTAATTTCACATCTTTCACATTGAACAAACTTTGTTTTTTGTAATGAAATCATGAAAATCTAGTTTAACTGATGCAGAGTTACAAGACAACGATTTGTTTTCGATTCGGTCGAATGATGTCTTCCGAACACAGATTTTTTTAACTTTCTGTACTTTCCATTCTTTCATGATTTTTAAATATTTTAAAAAGTATTGCATTAAACTGCATATATATATATATATAATTGATTATATTTAATTTTAAATTAATGTAACTTTGCGGAATAATGTTTAATTATAGTGAATTAAATATGAATCTTTCATGTATTATGGATATAAAAAAGATATATTTAATATTTAGTATTCAATTTTAATTCAAGTATATGAAAATTTAAAGAAATTACATTATACTTCATAACTAGCTACTACTACTTACAGTCATATTTTCAAAATGAAAAAAATTAGATAATTTGATTAATATCTGAATTTCTATTGTTATATAATAAATAAATATGACATAATTTACACATCAATTAATATAGGGAGATACAATTTTATCAAATATTATTACAATCTTAAAAAAAGTATTTAATGAATTAGAAAACTAAAGAAATTACATTGTTTTACTATTTTTTGGTCTGTTTTTTTTTAATAATATTATTTTCGAAAATATTCTAAAAATGCTAGACAAGATAATCGAAAAAATTAAAAGAAAAATCCGAATAATAGGTATGAGTATGAATTACAGTAAGACAAAAACGATGTTTAATTCGTTTATTTGTCTTAACAAAACTTAAAATGGAGCAGAAATCGAAGGAATTAAAAATTATGCTTATTTTAAATTACGGATTGTTCTTTAAATAAATAATTAGAAGACTGCAAATGAGATAGAGTTCACATTGATGATATATCTTAATAATATTCTCTCTCTCTCTCTTTATTTCTATATCTCTCTATATATGTATATATATATATAAGTTATATTATATTTAAAACATATTTTAAAACTTAGAAAATTTAGTGACTTCATACAATAGAGAGAAACACACATTCATTTAAATTAGGAATGAAAAAGAAATGCAAAAATGAAAAGACATGCAAAAATGAATATAAAACAACAAGGTGTTAACCCTTTGCACTCTGAGACATTTTCCACCTCACATATCAGCAACTCGAACATATTTTTTTAACAAAGCAGCAAGTAACTTATAACTTCAAATAAAATGATATAGCATTGTAATTTTTTTATTCAAATGAAACTTCAAAGAAAACGTTACAACTACCCACCCCCACATCCATCCACCCACTCACACATCCACCCACACACACCCATACATACACCAACACACATACTCACACCCACACACCCACACGCACAAAACCACACACACGCGGGTTTAACGACGTGTTTTGGCCATTATCCAAAAATCACTCGGGTGTAACGACGATTTTTGGACAATGTCTAAAAATCACTCGGATTTAGCGACGATTTTTGGACAATATCTAAAAATCACTCGCGTTTGACGACGATTTTTGGACAATGTCTAAAATTTATTAATTCTTGTTTTATAAAAAAAATAATAATATTGTAATTTGATAGATTTATGGTATCCTCTTAGAGGGGACAGTCGAGTGGAAAGGAATAAATATGTAATCAAAGAGTTTGAAATAAAAACCGACCAGAATATTGCAAAAACAAAACAAAATCGTTTGATAACTGAAATTATTTACTGGAATAAATAATAAAAGATTCAGAGGTACCAATCAAAAGGCAAACATAAGAATGTCGGAAAAGTACTGACATTTGAAAAAAAAAGATACAAGATTATTTGAATTGAACGAATTTAAAAAAAAACCCCGTTTATTCAGCAGAATCGTCAATATTTGACCAAATTGAAAATTTGTACATATTGCATATATATATAGATTTATATATATATATATATATATATATATATATATATATATATATACATATATATATATATATATATATATATATATATTCAAATTTTAATAATTCAATTAAGGAAAACAAATTATTTAAAAACTTCAAAAATCCATATGAAAAAAATGATGAGATTTACTACTTACTCTGACTTGAATATAATGAGAATATAAAAGGTCAGTTTTAAGTGTATTGTTGTTTATTTTTTCTGAAAGTGTTTATCAAACAAATTTTCACTCTAGCTACACGGGAAGGTAGAATAATTGCATTTTAATATAAATTAGATTTAGATGTATTTTTAGTGTATATGTATGTATATATATATATATATATATATATATATATATATATATATATATATATATATAAATGTGATAAATTTCTTACCGAAATATCATCGAATACAACAAATAAGTGCACACACTACACAGGTGAAAGTATAAATAACGAATAAAGTATATTCTTCTTGTGCACTTTACAGAACCATGTATATTACAACATTAATTCGACATAACTAGTAACGATATCTGTCTGCGATGTAAAGAATAGATTGGTAATGTTTAGTATCGCTGTTATTGATATACAAGTTCTATCTTTAGCGCGCAAAGTTATTCTTTACATTTTGAAGAAGTAATTACTGTAATGTATTCGCATTCGCTGTCTTAACGCGCTGTAGAAAATGTACATATTCTCATTCCAAGGCTTGTTTTTGTACCAAGTTCATTTTTACATAGTAAAGAACACGTATTATAATTTATTTATTACAAGATTGTGATGTTATTTCAATATGTTTAGGCTGTTGTTCATTTGAATTGTAAATTCAGATATAACAGTAGCAGTTATAAATTTTTTATTTATAACAAATGATTTAATTTTTATTTTCTTTATTTTTAATGAGTTTACATGGTTCTTTCTTATATATTTAAATCATTTGGTTGAAATGATTATTAATATACTGTTATATTATTTGTATTATTCATGTCTTACAGGATACACATGTTTACATGTTAAATATATTTCCTTATGACTAATAACAATTATATTAATTTCAGGATAAGTAACTACTTGTAGAAGAAGGTTTTTAACTTTAAACTGTTTTTCAATATGAAAATATCAAATAAATTAAAAGTACAAATATGTATTCTTTTTTAATTATGTTCTGGTAAATATTAAGTTTTTAACGGCCACCTGTATACATAGTTTTCACACTGACGAAATTCATTTACATTAATGATTTGTTTTCTACTCTACCAACTACAATTTTTTCCTGATCAAAAATGTTCATTAAATGAGATTATTAATAATTTTTCATTGTTGTTTCAGTGAATTTAAATGGCGATTCTCTCATTTTCAAAACGCCAAAGTATAAAAAATCAGATTTTTTTACAGAAAAAAATATGGTTTGTGAGGTGCAAAAAGAATTTGTTTATGAAAAATAAATTGTTTATTTAAAATTTATTTTATTTGATAGTTCTATAACTTTCAGTGGCGCGTTATCCTATAGGCAAAAAGTGAAATTACCTGAAAACCCCAAACTTTTTTTATAAACTCATTATTGTAGTACATCACTGCACATGGCGTCTCCTAATTCAAATTTGCCTGGGCCCCATGAAACCATAACGCGCCACTGATAATTTTAAAAACGAATATTTCTATTCTTACAAAAAATAAATATATCATAAAATTTTACCTTTGGTATATTAAATTGTGATCAACAATATATGGTCTATGAATTAGGCTATAATTGGTCTTTTTATTTTTTCTAATTTTACATTACAAAAATTATTAGTTATTTAACATTTTTGAACCAGTGTAACATTTAAAAACATCCTTACAAGAAACTATTTACTACTAAGAATAAAACAATCATCTTTTATTCGACAATATGTTAAATCTTTACAAATGCTTATAGAGATTTTAAGAAACTCTTTTAAGACTTTTCTATTCGAAAAAAAGAAAACAAATATTAGATTAACTTAATTTAAAAACGTTTTTTTTTTTAATATAATGAAACAAAATATAAAAACTACAAATGAATAATAGTACATCTGATGATACTTTAAGCAAACAATACAATTATTTATTGTTATTTTATTCAAGATTCAAGACCAAACCGTTTGACCATTGAACCAAAAATAAAGATCATTAATTAGAAATATCCATCACAATAAAATGTTCTTTATGTAAATATTCAATTATTCGTGAATACAAACTATATTTAAGAATTATAAACAATAATTTTAATATAAACTATATTTTTGTTTATTAATAACAAACTATATTTTATATATAAACTAATTTTAATATAAACCATTTTAATATAAACTATGTTTGAGAAGTATTGCTGTCATAATCAAAATTGTATAAAAATGCAAGAACATTTTTAATTTTCAAAAATAAAATGACTAATGTAGATATTATCTATAATATTGAAATTCATCGATTTAATATTTTTATTTTCAATTCTCAGAAAAATTTATTCGTCAATTACAGATGCTCATTATTAAATCTTTTTTCATTACTACAATATCATGTTTTTAATTATTTTCAAATAGTAAGATATAAAATGCTTTGATTATGATTAAATATTTTAAAATAACATTGATAAATGTATAAATAAAAAAAATATACAAAACTAATAATTTATGTAATCAATTATTTTACAAGATAATTCATTTTATGTAAATTTTATTTTTGTTTATTTTCACGTACCGAAAAAATATTCATATAAAATCCTGAAATTAAGAAAAAAATAAGAAAAGTATCAAATAAAAAACATTTTCATATTTGAATGTAATTAATGATAATAAAATTTATATATGTGGAATTAAAATATTTACTTCATAGAAAATTCGAAAATATCATAATACAATTGCGATTTGTGATATTGCGTATTTTTATATTTTGGTCACTGAATATCGTTTAGTAAATGTATGAGATTCCATTACGTATACATAACTGTTTATAACAATCTAATTGAAATATTATTGCTAATATCCTTTGTTGATATCGTATTCTGTTCAAATAATTATTTATAACAAATTCATTAAAATATTATTCCTAATAACAACAATAATGTTAATCATTTTTATAGTGAAATAATATTTTTATAAATATAGGCAAATTTTTATTCAGAACTGATTAAGAAACAAAAATTATTTTTAATTCCTAACGCATTCAGCGGATTAATTTTAATTTATATATTAAAATTGTTTAATTTGAATTTATTGAAATACTACAACAGTTGTAATAGTTCAGAATTATTCATATAATTTTCTATACAAAAATTTAAGAAGAAATCTGAATACTTTATGAGTTATTTTAACCATCGTTAAAATTAAAAGTTAGGAAGGAAAACTAAGGAATATTGTTCAGAGATCCTATTATATATATATATATATATATATATATATATATATATAGGGTATAAACTATAATAAAATAATAATTAATATAAATTTAATCTTAATTATAATTTTATTTTATATACGAAACGAAAAATACATACAAATTCCTAGACACCAAAAAATATGAACAAAATTTTCTTTGATTTAAAATATTTCTTAACTTATAGTCTACAAAATAAATAACAACTTTAAAAATGTATCACACTAATTATTTTATTTTAATTCACAATACTAATACCCATACTGTTTATATCTGAAAAGAAAGAAATAAATATTATTAATTTTTAAATATATAAGGAAGAATGTTTAAATTATTTCTATGTTATACTTATATAAACGAGGACAATTTGAAAAGTTCCCGGCCTAACTATGCAAGAATATAACTTGTTTTTTTAAATTACTTTTATTTTTCACTATGGTCGCCCTGAACTTCAATCCAGCTGACTGATCATCCAGCGAATCTCCAGTGCTTTTTATATCGTCCCATAAATCCTTTTCTTGGAGGTCCTCAAAATAGCGATTCACTGTTGCTATCAGTTCTTCATCTGATGAAAATCGCCTAACACCGAAGAATTTTTTAAGTTTTGGAAATAGGTAGAAATCTGAGGGAGGCAAATTTCCAGAATAGGCTTGATGAGATAGGAAGTTGTACTTCAATTCAGCAAGTTTTGCTATGGATATAACACTTGTATGGGACGTGGATTGTCCTAATATAAAATGATTGTTTCTTTGATAAACCAGGTCTTTTCTCACGAATTGTTTGATCGAATTGATCCAAAAGTTTAGTATAATACTCTGTCATTATCGTCTGACCATTGGAAGGTAGTCAATTAGCAGGAACGCTTTATCATTCCAAAAAACTGAAGCCATAACTTTTCCACCGGATAGAACTGATTTTGCTTTTGTTGGTGGTGGAGAATCACCATGTTTCCATTGCTTTGATTGTTGGTTTGACTCTGGAGTGTAATGGTGAATCCAAGTCTCATCTGTAGTCACAAATCGCTGGAAAAACTCAGTCGTATCTTTCTTAAATCGACTCAAACAGTCTGGAAAAGTTTGTACTCGAATGCGTTTATGATCAATTGTCAACAAACGCGGCACCCATCTTGCTGATAGCTTTTTCGTAACTCTTCAGTTAGGATGTGATACACACATTCATCTGAGACACTCGTAACGTTAGCAATTTCGGACACCTTCTATCATCGATCCTGTAAGACAATATCGTGGACTTTGTGGACGATTTCTTCTGCCATTGCCATTTTCGGATGTCCACTACGCGGATTACCTTCTAAGCTTGCACAGCCACATTTAAATTCATCTGCCCATTATTTTATGGCTGTATAGGGAGGTACACTATCACCCAGCACATTTCTCATCTCATTAAAAATTTCTGTTGGTGTTGAGCTTTTTTTAACAAAAAAACTTGATCACAGCATGATGTTCAACTTTATCTATTTCAACAACAGCACAAAAAGAGCTTTATTTAAATTAATATTTGCAACAAATTGCTTGACACGTTAATTATAGACTGTCTTATACATAACTCAAGATTATGTATAAGACAGATATCGCTTTGTAATGAGCCACAAATATTTAAAATATACCGCCACTTATATGTTAGACCATGAACTTTTCAAATCACCGCTATATGTATATGTATATACATATATATATATATATATATATATATATATGTATATGTATATATATATATGTATATATATATGTATGTATATATATATATATATATGTATATCAAAAAAATGTTACCTGCTACAATATTGCTTTTATTAATAATATTTAGCCATCTAGAAGGATGTTCTTCAGGACCGTTACCTTCAAGTTCAGGAGGAAGAATATTTTTATTAACATATTGTTCAAGTGAATTCATATTATGTCCATGAAATACCATCTAAAATAATTTCCATATAAGAATTTGTATTAATAATATACACATAGCTATAAAATAGATTTTGATGAGAATTAATAATATAATAGTACATACATCATTTTGCATCTCCTCGCTCATAAATTTCTTGAAAATTGCAAATATCATTCCAAAAATTGTAGATTCGCGTATTATATGAACTTGAACAAGTTGAGTTGGCAGACAACTCTGAAATATATCGAGAAATTTAAGATATTCTTATTTTGTACACTACTTTTAATTAGATTTTAATATATGAATAAACACTACTTATTAATAATATTGATTTTATAAACCACAATAGATTTTATGTAACTTTAAGTTGCGAATTTAATAAAATCAATATAAATTTAAAAAAACGATATTTAAAGAAAAAATATACAGTTACAAAAAAATTTAAGTCAATTTTAGTTCTATGAAATTACCTAAAATGTTATTTAAAAATTATGTATACATATATGTATGTGTTCGTGTGTGTATGCATATGCATATGTATATATGTGTGTGTGTGTATATATATATATGTTAGAAAAGTAAGAGAGATATTAGAATACATATTTCTAGTAACATTATAGAGCTATTTTACTTTTTATAGGATAAATTAATAATCGTTAATTAATATCAAATTTGTACACATAACAGTTAAAAACTGTTAAAACATTCATACATGTAAGAATATTTGCCTAAAAACAAAATAATAAGTATTTATAATTAATATAACTTATATATATATGTGTGTGTGTGTGTATGTTGATTTACTATTATGTGACCACTAAACAAATTTAATAATAAGGATAAAAATTGAATTTTTTTGTACTTGTAAGAGTATTGATTTATTTCAGAAATGGTTTTTTCCTCATATTTTAATTCAGTTAAATAAATCATATTGATTTTCAACATATTGATCTTAATTCATTTTAACAAAACAGATCATTACGATTTTTAATTACATATAAAAAACGAAAAAATGAATTTATTTTACATGTAATATATCTTCAAATAGAATCATTAATATATTAAAATAAATACTTTACATTATTAAATAAAATTAATACGTGCTTATGGCAAATAATATTATTTATACAAGTAGAAATATTTATATTTCTATTTATATTTACTGAAACATTCATTCAAATAAATATAGTTATATAATTTTCTGCTATAAATTAAAAATGGAACATATCTGATTAGAAACATAAGTAGAATATTAATTATATATATATATATATATATATATATATATATATATATATATATATATATATATATATATATAAATTATATACATATATATATATATATATACATTAATCAATGCAAATGACACAATCGTTATGCTAAAATAACTATTATTGCAAGTAATAGTTGTTTTATAATCGATTTTTTTTAAATTGAAAATCAAAATACCTTAAAGGTAAAAATATGAAAGAGACTAGTTATTAATATGTAAAGAAAGAGGTGCCTCTAGAAAAATTTAAAACTATAATCCATTAAAGTACAGTTCTGACAGTGTTATTAAATTCACTTTCACAAATTCACTTTTTTTACCCCACAAACCATAAAAAATTTTTTTTGCTTAAAAATATTATAAGTATATTATAACTGATCAATTTTGATTGTTGCTAATTCACATTTCGAAGCTAATTCCATCTTCTTCAGAGCACTAAGGTTCAGAAATCCGTAACTCGATGCTCTGCAGATGATACAACTGAATTTATTTGTACTGCAATTCATCTTTTATCATTTTTTAAATTTGAATTCTGTTCATTTTTGTAAGTTGTAGTAATCTTTAGTTACAATACATTGTTATTGTAAATAATGACTGTTCTGTATAATTTTTTTTTATGAAAAATGACAGATATTTTTTTCTTTTTACATCTCTCATCTCAAATTAACGAACTATTCTAATAGAAATGAAGTTAATTGAATGAGCACAAAAAAATAAATTGTAATAATTATTTTTCAACGCTAAAAAAGTGTGTTATTATGTTTTATATTCGTATAGTATTAATTATGTTATCTTTTCAATTACTTAAAGTGTTATTTAGATTGAAACTAATTGAAAATTTGATACCATCGTATTTAAGGCAGAATATTATATATATATATGTATATGTCTGTAAGTGTTGTATGTATATACATATATATATATATTAACTGAAATTTAGAATTATAATTTCGATATATTGGTTATTTGCATAATGAGTTAACGGGTTGCCTCTAATCTGTTCTGTTTTATCATACGATAGATATATTAAGAATTCCGAAGATAAAAACATAAAAAAGAGTATATTATATTATAAAAAATATACCGATAAAAAGTGTATCATTTTCTTCGCAAATGTTGGAGTCAGACTTTTGATTTGTGTAAAACCTAAATCTTTCATATCGAAAATAGCTACAATTCCATTCGTTGGTGAAGTGGAATTAGCTATCGAAGCACTAATAAGTAATGATGCCATTTGTAAACAGATGTCAGAGTTTATATCTCGAGGTTTCCATAGACCAACACGTAACCAGAATACTTTCCGTCCTTGGGAATCATTTTCTGAGAGTACATCCAGCATACCACTGTTTAGAACTTTAGTAATATCTGAACGTTCGACACGTTGCCAAGAGTTTGTGTATTTTCGATTAAAGTGTGTTTGACTTCGTAACTGAAATATAAAATAAATTAAATTAATTATATGTTTATTTTTAAGTTAAAAGAAAAATCATTTTTGAAAACGGTTACTTAATAAGTACTTTATATATAAGTTGTATGAACATAATCTGTTAGTAATCGATTTTGTTTATTTAATAGATCAAAATTGGTCATTAAGATAATACTTGAAGAAACAAACAGATTTTTCGCAGCACGATTAATTTTTTTTAGAATTTCTGTGCGTAGAAACTCATTCAATCTAGAAAAATTAAAAATATAATGTAAGAAATTGGAGATATCAAAACTGATTTGGAAATATAAAAGCATTTATTATGAATATAATTGATATCACAATGAAATTTATCTAAACATATACTTTTAAGAGATTTTTTTATATTTTTGTATATTTTATAACAAACAACACAACTGGGTTTTGTAAATTTTAATAATAAATCTAACATTTTCAAAATTTCATTGTATTCAATTAAAAAGTTTCGATTGAAAAACAACGATATATTTTTTCTAATAAAATTAAGAAGATAAAATATATTGCTTAGATTATATCAAATGAAATACTATCAGAAAATCTCTAAAAATCAAAAAAAGCATCTATAAAGGTGAATGTACAGAAAGTAGACTGCCTTATGTACATGAAATATAATCAAATACACCAAATAATTGTAATTTTTATCAAACTGTTTCAATAATTACATAATTTTTAATGATAGAGGTAACTTAGAATTTTTTTAATTTTTATTATAATGTATGTTTTCTATGACAGAATTGATTTTAAACTTAGGAATATAAAATATTATTGAAGCTCAGCAGCAGATCAGTGTTAAAACACGTTAATGAAAAAATAAATGTTAATTAGTACATTTTATTATACAATTCTGATAGTTCTAATAATACTAAGTGACTTTAATATTTTGATTAATTAAGTAATAGTAAGGTAGTTTCAAAAATAAATTATTACAGCAGGCACCACAGAACTGCCTTCTTAAAACGTTCAGAAATTACCCCTTGTCAATTTTTGATATATTTGTACACATTTGACTTTAATGTTAGTATCTTTAGAACAGACTATAAAGATAATGGCATTGATATAGAAGGTGTAGAAAGGATTGAAAATGAATAATGATAATAATTGTTCATTTTAATAAGACAATTTTATCATATGTGAAAATAGGTTGGTAGAAAAATATTTGCGGTTCATGATCTTCAAATTCATATACATTTTTCACTTTTTTGGTTTCCTAGATGTTCTAAGTGGTACAGAACTGTTGGATGACTAACGACTAACATTCGTGTAAGCTCTCGAATTGTTATATGTGGTTCTGATTCAACTAACGCCTTCAGTTGGTCGTTATGAACTGAAGAAGAACGCCTGAGACCTTCTTCATCTTCAAGGCTCTCGTTTCCAGCACGAAATTTTTAGAACCACCATTGTACCGTACATTCCTAACAGTACGGACACTAAAAGCACCGTTTATTTTATGAGCAGTTTCTGGTGCTTTACCACCCGTTTTAAACTAATAAAAAGAAATGCTCTTATTTGCTTCTTTTCCATCTTTAATTCAATAGCCCAATTTGTACCAAAATTAATAATAAAACCAAAGTCGATGTTACCAAAATAAAGACCTAAAAATGCACTTTAAAATGATATTAACATGAACACAATGAAATAACATGTCTATTGAAAAAAATTAAGGTAAGAATTCAGAAAAAAAACATTTGTTTTCCTACTAACCTAATAATTATTCATTTCTACAAATTATTTATACTACCAAAATTATCATTGAAATTTTAAATTGACTATATAAAACATTGTTACTGATATGACACAAAAATTCAATAATATTCGTGTAATATTATTACACTTTATGTAAAAAGAAGAGAAACATCCAAAAGAATATTTCTAAAACTATAAAACCGTTCGATTTGTTTCGATCGATTTTTGAAAAGATGCCGTTTTGACAAATAATATTAAAAATCAAGAATAAACTTTGTTAATTAACAACGTGGCTCTGCTCGCCGACTCCTGAAGAAGCTTTACCCCCGCTCGATAACGCTCGCTCTCCCCCAAAAAATTACGGAAATAAATAAATTATACGCACAGTTGATCTGGGTAAAATGTATGTCGTAAAATTTTTATTGAAAAAGTTTATAAAAATTAACAACAAAATTCAAATGTTAAAATGTGTAACAATTTTTTAACTCTAAAGCTTCAGCGAATATTCTTTCAATATTTTGAATAAATGTCACCAGTTTTACATTGAAAACGTATACAGCTCTTTCGTTGGACACCGTGAGAGATCTACATAAATGTGACTGATGTTAACCAATCATAATAGAGACTACGAGATATCCATCAATCAATCACTGATGATCGGGAATGGAAATAGTTAACGTGCTATTTGTCGACTAAAGCGAGGGGATGGACATTGCGGGGAGATGAGCGTTACGAGGGGATGGGCGTTGCGAACAGGTGGTCTACATGAAAAATATTTTTTTTATTTTATGAAAATTTTACAATGAAATTATTTTTTATATATAGAAAGACATTTTATTACAGAAGATACTTTTAAAAATTCTTAGCAAAACTAATGAGAGGTAAAATTTGATACATAATACTGTTATTAAAGTTATTAATTATATGTTCTTATATAATTTATTATTATTATATACACAGTATATATATATATATATATATATATATATAAAGCAAAAATAAGAGACATATCATTTATCATTATTGAAATAAATACCACATGTTTGCGTAAAAAAACTGTAATTAAGTAAAATTTCTAAAGACTTAACAATATATAAAAACGATATGGATCACGAATTTCATGCAGGATTTATAAATCCTATTAAAAAATTGAATTATTTTAAATAAAAATATTAGGATATTTTACCATTCCATACGCTGATTGAACATTATATTGTCTAGCTCGTAAGAATTGTGTAAGATAATTATCATCTGATCGGGATTCCAAGTTTTCACTTTCTGAAAAAGAATGAAAAATTAATTTAACTTAAACATAAAGAAAAATCATATTACAACTGGATAATTAGTTTAAAATGAATTGTGGAATTAAAATATACATGAATAGATTAGAATTAATGAGGATATACAGGAGTTAAAGTACTCTGTGATATTTTAAAATAGTTTTTCCCTTTTTTTGTTTTATTATTGAAATCATTTTTAATTTAATTAAAATATTTTAGAAAGTTGTCTTCTTATGAATAATTATACGATTCAAATAATCTTGAAATATATTAAGTGCATTTCTATCAGATATATTTATTTACTTATACTAGGGCGTCCGACCCCTACTTGCTCTGCTCATCAACTCCAGGCTCACTTCGCTTGCCTACTTGACAATTATAAGCATGCACATATAACTTAATGAAACAATGAACATATCAAATATATATATATATATATATATATATATATATATATATCAGGTAAATGGTTCATAAATTAGTTTTCTACAATATAATCAGGAAATACCCTTAATTTGGTTAAAAACTTTTACATACTTATATATATATATATATATATATATATATATATATATATATATATATATATATATATATATGTATGCATAGTGTTCTTAACGTACATAAACAGGATATATGCGTTATAAATAACAATTAAATAAAAAAAACGAATTAGTAATTAAATAAATAGAAATAGATAATTGTTTATAATTGAATATTGTTTATTTTATAAATAAAACCTATAATTTTTATCCAATATATATATATATATATATATAACACA
>CM068320.1:15989186-15994186 GCA_034766995.1 Acanthacorydalis orientalis | reverse complement strand
AAATTCGCTGTATTCACGGCCTCCGCCCAATATTTCTTCTCCATATTAGCATCCAAAAGCATGCATCGTGCCATCTCTAACAATGACCTGTTTTTGCGCTCGGCGACACCGTTTTGCTGCGGAGAGTATGCAGCCGTATACTGTATTTTAATACCTTGAGCCCTTAAATACTGCTGCAGATCGCCATTTACGTACTCTTTCCCTCTGTCCGATCGTATTACTTTTATCGTTTTATTGAACTGCGTCTTAGCCATTTCGACGAATTCCTTTATACATCTAGTTACTTCGTTTTTGTACTTTATGAAATAAACCGTGCAATATCTTGAGTGATCGTCTATGATTGTTAAGACATATCTGTTTCCTCTGGGCGTTACTGTCTGCATAGGTCCGCACACATCCGTATGAATAAGATCTAAAATAGCGTCAGTCTTCGTTTGTGATTGTTTTGGAAATGGTGTACGTGCCATCTTTCCCTTTACGCAGCATTCACAAATCTGTCTTATGCCGCAGTCTTTTATTATCATACCTGAAGCAAGACTTTTTTCTTCTAATTGCTTTATTGCACTCGGGTCCCGATGTCCGAAACGTCTGTGCCACACATGTTGGCAGTTCAAACCATGTGGGCCGTTTATAGCTGTACACGCTTTTTCGGTAAGTGCATTTATTTTATATAAGCCTTGAGTTCCGTTCTCGAGTTGTGCAGACACTTGAATCTTCCCTTCCTTAATTATATTACAGTGAGTAGTAAAAGCTGGAAAATTTAGGCTGTATCCTTGCGTTACTAGTTTCTTGATCGATAATAAACTTGATCCTAATGTTGGAACGTAGAGCACGTTTTCCACCTTAATTACTTGAATTTTATTATCGACGACGCACTTTATAATACCTGAGCCTACGCCTTCAACTGCACATTTTCTACCTTTTTCTGCTAACTGCACTGCACCTTTCACGGATGGATCCAATTTAACGAAAAAATCTTTTGAAGCTGTCATGTGGCTTGTAGCCCCTGAATCGACGTACCATGTGTAAACTGCTTGATTCTCCTTTATGCTAACACATGTTTTGCCGACAATTTCATCTTTATCAGCTTCCATTTCAACGACTTGCGTGAAAAAACCAATGTCCTTACCATCGGATTTTTCGCACTCCGACGCTTGATTTGCTTTACCTTGCTTGTTTTTCCACGCTTTGTATTTGTGGCAATCCTTTTTGAAATAGCCTGTCTTTTTGCAGAAAAAAACATTTTTTCACTGCTTCCTGATAGTTACTCTTGTATGAAGTCTTCAGAGCCGTGTCGTTGCTGCTGGTTTCAACTTTATTTTTGCGCCTTACATATTCTTCGCACAGCTTGCTTTTCACAAAATCCAACGTGAAATCTGTTTCGCTGGCGCACCTTAACGTGGTTACTAGCGGTCCGTATGCGTCTGGCAAATTAGTAAGAAGACGCGCTGCAACCAACTTATCATCGAGTTTGCTACCTAAACCCGCTAGCCTCGTTTTGATGGTCAAAACACTTGAAACGTAGTTTTCCATGCCATCACTTTCACTAAACTTTATGTTGAAAAACTGTTCGTATAAGGAAACAACGTTTGACACGTTCGATTTATTGTGGTGATCTTTCAATTTACTCCACATTTCTTTTGCACTTGTTGCACCTTCGATGTGAACTTGCTGGCTATCTTCTATCATGAGACCTATCTTTGACTGCGCTTGTCGTTCTCTTTTCTTCGATAAAGTTGTTTCAACCAGCGGGGCTGGTTCAAAAACGACATCCCACAAATCTGTATCTCCCAACAAATATTCCATCTTTTTACTCCATATGGAATAATTTGTTGCGTTGAGCTTATCTATCTTGTAATCTGTCATTTTTATATGAATTCACTTTTAAACTTGATGTGAACTACACAACACTTTAACTTATGTGTATTAAATCCCTGGGCCCATAACCTTTTGGTAATTAAACATAAATAAATGGTTTTACTTTATAATGCACTATAGTATTTATTTATGATAAAAGTAAACACAGGGAAGTACACGTAATTAATACACATAAATAGTTTATATTACACAGAAAAAAAATAAATGCAAGTAAGTAATCAACAACAACTGTAAAAACTATATCAGAGTGTGTGTGTGTATCGTTGCTATGACTACAATATAAATAATGAGTAAATTTACTATAAACTACTCCATTTTTACTAAACACAGTTCAACACCCAGATATAAGTTTTTACTATTATTTACATTCATTTTTGTAGTCTTATCTATTAGCCCATTCAAATCAGAGAATAACCAAATTGAAAACCATATAAAATGTCTAAATTTTCAAATATGGTTATTTTTGTTATTTGTTTTATCTTCCTTACAATTTATAATACATGAATCCTAGATGAAAAATTAATAAATTGTGAAATGTCACTGATATAATTTAAAATTAATATTAATTTTAAATTATTTGAATATGGTTGAAAAATAGCTGTCGAATTTTAATTGACGATAAACAGCTACTTAAAGATGAAATATTTGTTGAGACCGTTGATTAAAGAAATAAAAGGTAAAAATTTCAAAAGCGAACATTAACAAAATTTCGTTAAATATTTAAGATATAAATCGTTCCCACTTATCATATAATCCATTAATGTCACTAATGATTATTCACCCTTACCACAAAAAAATATTTGATTAAAAGTGTTCAATAACTGAGATTATTGGTGTGTTTGGTTGATGCATAAATTTCGATTGCAATGCTTTCATCTTAAAACGGTAAGGTAGAAAAAATGTCTGTAACTTGACACTCTAAGAACCACGACATCATTATCGACAGTAATAGGCTACAAAATTGATAATTAAGTCTTCGTTAATAAATAATTAACAGATTTGGGAAATCAAATCTGTCAATACCTTGCGGCCAATAACATCCAGAAAACATTAATTAAGGAAAAAAATTAATAATAAGCGGTCTTTATTAATAAATTCAAAAACAACATTATTGAATTCTACTCATTAAAGTATATATTTTTTATATATTATCCTGGGAGTGATTTTTTTTTGTTTTTTATTAAATTTCCGATAGCTGTGAAGTATAAGGAAATATTTATGCATCATATATACCAAGGTCACTACAAAACATACACACACACACACATATATATATATACACATGTATATCCTGTTCAACAAGTTATGTAATTTATTTAATGTGTATTAAAGATATAAAAAATATAACAAATACTTAAGAATGTCAAGGAAGTATAAAACCATTATCTTTTATTTGCGCTTTTCCAAACAACACATTTACTTTATTTTATTATAAAAACTATTCTTGTAGATATGTTCTATAAAAATGACTCAGAAATGAACTTGATCATGAATATATATATATATATATATATATATATATATATATATATATATATATATACATATATAACATTTGTGAAGATATATTAATACTTTGTCTTACAAAATCACAACAAAACTAGTATTTCTAAAATGATTTTTTAATTATATACAAACCAAGGGGTTTCATCCCCTGCTCGCTACGGTCGATAACCTCAAGGGAGGCTCCGTCTCTCGCTCACTCCTCCTGTTTTACTGCAGTGGATAATGGTTTTCGCTGTTAACTTTCATAAATGATAGATTACGTTTTTCGATTAATTGTTTTATTTTACTCGAATGCTTCAGTATATATAATATTTGTTCTTTTTTAATGTTAATAATTAATTACATAGAAATATGGAGCTAATGTTTACTATTTTAACCAATAAGAATTAAAATCATGTAATCTGAGATGCGAGCATTTTAATTTTAACATTTCAGTTACAATCAGTTTAGCTCACGGATCATGGATCAATTAGATCATGGATTCTTAACCTGTGAGGTATGCCTCTCGTGGGGAGGTGTAAGTGTCCTCCATAAAACAAATGTAAGAAATCGGTTGGATTCCAGGCATGACATGTGGCTAGCTTTGTCTAAAATAGTAACCCGAATTTGTAGTTTCATTGAACAGAAGGAGCAACATCGGTCTATACTTTTCTGTTCACATTTGAAATAATAAAGCATGTATATATATATATATATACATATTTATATATATATATATATATATATATATATATATATATAAATTTATAAGAAAGTAAATCTTATGGTTCTATTTTTTTTTATTTTAATGTCATCAAGTAAACTCATATATATTTCTAAATTTCTTAAGATGAGTATGATTTATTCCATCAGGAAAACTGTTTACCTTATCCCTGAAAAATATTTATTTATAAGATATACATACTCACATATATAACAGGTGGGCTGACAAGTTCGTAGGCTGACACATAAATGGCGCTACTAGTATCAAATCCATATGATTTTTAGTTAGCCCTAACCTTCAAAAGACGCGTGTATAAATTTGACAGCTGTTGCACTATTAGTATCTGAGTTATAGCATTTTTAGTGAAAGAACTTTTGTTACCTTGAAAAAATGGATAAAAAGGAATTTCGTGTGTTAATAAAGCATTGCTTTTTGGCGAAAAAAAATACTGTTGAAACCAAGGCTTGGCTTAATAAACATTATTCGGACTCTGCACCAGGAAAATCAACCGTAGAGAAGTGGTTTACTAAATTTAAACGAGGCGAAATGAGCACCAAGGACGATGCACGCAATGGACGCCCCAAAGAGGCTGTTACCGACGAAAACATCAAAAAAGTCCACAAAATAATTTTTGATAACCGTAAAGTGAAGTTGATTGAGATAGCTGAGACCCTAAAGATATCAAAGGAACGTGTTGGTCATATCGTGCATGAATATTTGGATATGCGAAAGCTCTGTTCAAAGTGAGTGCCGCGCGAGCTCACAATCGACCAAAAACAACAACGAATCGATGATTCTAAGGAGTGTCTGGAGCTGTTCAATCGTAATAAATCCAAATTTTTGCGTCGATATGTGACGATGGATGAAACATGGCTCCATCATTTCACACCGGAGTCCAATCGACAGTCAGCCG
>CM068320.1:15979186-15984186 GCA_034766995.1 Acanthacorydalis orientalis | reverse complement strand
TGAAAATAAGTGTCCAACAATTACACGAATTACAAGTAGTAAATATTTCTTTATATACATAATACATTTTTTAAATTTATGTACGTGTATGTATTATATGTGTATAATTTACAGATAACTTTCACTGAATGTGAATGTAACAAAACAATTGAAAAAAATTATAAGTCATCTATAAAGTCAAATTTAATTTTGACACTACATAAATTTCTATTAATATCCATTCTTTAATGGATAAAATCTCTTTTTAATGTTCGTTTGAAACTAATAAATTAATTCATGAACATATGAATTATATAATATATTTGTTTATATAATAGTATTCTATTTTGGTAAACAAGCTGTACCAAAATACAATAGTGTTGTACTTTTTTAATAATTCAAATAAAATGATTTTGATGAAAATAATTTAAGTTTTCTGACAAATCGAAAACTAATTTATTACATATTTTTACTATAGAATATATATAAATATATTTTTATAAAGTAATTTATTTTGACATAACGTAGGTATGCTTCTTATTTTTACATGTATACATATATATGAATTTATATACAACTTTGTTAAAAAGAAATGACTTGTTTTTATACATTGCAATTCAGAATGTATGTATATTCATACATGTATCGGGTACAGGATTTCGTTTTGTCATAATTTATTACATAGTTTAATAATTGATAGTAATTTTACATCACACTAATAAAATTTTAGTGTAATGTCAAATTACTGGCTGCTGCAACTTTGTTCAGACTTAAAAAGGAAAAATCAAATTAAATCTATGATAAAATGCTGGATAACTCAAATAATCAATTTACTTGGACTATATAAAACATACATATACATATATATATATATATATATATATATATATATATATAAAGTAACACACTTAAGATTTAATCTCGGGGAGGGGATGGGGTGAGTTGAACGAGTAAAATTTTTGTAATGTGAATTCAATAAAATGTATTAAGTGATTATAAAAAATATTTAAAAAATAAAATCTAGTTTTCTTTTTAAATCTGTTGAATTTCTTCTATCGTAGTTACATTAATCCATCTGTGTATATAGGAGTATTTTTGCGCGATGATTTTGTTTCGTTTTGTTTTCTAATGTTTTTTTTCTTTTCATTTGGGGGTGACCGGGCCCTTTTTCCTCCTGTGTGCACCACTGTATATATATATATATATATATATATATATACAGTAACACACTTTAGATTTAATCTCGGGGAGGGGATGGGGTGAGTTGAACGAGTAAAATTTTTTTAATGTGAATTCAAGAAAATTTATTAAATGATTATAAAAAATATTTAAAGAATAAAATCTCATTTTCTTTTCATACAAAGCTCTTGAATTCAATCGTACTTACATTAATCTCTCTGTGTATATAGGAGTATTTTTGCACGATGATTTAGTTGTGTTTTCTAGTGTTTTTTTTCTTTTCATTTGAGGGTGACAGTGCCCCTTTTCCCCCCGTGTGCGCCACTGTATATATATATATATACCGGATCTAATTCTTTATGATTTATATAATTTTCATTTATAACTTACCAACTTAATAGTCTCACTAATTTATGCTCTTCTCGTGTCACTCGTTCGAAAGTCAGGCAACACGTTTAAAAAATCTTATATAAAATGTAGTGTTTTGTTCTTCAAAAACATTTAATTTTATGATTTTTGCACGTGTTTTTCATTATATTTTTTATTATATGCAAATTAATTAAATCTGTAGCTTAATTTGTAATGAATATTTTAAATATTGACGGAAAATAAATAGTATTTTGTATTACAGATGTACTGCGAACCGATTAACCTAATTTATGAAGAGTATAATGGCCTAAAGTACATTATTATGCAGATAAGGAATATTTTCGTAGTAATACCATTAAGGAAAAAAGTATTTTTATACCATCATCATTTGATATTTTTATATTCCAACCAAAATATTGTTATCAATAATCAATATCGACAAGGAACAATTACATTTTTCTCATAAAAATTCGGTACATCTCTTGAGCTTTTATGCTGTATATTTTTTTGTCTCTAACTACAGACAAACGCACGCACACATATTTATATAAATATATATATATATATATATATATATATATATATATATATATATATATATACATATTGTATATAAATTATATTGGTCCAATGTCAAAATGGAAAATATATAACAACACATATTTCGTCACCACTTAATGACAAATATTAATAACACATTTTTATACAACGTACAAAATTATGTACTATACATATATACAATGATATATGTTTTTAAGAAATTAATAACTATTTTTTAATGCATAAGTGCAAAATCACTTCTATAAAAATGATTTATTATGTTTTTTATTACGGATTTTATCTGAATAAACCAAAATTATACTTTTATTGATCGTTTATGTCATAAAAAATACATTTTAAATTTAAATCTGTGTATGGTGTTTTGTTTTACTTTTGATTATTCTGTAATTAATTCTCATTAAAAAAAGATATTATCAAAAAAATAGTTATAAGAGTATCATATAAAAATTATCCACTAAAAATAAAAATTTCATAATGTAGACTTGTTTATTTGGAACGACGTTTCTATGGTACCCAAACATGTTTATCTCATATATAAAACACTACGTTATCATCTATCTGCGATTATCATTATATAAACATACTAACATACATATATATATATATATACATATATATATATATATATATATATATAACAACTACGTTGCAATACATCTGAGAGAATGGTTATATAGACATAAATGAGTTTTTAAATATATATTCATTGTTTCATTCGGTTACATGTACATGCTTATCATTCACAAGTGGACGAGCGCAGCGAGTAGGAGGCGAAGCCCCCTTGTAGTTTTAAAATAAATAACTGTTGCATAAATACGATCCCAAAATCGTAAAATACATAAATACATATGCATATAAATTTTAGTTGTGTATATGTGACATATATTTCTTATAATTTAACATTAATATCGGTATTGAACTCATTTAAATAATAATCAGAAATTATTTTTATACGACAAAAGTAACTAATTGCTTTCAGTTTTGATGATAATCTATAAAAAGACGTCTGTTTATCCACGTATGTATTACTAAGTAGTCAAACTGGTTTCCGAATTGTAATAATGACATTGAATATGAAATTTTATCTAAATATTTGCAACTGGAGTATTGGTGGTTAGATTGCAGTATACATTAATTTTATTACATCTTAAATGAGATTCAATATCAACAATTATATGTAGTATATCTGAAAAAATATTAACTATTTTAAGATTCTTTATAAATTTTATTTTTCATTTTATCTATAATTAAATGAATTTATTTTACCTATCTTTAAATTATTTTTCTCACACACGCCCACACACACACACACACACACACACATATATATATATATATATATATATATATATATATATATATAAAGAAATTGATTTAGAACTACTATAAGATGGGTTCTTTAAATAAAGATAAGAACTTGAAAAAACATTTAATCATACTTGTAGATCAAAATTACTTCTTAACACTCTATTTTTAGGTAGACAATGATTTTTATATAATGAATAAAACACTGTATAGTAATAAATATGAAAAGTAATATATACTTTTTGAAATTAAAAAAAGAAATCTAATGAAAATATATCAGAGAATAGTAAAATGATTCCCTTTGGCATCATAGATGAAATAAATCAATTACAAAATAAATAAAATACGATATTAGTGTAATTATTTTAAGTAAATAATATTGAAATGAAACCCGTAAAAAATAGGATCTTAGGTAAATTTTATTTATTGAATAACACTAGCAATTAATCAGTTGGTACTATGCATTGATATATATATATATATATATATATATATATATATATATATATATATATATATATATATATATATATATATATATATATATATGTATATATATATATATATATATATATATATATAAATTATAATAGTAAAATATTTAAATTACAATCATATTTTTTATCTGATAATTAATTAAATGTTTTTGAAACAGAGACTTAATTCATATATGTGTTTGATTAATGATTTATTATAATTTCTTAATAAAAATATTATCTCCATAAACCCTAATATTTACCAATTATTTAATGTTATTACTGGTGGAATTCTTATTTTAATAATTGTAAGGGTTACATTTCCCTATAACAATCAATTGTGTGAATAATTAGTAAATGTAAAAGTATCAATAAAACCCATTTATATATATATATATATATATATATATATATATATATATATATATTTGTTGTCTCTGTACGTATTTATTTGTGTACATTATATTTGTGTAACTGTATGTGCGAGTTTGTTGTATGTGTAGGTAGTTTACGCTATCTTTTATTTTTAGAACCTTTTTAGTTTCCTACACATTTTTTCCAAAAACTAAGATCACAAGGCTGCTTCATATGTACAACATTAATCATCTGAACAGGTTCTTTTTCATTGATTTAATATCTTTTCAACAAGTTATGTGATCATCTCGCATAGAATTGATCGATCGATGCAGAGAATTCTTATTTTCTCATAACCTTTATTACTGCAATAATATCTTTTATATATTGTATTTATTATTTAAATAATTCCGACTGTAAAACATATTTTAACACTAAATTTACATTTTCAATCAATACATTCATACATTTTAATCTAGAGCTTCTTTTAATAATCTCATATAATATAATTTGTTTCTATATAATTTTACTAAATTATCTTTTTAACAAAGATACAATATTTTCAGCAACGTTATGTACTAATTAACTGAATAATTCTTTACATCTCACTACAACAACTCTTTTCTCTAATGGAAAAAATTGGATGGTAAAACTGAGATTGTACCGATAGGTTTCTTTTTTATAAATATAAATATATAAATATATATATATATATATATATATATATATATATATATAGCAGTATATTTTATTCATAAATCTGTACTCTTTTAATTT
>CM068320.1:15951686-15974186 GCA_034766995.1 Acanthacorydalis orientalis | reverse complement strand
GGCTAAAAATGAATATTAGCAAAACCAAATATCTATGCGTAGGGGGAACTGCGACTACAGAATTAGAATTAGACAATGATGAAAAAATATCAGCCTGTGAGGTTTACAACTACTTGGGAGTGAAACTTAATAGGGAAGGCAAAGACTCAACGGAAATACGAGGAAAAATCGCACAAGGTAGAAGAGCTATTAGGAAACTAAATAGTATTTGGTGGAGCCCCACAATATCAAAACAACGGAAATGGCAGATTTACCAAACAGTGGTTAAAAGTATAGCCTTATATGGAGCGGAGGCATGGTCAGCAACAGAGGAGGATAAAAGACGAATTGCTTCCATGGAAATGGATGCTCTAAGAAGATCCTGTCTAATATCAAGAAGAGATCGAATTAGAAACGTAAGGATCATGCAATTAATGGGCGTAGAAGACAACATCATTGAGGACATTGAGCGGAAACAACTCACTTGGTACGGCCATGTCAAGAGAATGACCGACACAAGACTGCCTAAGCAAGCGATGGAGTATTTACCGCCGGAACGACGGAAGCGAGGTCGCCCACGGAGATCTTGGAACGAAGGAATCCGTAAATTGATCAGGGAGAGAGGTTTGGACGAACAGCTGTGCCAAGATAGAAAGGAATGGAGGAAAAAATTGAAGAGCGGAAAGCGTCGACAGGCTCTATAAACCGCATATAGATAGATAGACTATTATTCTAAAAAATAGTACATATTGTTCATTTATATTTTTTTATATCTTTTATTCTTATTAACAGATTTATTATTAAAAAATAACCAGAACCAAATAACTCCACCTATTGTTTTATATTTATAGTAACAAATATTATACTGAATATTAGTAGCATTGTTTTTTAAAAAAAAAGATAGTAAAAGTAGAACAATATGTACTTAATTACATTTTCATAGCTATACTTCAAGTTCTCGGACTATCTTTTGGGAAATATACTGTCCTTTAATATGAGTAATATGTGTTTTTTTTGTATAATGATTCCATTTGTTCAATAATTCTTCTGTTCGGCGCTATTTCATTCTTGTGGTTTGTCGTAGAAGTTATTCGAAGGACAACAAACGGATCATTTACCATTAATAGTTTAAGTAAATAATCTAATTTACATATATTTATATATATATATATATATATATATATATATTGATAGATAGATAGATAGATAAATAGATATATTCATGTATTTTTATTATAAATAAGTTTTTTTCCCAATTTTACAAATATTGGAATTGTATGTTCAGTAAAAACACAGATTTACAAAAAACGAGTATTATAAATTGTGTGTCTGTGTTGTGTTAGTTGTTTAATTGTATTTAATATTGAAATATAGTCTTTCTATTTTAAATTTAATGTATTCAGTGTAGTCGGAGTACAATAATAATAAAATTCTATAAACGTATTTCATTTCGTTAGTTCTAATATATACATAATATATATATATATATATATATATATATATATATATATATATATATATATATATCATATTATGTCTCGATACATTAAATCCTATTATTATGACACATCATAAAAATATGGAACACAAAATGGCAGGAATTTGAAAAACTATCATTAGTAATTATTGTAATTTCACAAATATTTCAGACTCTAATTAGTAAACATAAGTGAATAGAAACTGTAATTATCAGATATCTCTAAAGGTATTCTGAAAACAAATTAGAAATTTTATAGAATTTTCAAATAGTTCATATTTCTTAAAATATACAGAACATTTTAAATTTGATAGATACGATAATTTTATTAAGGGGACCCGGTGGTCTAGAATTTTCGAAAAATCGATTTTTTTTTCTTTCGAAAGTATAGTATCTTAAAAATATAATATAAAATTTTATGACGAAATTCAGAGTATTTCAGGATCTACAGTCCATTAGAAGGTCAGGTAGGTAGAAGAATAAGTGGAGCCGGCAAACTTTAAACGCGTTTATCTCGAAACTACTTTTTTTCATCTTGCGGGGGCCAGAAAAAAAAAACTACTTGACCGATTTGTCTGAAATTTTAATATGTTATTCTGAATAGTTCTAGCTCTCGCTGGAAGTAAAACTAATAGTTTCTGTAAAATATTTATATTTTTTTTATTAACAAAACATTCAAAAATACTGGTCGTTTTCAAACTTGTACTTTTGACTACGCGCCATTTTTACAATTTTTTTTTATTCTACTTCCTGCGATAGCTATACTTATACTAATTAAAAATTCGTCAATTGTTTTATTTCAGATCAGAGGGAGAGATAAATCATCATTCACCACGCAATTCCATTTTTTTAGAGAGGGAGACTTCAGCATCATTTTTCTAATTTAAAAAAAAAATTTTTTTTGTCTTTATTTTCATTTTTGTGTAGTTTATTAGTAATAAAATAAGTGTAAAAAAATTTGAAAGCATTATTCATTACCCTCATATAGAAAAAAAAATTTTAAAATAGCTTAAATTTTAGGCCGCTAGACCACCGGGTCCCCTTAAGTTAACAAAAAAAAATGGTAATAATGAATGTTTGCATTTATTAATTCTTATTACTAAAAATTTAGAAATATAAGTTTTGTTATTATTTTATTAAATATTTGTTGCTGTATCTACATTTGTATTTTCCATTAAATGCATATACTTTAATGTGACGTATCTTTATTATGTGATTTCTTAACAGATTAAATAACTAATGAATGACATCGCTACATCGAAATTATGTACACATCAAAGATTTTCAAGTGTTTGTTTTTTTCTGAAAGTGATTTACGTTCATTGATTTCAGAATTAGTTAGTTAGTTGCCTGGGTTTAAGGGCGCGTCAATTTCAGAATTGGCGCCGATTTCGGAATTTTTCACGTGTAAAACGAAAATTTTACAAATTTAATTTAAAAATTTGAAACAAAGCATTTAATTAAAATCAACTTACACACGTCACACAAAATATATCAAATTTAGCACATCCACTTACTGAATAATTACGAGCCTCTTATTTAGGAAGAAAAATATATTAATACTCGTACTTGTTTGTAGCTGAACATGTCCTTTAGAAAGTATGATAATAAAATCCAATAATAAATCTCTAAATATGATTGTCAAATTATATTATTTGATTAATATATAGTAATTACTTAGTTATTCATAATATTAATTTTACAGCTATTACTTATTTTTTATCTTTATATATATACACACAAATATATGTATATATACATACATATATATATATATATATATGATATTAAAAACTTTCTTGGAAAACTGTGGAAAAGAGAGGCACTGATGTATATATATATATATATATATATATATATATATATATATATATATATATATATATATATATATGCATAACGATTACGTCGCTATATATAAACATAATGAGTTTTATAAATATGTTTGTTGCATTCGGTTGCATGTACAGGCTTATAACTCAGAAGTGGGCAAAAGTATCCAGCCCGGTGGATGGTAAGCGAAGTGAATCGCGGGCGAAGCCCCCTAGTTTTATTAATTGATCCAATTTGGGCAAAACATAAAGTTATGAACTACATATTAAAATAATATTTTTTTTATATTTGTTTTACAAACAGAGCAACAATTTAAAAAATTAAAAGAGAAATAATTAAATATCAATGTTGGATACAACTTATAAATAGAATATACACTCAATGGATAGCAAACTAATCTTTTTCATAAACGAGATATTATTAAAGAAGGAACAAAGTTATGTAAACAATAAATGTTTCTACTTATGCATTGTATGTACGAGTATTAAGTAATGATTTAACGTCGAAATGTCAATATAAAGTCACAATGAATTAAAATGTTTGTTAGTATATCTAACAGTAAATAAATATAGACAAAATAAATATTTATTATTTGGTGCATTCGCTTCCTTTTTCATATTATTATTAGTTGCAAATAAACAAGTCACTGGTATGAAAATACGGCAGTCTCATAGAAATGTCAAAGAACATTAACATAAATGATTCATAATCGATTTGACCTTATTTTATTACTATTAATAGGAAGCAGAAAGTACAAATTATGTCTCACGTTGCAATTTTTATAAATTTAAACTTGTCATCAAGATAATGTTTGTTCGCTTAAACTAAGCAGACGTACTTTACATACATATCCTCAAACACCACATGTGTGTATATATATATATATATATATATATATATATATATATATATATAATGTTTTTTTAAATATAAATCCAATTGTTGTTATCAGATTTGCAAAAGTATACAAAATAAACGTTTTGTTGTAAATCGAAATCAAATTCAATAGTTAAGGAAGTGGCTATTTAAAAATGATGATACTATTATTCTTAAGCACACATATAACTCAAAACAGGTTTATATCACACACACACACACATATATATATATATATATATATATATATATATATATATATAACGAGTCTAAATTGAATAATATGTACAAAAAGATTTATAGTTTAGGCAAATAAATAATTGAATTGTTTCTAAATACATATGAAATTCTAACTATTTTATATAAAAATAATAATTTTATCGCATTCTTCGAATTAAAATTTAAAAAATATTTATAAAAAAATTTATACACATTCAAAAACTGCACATCGGCATAAATACAAGTACATGATCAACAAACTGTCAAAAAAAAAACATAAACAGACATTGAAAAACGAATTGCATCATCATAAATAATATTAAATACAATCGAAGCATACACAAACCTTTGACTAATTTCCTTAGTTCCTCAATTTTTGCCTTACGAAAATTCGGATCGTCGATTCTTTCATCGTGCCCGTTCAAATTTTCTATATGATTGTCGAGCGTCATGCTTGTTCGAATTGTTTAACTGACAATAATGTTCACGAACACACACTGTTGTCAACCTCCACTTGCACTGGTCTCTACTTATGAACTACCGGCTAGTACGTTTTTCCATTCAATATTAACTGTGTTCATCATTCCAGTCACCTGTATTGCTATCTGCGGGTCAAGAACGGCAATTAGCATTGTTTTGACTACGAATTTTGGACATTGTTTGTCATTTCATTACTGAATCGTTCCAGAGAAAGTTGTTTAATTTTTTCGTTATAGATAATTGTAATGTAAATATATTTCGTAACAATTATTATAATAATATATGACATTTGATTATTTACTGTGAGATCTTTTGTCTAGTTTGAATACAATAATATTTTCTTTAATTTTGCATCACTTAAAACAACGCAACGTTCTAGTTTTTTTTTCATCATCCTTTGCATACAATTTATATTTGTAAACAAAGAATTGTTATACATATGCAATTTAATTATGTGTATCTTGATTCCATTTATTAATTTCACAATATTAGTTCACAATTCAGTTTGCATATTTTTCTTATTTTATAATAAGTAGGTTTTTATGACATATGCTTGAAAAAATCCATTATAAGAAATGTATAAGGATGAAATATTGTCACTAATTTATTAGTTTACAATAAAAGGTTTTTAATTCTATTATTATAAAATATAAACATTTATGTATCACATTGATATATATTTATACATATATATATATATATATATATATATATATATATATATATATGTATATATATTAATGTCTATTTTTACCAATTTTTCCTTAACTAAATGCTAAGTATATCCTAGAACGATACAATACATTTTATTAAAGTTCATTTACAATTCTATAAAATGTTTTCTTCATAAAATGTATTTTTAATTGAATAAATACTTTCATTTAAGTTAGACAGAAAAATGTTAGAGAAATCATAATAACAACTCGTATAATACTCCAACCATCTCAATATAATAATCAGAGTTTATCTACATTATCATTCTGTACAACAAATAACACACACTGCATTATATTGTGATTTTTGAAGGGTCAAAAAGATTACATTTTAGAGATTTTTAGAGTTAGAAAGATATTACTTTTTCATTAACTATACTTTCATTTTTTGTTGCATATTCTTACAAAATAACTTTTTTATTACTTAAAAATACCAATTCTAATAAAATATAAACTGAACAACTATGTCTATTATTACTTTTAGTGAATACAGATACATACATACACATACGCGCATACATATGTGTATATATATATATGTTAATAACAATTATTTTTGTAAAACATATTTATATTATTTAAAATACAAAAGTTAGTTCATTATTATATAATTTAATTTATTTATTTTCAATTATTATTATTGCAATATAAACTACGGCATGTATCCAATTTATTAAACGATTCGAAAATGTTTTTGGATACATATATCAACGACGAAGCTAGTATTCTATACGATTAAATGTTTATAAAATGGAAGATTAAATTTTGAATAATTTAAAAAGTAAAAGAAATTAAATTTATCTTTCAAATATTTTTTGTAGTAGATTTAGTTCTGACATGTTTAAATATCAAAGTTGATTAATACAAATGAAATAAATGTTGAGAGCTTGACATCCATGAACTCACGAAAATTAGTTTTCTAAGCGCCTAAGAGTATTTATTTTCATATCTGATACAATTGTACAGTAAATATTTCCAAAAGAGAATTCTTCAAATCGAAATTATGAAAAGAAAATACTAAACTCAATGTGTCAAGAACGAATGAAATATATTTTACTGATTACTATTGAAGTCATTTAAAATAAGACATTTAAATTAAATACTACAGATTTAATAAAAAGAATCCTATACATAAAATGGAAAAAGAGGTTTTTAAATTTAAGTATCATTATTAGCCGTGATTAAGTAATTGTAATTATATTAATAAAAAGTTTACTGATATAATAGATTTGCTAAATAAAATGAGAGCATTTTTATTATTTTTTTTGTAATCCTGTAAAAACATGAAGTAAGGAATCATATATATATATATATATATATATATATATATATATATATATATATATATATATATATATATATATATATATATATATATATAGTAGAGTCACGACGTAGTAAGCTCTGCATGCATGCAATGAACTACTCCGTAGAGTGAACTCACATAAATTTACATTGAATACCTTATATGACATTAATTAGTACAACTAGGAATAAATATAAAAACACAACAACCGAAAATTACTTTATTTCTACAAAAATGTAAGTAAACAGCAAAGTTATTCTATTTATATTATTATGTATGTATTAAATTTTTTGAATAAATTTTAAAAATAATCATACGCTTTTATCAAGTCACCATACCTTACAAAAGTGCACAACCTCGTTAGAGAGAATGGACTGTCCATTAATTGATTCACTAAATCTCAACTCTATTGTATGTACTAAAATGTTATATTTTGAATTTTGCACTGATGTAAATAAAATTAAAATGTATATCGTTATTCACAGGCCATGTGTGTTTTATTAGCCTGTATCATCATCATCATAATAAGGCAATAAATACTTCTGACGTATCAACATCCAATGACGTATCTAATTTGTATGCAAGTATTGCAAGTACATCATGAACGGGTTATTCATGTACAAATAAGATATCTATCATTACACAAGAATCAGTAACTCCGATTATCCGTTAAAAGCAAATATGAAATTATTGACTACTGATATTCAAATGGTCATATCGGTCTAGTTCATTTTTACATAAATAAACAAGACTTTTTCTTAAAATACATTTGAATTTTATTAGACCAGATCTTATCTAAAGGACTGTAAATTTAATGACAAATTTATATACAGAAGTCTGTCGCTATTATAAAATGAAAAAGGAAAAAATATCTAGTAAATTTCAGTGAGACTGAATGGACACGTTTGGGAACTTAGATTTATTTCCTTCGTTTTCAACCATTTTCAAAAAATGTCGAAAAAGCGAAAATTTGTGCATCGTCAATAAATATAAAATAGAAAATGATTATAAACTAAAATTTATTAAATCAGACAGCCTCTTTATTTGAAAATAATAAGAAATGACTATAAAACATCTATGGAATATGCCCTGAATTAAATACGAAATTAGATTTGATAAAAGCACTATATATATATATATATATATATATATATATATATATATATATATATATATATATATATAAACATATATATATATACATATATATATACATATATATATATACATATATATATATATACACATATATATATATATACATATATATATATATATATATATATATATATATCTATATATATATATATATATATCTATATATATGTATATATGTCACATTGAATTAATTTAAAATTGTACATTTGATATAAAATAAAATATATTTCAAACCCAAAAAACTGCAAATTTTGACCAGAATACAAGAAATAAAATAATGATTGAACTTTTCATTTTTAAAACAAAATCTTTAACCATATATTTTATATATATATATATATATATATATATATATATATATATATATATATATACAGCATCTGACACCTGTATTCGTACAATATTATCGATCGATGAAATAGTAAAAAATAAATTATAATGAAATATTTAATTCTTGTTATTAATAAATTATTACATTTATATGTTATTTTAATTTCTTATAAAAGAATCAGTTTAATTCGCTAATATAAAAAAATAACAAGTCAAATTAAAACTATGTCAAAAAACATAGGACAGCCGTATTCGTACACAAAAATATTTTATAAGAAAATGAATAAAAAATACTGTATCTAATATAGAGCAGCGTAGTCTTTCTATTTTATTATCTTTCTCAATCTATTTGGCATATATTGAACTAACTTTCTTACAATATCCGACGTAAGATTTTTCCATTCGGATAACAGAGCAGACCTCAAATCTCTCATGTTACATATCTTGAGTTTTCAAATATTTTTCTTCGAAATTGACCATAAATTCTCAATGGGATTGTGGTCGGGTGATTGTGGAGGTGTATCTAGAACTTGCGGACAATTGTAGAGGAGCCATAATCGAGAACATAACGACTTGTGTTTTTGGGTTATTCTCTTGATAAAACACTAGTCTATCTGCCAGCCCTACATTTTCAGCATTATTTCTTAAATTGTTCTTTGAAAGGTCAATATATTTAGTCGTGTTCATGATCCGGTTAATGAAGTGTAGTTTTTCAACTCTATAAGCTGAAAACCATCTCCACACCATAAGTGATACTCCATTTGATCACCGGAATTAAAATTTCTTTACCCAGGATTTTATTTCGTTTTCTCCATACTTTTTGTTTTTCGTCCTAACCGAAAAGACAAAATTTGCTCTCATCGGTGAAAATTTACTTTATTCCAAAACTCCATATCATTACTTATATAACTTTTATGAAATTTTAGATGCTTGTTTCTATTAATGATACCAATGAAGAGTTTTCTTCTGGCTAGTTTATCCTTGTAGTCATATTTACTTAAGGATCTACTAATTGTACTTGAACGTTTTTCCAGTTGCATTCCCAATAGTGGCAGAAAGTTTAGGAGCACTAATGAAAAAATTGTTTCTTACTTCCTTCAAAATTTCATGCTCAACCCGATCACTTAGTATTTTTCTCCCTATATTTCTAGGTTTATTTTCGACACTGCTTTCGCTTATGTACCTTTTTATAATAAATTGCAGAGTGGAACGACTTCTTTAAACCAATTTATTAATTTCCCTTAGAGATTTACCGCTTGTAAGGAAACAACTAATTTTCTTGTTTATATGGCTGTTTTGAATCCTTTTCGTCCCATGATTGCTGATATTATTTCACGTACAACAAAGCAAAAAAAAAACGTTACTATTGCAGCGATATCAATTTTACAAATTCTTCTGATATGAAACTCTAAGTTTTCATGCGCTCACTTTTACTGTTTTCAAACGAATACTTAAATGTACGAATACGAGTGTCACAGAACATGCACATAATTTTACCTTATTGTAACATTTTTATTGTGAATACAGAAATGATTAAGTTTTTCTTAGAAAAATATGTTGCAACTTCAATCTACACTGTAGACTGCAAAAATATTTTTATTATTCAGTCATTATTTACGAACTTGTTCTTGTATTTTGTAGTATCATTTGTTGTGTACGAATACGATTGTCTGCAACTATATATATATATATATATATATATAATATGCAACTATATATATATATATATATATATATATATATATATATATATATATATATGTACACAAGAAATGATACTACAAAAGACAAGAACAAGTTGGTAAATAATGACTGAATACCAAAAATGATTTTTCAGTCTACAGTGTAGACTGAAGTTGTAACATATTTTTCTAAGAAATAATGTTCATTGTTTCATTCGGTTCATGTACAGGGTTATAATTGACAAGTGGGTGAGCGCAGTAAGCAGGAGGCGAAGTCCTCTAATATATATATATATATATATATATATATATATATATATATATATATATATATATATATATATATATATATATATATATATATATATATATATATATATATATATATATATATATATATATATATTAGACCATTTCGTCCCCTGCTTACTGCGCTCGACCACTTGTCGATTATAAGCCTCTATATGAACCGAATGAAACAATAAACATATTTTTTTAAATTCATATATGTATATATATATATATATATATATATACATATTTATATAAATATATATACATATATATATATATATACATATATATATATATATATATATATATATATATATATATATATATATATAGATGTTTGTGTGTGGACATGCATATGTCTATACTAGTTGGGAATTCCTACGCTGTTCGAGATATTCAACTTTATGTACAACCACAACTAAAAAAAAAAACAAGAAAACTAGTATTATTATACCAATGTTTTATTTATTACCCATGCCGAAGGCCAAATCCCTACATACGTACCGTATATATATATATATATATATATATATATATATATATATATATATATATATATATATATATAGATAGATAGATATAGATATAGGATATAGATGTAGATAGATAGATAGATAGGATAGATAGATATAAGTTAGAACCCCGACAAATTCATTTCAAAATGTAGATCACCTTGAATCTAAAATCGGGAAATAATTCACTGTAAATAAAAGTGGAACGAATAGGTGGGAACAGGTAAAAAATATTGACATTGTATAGTAAAACAAAAATAAAAAGAAAAAACTGCGAAAAACTTAATTAAAATATCTGTTTAATATTTGTAATAATCATTCATCTATAAATATCTTAATATATAATTATATTTTTTTCAATATACTATTAAATTAATATGGGTAACCATGCAGTGTTTTTTTATAAAGTAGAATAATGACTCAGGAACTTTTTGTACGTAATGTTTTCAAACAGACTATCGTTATGTATACAGGCACTTCCTGACTTACGTGGATTCTACATACATGACTTGTACTTATGTACTTGTTGTTAAATTAAATTTTGGTTTTAAATTCATTATAAACATTTAAGGGGACCCGGTGGTCTAGAATTTTCGAAAAATCGATTTTTTTTTCGAAAGTATAGTATCTTAAAAATATACTGTTAAAATTTGATGACGAAATTCAGAGTATTTCAGGATCTACAGCCCATTAGAAGGTCAGGTAGGTAGAAGAATAAGTGGAGCAGTTGAAACTTTAAACGCGTTTATCTCGAAACTACTTTTTTTCGTCTTGCGAGGGCCAGAAAAAAAAAACTACTTGACCGATTTGTCTGAAATTTTAATATGTTATTCTGAATAGTTCTAGCTCTCGCTGAAAGTAAAACTAATAGTTTCTGTAAAATATTTATATTTTTTTTTATTAACAAAACATTCAAAAATACTGGTCGTTTTCAAACTTGTACTTTTGACTACGCGCCATTTTGTCAATTTTTTTTTTATTCTACTTCCTGCGATAGCTATACTTATACTAATTAAAAATTCGTCAATTGTTTTATTTCAGATCAGAGGGAGAGATAAATCATCATTCACCACGCAATTCCATTTTTTTAGAGAGGAAGACTTCAGCATCATTTTTCTAATTTAAAAAATTTTTTTTTTGTCTTTATTTTCATTTTTGTGTGGTTTATTAGTAATAAAATAAGTGTAAAAAAATTTGAAAGCATTATTCATTACCCTCATATAGAAAAAAAATTTTTAAAATAGCTTAAATTTTAGGCCGCTAGACCATCGGGTCCCCTTAATGTACATTTACTTATCGCAAACACTTATCATCAACAGATTTTCGGTAGTGACCAATTTTCGGTACGTGAAGCCGTTTTTACTTTAAGGGGAAATGGTGCATCAAAGTTTCATATATATACATCAAATTTTTATTTGTGCTTTTATTTATCTACTTGGGAACAATTGCGTATGTCATCCCTTAAGTGTACATCAAATGTCAACTAAGCAAGAATGCTACACTAATTTATGTGTGGACTGTAAAGTAGTAGGGTTTTAAAAATTAAAAATAAAAGTTTGACTTGATTTTCAACGTTTGCATTATTATTATTTTATACAGTAATATACAGTACTATAGTCAGTTAACCCATTCACTGCCAACTACGAGATAACTCGTACTTTGCGCTACAGTTTGAATTGAATTGATTTGCTTTATGGGATTTCCCCAAGAGGATCATTACACATTTGTATTACTGATTATAACCGGATGAGATTTCTGCAGAATGGGATCGTTGCAGAATGAAACAAAATGAAAATTACACTTCCATATGAAAATAATCATAAAATAAATATTATCTCGAGATATCTCGTAGTCTAGACTCAGTATACGAATTTTATTCAGTGGTGCCAAGTGTGAGATGTCTCGTTGGGATTTTTTTTAAAAAAATATATTATAAATGCAACTAATTAGTATTAAATTTTAAGAAGTTCGTTGTTTTCTTTAAAAGAAACGTTTAGCAAACAGGGCAAGACGTGCTTAATTTTCCCGGAATTTCATCGTGTTCATGTTAATATCATTTTAAAGTGCATTTTTCGGTCTGTATTTTGATACCATCGACTTTGGTTTTATTTTTAATTTTTCTTCAAATTGTTCTATTGAATTAAAGATGGAAAAGAAGTAACTAAGAGGAAAATGTTTATATGAGTTCAAAACGGGTGGTAAAGTAGCAGAAACTGCTCCTAAACTAAATAATGCTGTTGGTATAAGTACTGTTAAGGAACTTATGGTGCAATGTTGGTACTAAAAATTTCGTACTATGAACGAGAGCCTTGAATAAGAAGAAGATCTCGGGTGTCCTTCAGTTCATAACGACCAACTGAAGGCGTTAATTGAATCAGAACTATACACAATTTTAGAGCTTACACAAAAGTTAAGCGTTAGTTATCCGGCAGTCCTGGACCACTTAAGAATGAATTTAAAGGATATAAACCAACATTATTTTCTACCAATCTAATATATGAAATTTTAAATTTAAACCAAATTTATTTACACAGTGTAAATAATACAATAAAGACGAAGAAAAATGACAATTTCAAATTCAAAAAGTGTTTAAATTACACATATCTGATAATTTCGTCGTCTACAATAATTCAAAATATAAACAAATATTAACAATTGCATAATTACAACATGAGAATGTTTTTAAGTACGAATTGAATCAAAAGATATCATGAGAAAATTCTTTACCATCAAATATTGACAAATAAGTAATTTTACATTTAGTAACATTTTATATATATATATATATATATATATATATATGTGTGTGTGTGTGTGTGTGTGTGCACGAATATTGTAGCGCGGGCCTGAAGGGCCCTTGCTTTGCTTGAGTACCGAGCGTATGCGCTCACGACTCGGGTAGCTCATATCGTTTGAATGTTGCTCGGTAAGGGAAAAATTCACAAGGCGGTGGAGCATTTTCCGTGACCCCCTCCAGGGGGCCGCCTCTTGGTGACAAGTCAGCGGAGCTCCAGGTCGGCCAGTGAAGGCAGACCTCTTACTGACTTTTGCGTGTGGCATGTGCCGGGTCAGAGACCATCAATCGCCTCGCACTACGCCATCAGCAGGCTAGGCCGCTGATGGGAGCAGAACTCAGCGACTAGGTCGTTTGTGCCTAGTCCACGGACCAAAGCGATTTCGCTGGACCTCGCACGCCCGTACAAAGGTCGAGCCTGTCGTCGGACTAACTTGTCAATCGTACGGAGGCGAAGGTCCCGGTGTGTGTGTGTGTGTGAAATAGTATTTAGCGACAAAAAACTAAAAGGTTGCAAAAAATAATCTATTGTCATGGTTATATAAACAAACTACACACACACGCGCACACATTTATGCATGTGGTATATATATATACATACATATCTCTCTCTTTCTCTCTCTCTCTCTCTCTATATATATATATATATTTAATACATAATATCTTTCTTACTTCAGAAATACTTCTTCTAATTTAAACCTAAATCTGTAGATTTCATGATGACCGGTTTCTTTATATGCACTGAGATTGTTAAAAAACCTATCTGAACAATGCAGTAACTAAATATTTGTTATATAATTTTAACTTATAAAACAACACTTGTTTGCAGTATTTAAAATCTTAAATTATTTATTATACTGGCATTTTAATGATCAACTTTTTAGATTCAATTAATAAAAAGAAAATAACTGTATAGATAAGAATATACTGTTAAACAATTAACATTAACCTCCTACACAATTTAAAACAATATATATATTAAGACTGCGATAAAAGTTAAAGTAAATCACTTCGGTTTCCAAGGAAATCATCATTTAAGCTGCCGACCTATACGGTAGCTCAAATCACAGTAACAAGACGACGGAACGCGCGTTAGAACTACACAATCTGTAAAAGATGGTTCAAGACATAATGCGCAGTAATTCAACTTTGGCGAGCACGGCTTAGCAAACCGGAAAAAAGTGTAACTTTTACGCTTGAAATTATTGGTCTACCTACCTTTGCTAAACTAAAATTAATTGATACAACTTTTTCTTCATTCTTAAGATTAGTAATATGCTTTTTGGTGGATACATAAATTTGCATTGTAAAAACCATATTATCGATGAAATGTTATGAATAGTTATATACTATTTTCAACAATTTCTTTATGTTTGCATTCAAACATTAAGTATATGATATAAAGAGTGGTAATCAATATATATATATATATATATATATATATACGAAACGTTGTAATATATCTGATAATAATTATAGACATGTGAGTTTCATAAAATATGTTTATTGTTTCATTCGGCTGTATGTACACGCTTATAATTTAGACGTGGGCGAGCGTGGGGGTTGTTGAGCGAAGGGAGCAAGAAGCAAAGCTCCCTAGTATATATATACCTATATATATACATATACATATATATATATATATATATATATATATGTGTGTGTGTGTGTGTTTATATATATATACCTATATATATACATATACATATATATATATATATATATATATACATACATATATATATATACATACATACATATATATATATATATATATATATATATATATATATAATTTATATGTAGTTATTTTTAGAGTGGCAATATTTATTGATTTAATTTTTATCTTGTCTTCTGGATAGATATTTTCTTCACAAATGAATTCTTTTTTTGGCCCTATAAACCACAAAAACGTTTTCTGGTCAAGAATGTTCCACGAATCATTATCAATCCTTTTTTATTATTGCTTGTGCGTATTTCGATGGCAATACCATCATTCACAGAGCATCAAGGTACAGAAAATTCGATATTTTTCTTGTTCGACACGGTTTTTAAATTACAGTCCAATTGAATTTCAATTGAAAACTGAAAAAGTATTATTCAGAATTAACTTCGAGAGAATAGAAAAGTCGAAATCGGTCGTGCTGAATGAAAAAAAAACATCCACCTATAGAAAATAAAAGATTAGATAAAACAGATTAAAAGATATAAATATTATTAAATATATTGCATTCATTGCATTTTAAGATAATATCGAACTAGTAATGGGAAGAAAAACAATTACATGTTAGTACAATTTTAGTCAAATATTTACAATTAAGTAAATATTTTTTTATATATAAAAGGTGAGTAGACAAGTGTTTCTTACATTAAATTAAACAAATGGTTTTATTGCAGCATTCTTAATAAAAATGGTTTCTTCTACAAAAATTAAACTTAAAGTTTATTGATATTTTGATAAGATTATAATAATTCGAATTTATAACTTATTAAGTAGCTACAAATCCCAGTTAAAATTTGACAACGATCGTAACAAATAAAAATTAATTTTTAAAGGCGCATATTTTTCCCGGTCACACAGACAATTTGAAGACAGAAAAAATTTCAAGAAGTTAATTAAAACATTAGTAAAAAAGACAACGCGGTTTGCCTGCCGGAAACAATACAAGCACTTTAGAAATATCATAAATAACGCCTTAAGATGAAGGCTATGTCTATCAATAAAATTTGTTTTTATTTTATTTTCATTTTATTAAAAGACATAAATTTTATCCAGAAAATAAAAATGTTTAAAAAAATAATTATACCTAATATTTATTATTGGAACAAACATTATAAAAATGACCGTGTAAATGTCATCTCTAAAATAAAACTTTAGATTTCGTCAAGAGTATAGAATAGGAAGATTCATTTTTTTCTAAAATTCATTATTCTTAAGTATATTCTCAGTAAAGTATGTTCTACATTTTTTTATACATTTTTATTTGAAATATATATATATCAAAAATAAAGACAATATGTCTTAATTACTGTAGTAAAATATAAACATTTTATTTCATATAAAATTTGCATTTGTATAAAATAGTTTTGGTGTTGAATCAATTCCTTTTGTTTCTGCTTATATCTTAAATTACAAATTACAGAAGTTACAAAAATAATCACTTCATATAACATATAAACATTCTACCAATCCAACATAACAATATTTGCTTCCTCAGAAGTGATACAGTTTACAATAAATACCCATTTTGTATCGAAAAATATGTAAAATTTTCTAATAATATGATTCAGTGTCCTGTTGATCGATTATATAACCAAGACTGGACATTTCTTCAACGATTTTTGGATTCACTTTCAACGTATCCAACCAATCTCTGTAACTGTATTCAGGTCTGGTTCCACCGTACTTTTCTGGTAGCGATTTGGGACTAATGTGCGTATGTAATGATTCCAAATTTGAACCGTGTATGAATATTTTTTCAAGCATACGTTCGTCGAGCATATGACGAAATACTCCAAATACCATATCGAACACCCAAGATTGATTTATAATGTGCACAGCGTGGATCTTCATCGGGAAACATGTCTGAAAAATGCGTTAAGAAATGTTTTTAAACAATTATTTAGCCTAAAAACACAAAAAAAATCATTTTTATTCATACTTTCTCAATTATATGTTTATTTTTTAAGAGAATTGAGCAATTTTAGACAGGAAAACGTTTTTAACAGCTAATGATGTTTTTATGGTATTATACTGATTATATTCATGCATTCAATTTTCTATAATTGAATAAATATTTCTTTATTGTTTTAAATGTTCATTTATTTGCAAAATAAAAGAAATATTTCGGATAATTATTTTTTCTAATAATATTTTCAGATATTAGAAAAGGATATAATCATAAGAAGTAAATCTAAACTCGAGTGTTGGCAATAAACCCATTGACGAGCTAACATCGGTATCGAAAAATGAAATTAATCAGATAAATTTATTTTGTATCATTTAAATAATTTGATATAAAGTGTTACTTTTAAATAAAATATTTAAAAATTAAACAAAGAAAAAATCTATTACTAAAACTTACTAATAGTAAATTTAATTTTCTATAAAAAATAAATTGTAGAATGATTATAAAAATATTTTGCAAACAATATTGTTTTTTGAATTGTGTTTCGCCTAAGCTGTTTTAAAAGAATACTTACCACCATAAGTTCAGTAATTTTAGATGCTACAGATGGCGTTACATTCCAGGCATGTTGTAAGGAAAGACCTTCTAAATCGAACACACATACACCTCCAAGAATTTGTGCTCTTTCTTCTAATATACCAAGTTCTAACACAATAACTGTAGCTTTGAATATTTCATCAGCGGTATATTTACTAGGATCCCAATTACCTATATTGAACAAAAATATCATAAATTTATAAATATTTCAAATGTGGCAATATAATTTATACATAAATATATATATATATATATAATTTACATCAGTGGTGTCAAATTCATGTATAAACAAGGGTCACCAAATTCAGTTTAAAAGAGTCTGTGGATCACAAAAAAGAAAGTCGCCCCAAAAAAAAATTTAGTGAGTGGAAAAGTCTGTTATTTATATTCGAAAATAATTCACTTAAATTTTACATTTATTTTTTCTGTATTGAATTCATAAAAATTAAAAAAAAGTACATTAATTTTAGGTATTATTATCAAATGTTACAACACAATTTTAAATTGGAGAAATTAAAAAAGTTAATATTTTTTACTAGAAACATGGCATCTTTTGGCAGAAACTATTTTATCAATACCGGAGGTACTTTTTTGTGATAATGATATTTTTACTATAGATGTTAAATGTTCATTTGTCGATCTTCTGTGTGAAGTTTTATTAGTCTTTAAAACGGAAAATAATTGTTCACATAAATATGTACTACCAAACATTACTAAGGTTCTTATTGCAAACATACGCATTTCAAAAAATGTTCTGACAAGTACAAATAATAATCTGGAATACCAGCTTCATTATACTTTTTTCTTAGTAGTGTGTTGTACTGAATTCCAATCAATTCCTTTTGGATGTTACTTTTTTTAATTCTCCTGTATTGAAAGAAAACGAAGCACTTAATAGCAAAATCATTTTCACATGCCTTGAATCGTTCAAATCGGTTTTCAAATTCAAACAATCATTCTTAAATATTTAAAGCATATTTTCTAAAATCACAATCGTAATATAATTCTTAATAATTTTTGAAAATAGGAAACTGAACTAAATCAGAATTAACCATAGAACGGTGTTTCTTTCAATATATGTTTTGAAAATGTATTTCATGTTTTTTTAAACTCCATATTATTATTATAATATAATAAAATCAACTTCCAGTTTTGACCCCCGGGTCGCATTCTAGAGTGTTGAGGGCTGCGTGTTTGACACCACTGATTTACATAAATCACTATGTGAGTTAGTAATTATTTACTTTTAGTATGAACAGTATTATAATAGTAATAGTATAGTTAGTAATAAACAGTATTTTAATAGTAACCTCTACTATTAAAATTATTCTTCGGTCTTTTTTCTAGAATTAATGAAACTGGCTAAGTATATACAAACGATCTTACTAATTATTTAATTATTTTGTATATTTTGAAAAATATTGCTATATATATACATATAAACGAATAAAATATTTCATTTTATTCAATAAAGTTTATTACATCACCTTCATAGAATTGTACAATAATAACAGATATGACTTAGGAATTCAGTTAGTAACATACCGCATCAATAAAATGCACATTCTCATACATATAAATTAGAATTTAAAGTTTATCATTGAGAAATAAAAAAAGTGTGTGAAAACATGTATTAAATCTAACCACCATTCCTTTCTTTTAATGAAGAAATGTATAAGTTGTGTAAGTGTGCCGTTTTATTATTTAATTAATTACTATAACAAACTAAAATAAAAAAAATATGAAATCAAATCAATACAAGCAAGAATCTGTATGCCATATTTTTTCTTTTCGTTCTTATAACAGCATAACTACTTAAATATAATGAAGAAAAATAACTGATATATAATTAATTACTGGAAAGAAATCAAAACACACAATTATAAACTAATACATTCAAACAATATATCAAAAATCAATAATGAAACATTTATAATCAAATGATTTTTAATTTAATATACTTTGAATCGTTTCATTATAAATCATTATATTTAACCTCTCAAATAGTGGTATGGAAATGATATCACAAAATGACACATGCAAAATCAATAAAATTTAATGTTTTTTTCGGTAATCTTCCAATTCTTGTTTAATTATGCAATCAGTACAGTTTTAATAAATATATATATATATATATATATATATATATATATATATATATATATATATATATATATATATATATAATATATATATATATATTAAAACTGTATTGATTGCATAATTAAACAAGAATGGGAAGATTACCGAAAAAAACATCAAATTTTATTGATTTATATATATACATATATATATATATATATATATATATATATATATATATAGAGAGAGAGAGAGAGAGAGAGAGAGAATAATGAAAAATCTAAAGAATCTTTTCCGTACTAAAATAAATAATGTAAATCTTCACCGCCATGATAAGTCTTCATCACTATAAATTTACCTATTCTATAAATCAATAATCTTCTTCCAGTTTGATCTCTGTATGGAAGTACTGTTAAGATGTCATCGTCTCCAATGAATCCCATTTTTAGTGGATTTACGTCATTATGTATTTGTGGATTGGTTTCTTTGAACAGATAGTAATTGACGAGCTGTAAACGTGAAAACGTGTTATTGTTTCAATATAATAATCCATTCATTAGATATTATTTTTTATTTAAAACAACCTTGGTAAAAGAAAAATGCCGATAAAAATATCTAATCAGATTAATGTACATAAAAGAATCCATTCTGTATAAGTTAAAAGAATACCTTTGGTTTTGATTGCAGATAATATGCATGATATGGAATTAATTAAAAAAAAATAATAAACGTTTTTCCTTATAGAAATAGTTTATAATTAATTTGTTTTCGTTATTTCAATGATTCATTTATTATAGGAAAATAATTATGACTGCCCTATTGAAAATAACTGAATATTTAAAACTTTTCAATAATTATTCAATTAATGATTAATTTTTTAAGAAGGAATTATATTATCGTACTGTAATACAAAACATATTTTACAATCTGAATCTAAATCCTACTGATTAAGATATCTGATATTATTTTAATATTTTACAAAGTATAAAATACGTAAGAATATGCATAATTATTTTCTTCACTTTACAAAAATAAACTGTAAATATTTTCTAATAGATAAATTATAATATAATTTTCAATCTTTCATTTTTTTCAATTTTTCAATTTCAATTTTTTTAATTTTCAATTTTTTATAATTTTTTTAAAAAAATTTCAATTTTTTATAATTTTCAAATTATTATACATAAAATCATTTCATCGGCATATTGAATACATTTTCATTTAATTGCAAATACATTCTATTTTTAGATTAAATAAATTTATAAGTACGGCGGTAATCAAAACATCGAAAACGAATAGAAAATGATTTTGAAAATAATGAAATTTATTTCTGTTTAATAAACTAGTTTTATATAAAATGCTTTTTTTTAATTCATAAAACTACTTTTTTACGAAACAGTTCATCAGTTAATGTTATTCTCAAACCTTTTTTGTTAACAGGAAAATAATTTATATAAATAAATCCATTAATTAAAAAAATGTCGATATTCATTGACATTAAAATCTAATTTACGAATAAGTAAACACATCTTTCGATTTTACAGGTGAATTATTTTCATCCCACAAACCACAAAAAAGTTTCTGCTCAAAAATGTTGATTATTGACTGAATTATTGATCAATTTATATTGTTGTTTATCTGAAATTCAATGGCGATGCCACCATCTTCAGAACACAAAATAAATTGAAAAATATCAGATTTTTTGTACTTAAACTTATACTTTTAATACAAACATTTTTATAGTTCGTGGGATAAAAAAAGAATACATTCGTGAAAGCGAATGCAATCACTCTGTTAGAACTGTATTGTGATAATAGTTACCTACATTAGAAAACTTTGATTATTATTTGTGAGAAACTTTGTTATAACGGAATTTTCAAAAATATAAACTCTAATACATTAGAATCAATTAATTTTAAATTTATGTATTTTATATAATAATATATAATTATTTCAAACAGCTATGATAAATATTGAAGATTAAACTATTTATTTATATACATACATATATATATATATATATATATATTGTATAAATTGCTCGAAGAAAATTGAAAAAAAGGAACAGAAATAGAAGAAGTTATGAAGAATGCCTATCTAGACCAGCTTATCAACAAAGGTGGATCGTTTATTGAAGAAGTAAACAGAGGAATAAAAATGGGATGGAGCTCATTTGATCAAAATGCCTTGATATTTAAATCAACAATTCCATTTTGTTTAAAGAAAAAAGGATTGGATCAATGTATACTACAAGTCTTTATCTACGGCAGCGAAACATGGGTGTTTAACGCCAAAATCATTCAGACTCCAAACAGCACAGGGAAGTATGGAAAGACGCATGTTATGAATAACAAAAAGAGATAGGAAAATAATAGAATGGATACGAAAACAGACAGGAGTCACACAGATGTAATAAAAAAAAGTAGAGTCTGAAATGGACATGCGCAAGACATGTAGCAAGAAGACAACCGATGGACACCAAAAATTATTAACTGGAAATCAAGGAATATAAAAATATTAAGAAAGAGATCAACGAATA